>QLOH01000785.1:0-430751 GCA_026901365.1 Sesbania bispinosa | reverse complement strand
AGGGATTATTAAAGGATCCAGCAGCACCAGTCGAGAGGAGGGAAAGTCAAACTCAAAGCCATAAATTACACAATTTTAGGAGGAGAGTTATACAAGAAGTCAAGTGGTGGGCATTTACTCAGATGCTTAGGGGAAGCAGAAGCTTATCTTGCTCTTGCTGAAGTCCATGAAGGTTTATGTGGGGCACACCAAGCAGGGGAGAAGATGAAGTGGACCCTGCTAAGGTACTGTTACTTTTTGGCCGTCGATGCTGAAAGATTGCCATGACTTTGCAAAAGGATGTGAAGATTGTCAGAAGCATGGCAACTTGCATCTCACCCCGCAACGGGAGCTCCATTCGATAATCAAGCCATGGCCGTTCATAGGTTGGCCCTTGATTTAATAGGTATGATTCACCCACCATCTTCGAAGGGGCATAAGTTTATTCTTGTAGGAGTAGATTATTTCACTAAATGGGTAGAAAGCTTGTCCCTTTAAAGGACGTGTGCCAAGAGAAGTAGTAGATTTTATAGAAGAAACATATAGTCCATAGGTTTGGTATCCCTGAAACCATAACCACAGATCAAGGGACTATGTTACCGGAAAGAGAGTGGTCCAATATGCAGAATCCAGGAAGATTAAATTACTTACGTCCACTCCTTATTATGCACAAGCAATGGCCAAGTCGAGGCCAACTAACAAGATTTTAATAGGCTTGATCAAAAGGCACATCAGACACAAGCCCAAAAATTGGCATGAAACACTTAACCAAGTACTGTGGGCATATAGGAACTCCCCACGAGATGCCACAATGACATGTCCATATAGGTTAGTATATGGACATGAGGCAGTCTTGCCTTAGAGATCAACCTCGAATCTATCGAATCCAAAGGCAAAACGAATTGCCTACAACAAGATTATCTAAACCTGATGTTTGGTAAATTAGATGTCCTCGATGAAGAAAGAAGATTAATTGCACTCGAGAACATAATCAAGCAAAAGGAAAGAGTGGCTCATTTTTACAATCGAAGAGTTAGCCATAAAAGTTTTTTAGAAGGTGATTTGGTTTGGAAAAGTTCGATTACCTTTAGGAAAAAAAGCTGTCTGTCAGAATTTGGCAAGTGACCCCAAATTGGGAAGGGCATTCGAAGTTGAAAAAGCTTTATCGAGTAATGCCTATACCATTCGAGACGTAATTTCTGGTTGCATGATTCGAGCCATAAATGCCAAACATTTAAAGAAATATAAACCCACCATGCATGAAGTGAAAATACGTTCCGAATAATAAATTAAAGAGAAATAAGGTTCAAGGCCAAACTTGGCCAATACAAGCCAGAAAGTAAATAAGAAATTAAGCGGTGAACAAGTGGAAAGACTTGGCCTTAAATAGGTTTCTTAGTTTTAAAGTCCAGGGTAATCAGACTTTGCCTTATCCAGAGTCGCCTTGAGAGTGGCATGATCATTCTGCACTATTGTCAAGCTCCTGAAACAATTGACAAGTTCTGTAGAATCATCATTGGTTTCTTTCTTCAGTTTTTCTTGAAGCTCTCGACCTCGATTAACAGCCTCAGCAAAGAGTTTCCCTTTCTTTTACCTTGAGGTCCAGCTTTTTCTGCAATTCTTCAATCTCTTTATCCAGCACCCCAAGTTGAGTGGTACCCTGCTCTAAGGTAGTAGAAGACGCTTCGAATCGAGTCTTCTGAGCAATGCGTTTTTCCTTGAGGGCGACCTCTCGATAATGATTCATCCTGCTTGGTTTCATTGGCATGAAGTTTGTTAATGGTCTCAATAAAAGAATCATACCAAGCATAGAAGGCTCCAATGGCTTCATCTGTCTCCACAGGAATACTGTCAGGTATAGCTCTCAATTCAGCGAAGACTTCTCTGATTTCCTTATCGAGGTCATCATTTAGAACTTCCACAAGGTCCTGAGAAAAAGCCAGATGACGAAGCCTGCTTACCAATACTTGGACCTTTTGATGAGTGCTGGATTCCGAGGTTTTAGCACTGCGGCTCGATGTAGCTACTGTGATCGAACCAGCCAGTAATTTGTTGATGATATAAAAGGGATCGTCTTTCGAGTTTTGAGTTAGGTTCTCAAGCTCAGCATCCTGAACATAACCCTTCGGAGGAGAAATGGTCGATTTTTCCGTTTGAACCAAGGCTAAAGTAGTGGTAGGATTCGAAGTAGCAATCTCTTTCGAACCTGGGGCTCTTGTTGTTTAGGGTTTGGTATGGGAACGGCTTGAGGATCTTCATTGCTTTTAAAAACCTGTTCTTGAGAGCCACTAGGTGGCGTTTGAATCGAGCCTATCATCAACATTGTAATGGGCATTGAAGGAAGGGGTCGAAGGCACCTCACTTGGATATCTGGATTAGCTCCCTGTCCTTCGACATTCTCCTTAGATAAACCATCACCAGTAGTTTGATTCAGAGGTTCAGAAGCTTGGGGGGCTCAGTAACTTTGGGGTCGGAGATACCCCGCCGACAGGATCGACTACAGCATGTGGCTGAAATGGTCGAAGGATCTCCAGAATGCATCTTCTCGTTGCCTTTTGTTGAGGCAGCCTTAACAATTTCGTGATTGTCACCTCGTCGCCATCTGTCGAAGAGTCAGAGGCTTCCTTACTTCTTTCTCCTTGATCGAAGTCATCAACATCTTTTTTCTTTTCCTCTGTCTTTCTATTTCTTTTTCTTTCTTTCTCCTTCTTTTTGCCTCTTCTCTTCCTTCTTCTTCTGTTTCTTTTCCTTGTTCCTCTCATCTTCTTCTTCTTCTTCTTGGTTTGCCTACCTTTTCGTTCTTCCCCTGATGTTGTTCCTCAGAATGGTTAGGAGAAGTGACTTCCTGGTCTGTAGCAGTGGTGTGATCCCTTGTAGGTTCAAACCTCAGAATCCATTTCGACCCAGGATATTGCATAGCAAGAGGAAGAGAATTTAAAAAAGGTATCAATACTAGAAGAACTAGAACCTGAAGAGCTTTCTTCATGTGTCGAGCTGGATAATAACCTGAAGATGAGGAGGGCTCGGTAAGAAAGCTTCGAAGCTAACAAAAGAAAAGAATTAGGTAGACTCTTACCACTCTGTTTGCTTTCCAAGAATGTTTGACACCTGGAGCAACATCTTTGTTTTCTTCCTTGGTGAAGATTTCCTAAAAAAAAAATGAACGAAGGAATGAGCGTAAAGTAAGCGTTCGAAGAAGAAATAAAGAGAAAGAAATTCGAAGATTACCCAGTAGTTTGGGGATCAATTGATGAACCGGGTTCCTGGGTTTTAAGCCAGTACTTTCTGTCACAGCTGGAGGAGTAACACTCCTTGATCAGCCGGAAATGTTCCTTGTTCGATGGTTCAGAATCTTTGGGGTCAGCAAGTTGAGTTGGTACAGAAGCAACTCGAGGTTCCTTCTTGGAGGTAGTGGCAATAGGATTTTCCGTTTCCTCGAGGTGCCAGTAGCCTTAGACGGAGGAGGCTTCGAAGCCTGTGTAGCGTGAGATTTTGGCTACAAGAGTTTCATGATGAGCAGGAGAATGATAAAAAGAAAGAATTCTAAAGGGTAACATTGAGGCAACCTTATCTGGTTGAGGCTTGTTCTTTTTACCATCAACAGTGGTATCAGTCGAAACAGCCTGCTTTCCTTTTCTTGGGACCTTCGATTTCTTGGACCCTGAAGAATCAGCGGTATCTTTCAAAGCTGAAAGTGACAATACAGGGTCAATAATGAAAAATATGATATATCATAGAAAGAGAAGGATAATATTCGAGGAGCACCTGGACGCTTTCGCTTTTCGGGTTCAGGGTACACTCCATCAAGAATAACTCGAGAGAGAAAAACATCTTTCGAGCAGGCTATGGCACTGTATGAAGTTCGCCACCACTGATCGAACGCAGCAGTACAGTAAATAGCTGGAGTGAAGTCAGTAGCTTGGTAAGGGGGTTGTGAAGCCTCGAATTCCTTAATCCTCAAAATAACTTCATCAACAGATGTGCAAGGTTCGATGTTGTGTTCCCTGAATAGAGGAACAGGAATATCTTGGCAGAGTCCATGCTGCCTAGCCACAAGAGTTGGCTGATAATGCATCAAACAAGGGATACTCTGATCATAATGAGAGAAAATCAGCTGGTTCCTCAGAATTTCGCTCCACCTTTCATCTTGAGCAGGTTGTGCCTCAGGGAAAATGGCAACCAAAGGTTGATGAAACCCATCGAGGTCCAACAACCCGCTTCGCATGGGGTGCTAACATCTCCTCAAACTTGGCTTGTTCGAGGAAATATAGCATGAGAGCGTTGACTCTACTCCCTGTTTCTTCATAGAGGGGGCATAGGTGCGTATGGCTTAGTGGAGTAGCCGTGATATCGAATGGATTGGTGATCTTCGTAGAGAGAATACCAGCATCCTTTGGGAAGGTGGCTCGAAGCCAATAGTCGAGAAGCCAGAGAGGACCATAGAAGCCACTCAAGGGTTTTTCGAGCTGATAGAAAACACAAAGCATCAGACAAACAAAGGTATAAATGGCAAAGGAGTAACTTAGCCAAGTTGATTTGCCTACCCTCATGCAGACAAACAGCTAGAGGGTACAAACTCTTAGGAACCTGAAGGGACCTAACGCAAAAGACAAAATTAGCCAACCAGAACCATAGGAAGGCTATGTGTTCTTCCTCAGAAACGTCAGGCGAATCCTTATTGTGGTTGCTAGCGATGAAGGCTTGGTAAGTCACCTTTTTAGGGTCAGATGGCTCATACTCGGTGTTGGACGGTTTGGTATTTCGGAGGTAAGTCTCTCCTCTAGGTTCTAAGCCAGTAATGACAGCCGCATCCAATAGAGTAGGAGTGATCATGCCACAGGGAAGGAAAAAAGTGCATGTACCTCGATCCCAGAAAGGAAGTGCAGCAAGAATGAGCTCGAAGTCATAAAGACTAGATGATCGAGAGTGTTGGATCAAATCGAAGATGCCCAATTTCTTCCATAGCTTTTCCTTGACCGGTTGCACTTTATCCAACCAGCTATAATAAGTCTTCCTATTCGTTAGAGGAGTAGCCCTGAAAGCTTGTTTCTCTGGTTTAAGACTGTCAGCACGGACTTGTTCAGAAAAGGCCAAAATCTTCTCTGATGGATATAAGGCCTGGTACTCCTGGAAGTTCTTAGTTTTAGGAGGAAATTCATAAGGGCCTAAGAAACCCAAACGGAGGCCATCCACATTAGCGGGGATAATGACGCTGGAACCCCAAACCTTCACGTTCTCATCAGTGGCCTCAGGTTCTGGTACGAAGACATCGTCTTCTCTGACAATAGTCTTACCATCTTCAGTGGCCAATGGAGTCGAGCAAGACACTTGATATGTGGTGCTTGGAAAACACAGAGTGATGGAGGAAGATGCCATTCAGATGCGTGAGGACGCCAATGGCACAGAAATTCCAAGCAAGAAAGGATTTTGGAGTTAAGGGTTTTTCTCTGAAAACGTAAGGAAGAAGGGTAAGGAGCTAAGAGAGAGGTGTTGTAAAAGGTAAAGGAGGGAAAACCCAAAGGTTATTGACGGTTACAGGTCCAGTTGGCAGTAATGAAGGCCCAAGAGTTTCAGTCCGTGGGATCGTGTGAAAGAGAAAGAAATATTTAATATTCTGGGCAGAAGCGTAAACGGCACGTGCAAAACGTATCAACTTCTTACCAACTCGAAGTTATACATTTTGGGGGGCATCTGTTGGGTACCAAATAAAAATCGAGATGTCTGATGCAAAGGCATTGGCCTTTCTGAGTCGAAGAAAGAAAATTCGAAATAAGGAGTTATAAAGCTCGAAGTGGCAACATTTGTTTAATGTATTATCGTATTATTTGAGTCGAAGAGATTCGATTAAGTGACCAATCGAAGTGGTTACAACAAACAGTACAGTATTACATTAATATAACTCTTCACAAGAAATAGACTTAAATGTTTAAACTACGGCCTAAAGTCCTAAGTTATCTTGGCAGGTGTTTGCTTCGAATAACTGAAGATTTCAACCTACAAGACTATCTACCAGTCTCATGCATATGAAGAAGATAGGGAGCAAGTGATCAAAAGGAACAAATTGGTGGTCGATGCTTGAATCTTCCAAATAATCCAACCTTTCTAGCTTTGCATCTCCATCATCTTCTTCTTTGACCTTGCTTTCTCATCACCTGCCTCCTCTGCACCTTCCTCTATCACCCAGGTCCAAGAGGCTGAGAGCAGAGCAAACAAATTGATTTCTTGCCCCAATCTCGAAGCTGGAACCAAGGAGGTGGGAGTAAGGTCAGACCTTAAAATTGGTCATGACCTATTGCTTTGGTTGTTCTGTTCGACCTGAGATGATTAATGCGCTCGAAGTGACCTTTAATGTTGGATATCCTGACGGCCTAATATCCAAGAGATTTGGAATTTTCAGGCCGTGCAGAACAGCCAATATTAAAAATCTCTCCATGAGAATGAAGGATAATGCAGTCCCAGTACTGGGTTTCTCCCTTTTATAAGGTTTTAATTTCGATAACTCTTAGGGAGCCAACCTGGGAGGCCAATAAGATCTAAGTCTTGATCACAAGGATCAAGGTGGACGGTGGTCAATTGGATTCGAATGGCCGGTGGTTCGAGAAGAGAGGAAATGGAGTTATATTCGAAAAAGACTAATAGATGGTTACCAGTTTCGATTGAGATAAGGATGATGAATCGAAGGCAACAGGTCCTAAAAGATCAAAAGCCTCGGCGTAGCAATTCGAGCAAAGTCATTCTGGGGCAAAGAGGAAGAAAGGGAAGTTTATCAGGTCGAAAGGGAAGTTTATCTCAAGCATCTCCTTTTCAACTGCCAAGCACCCACGTCAACCAGAGCGGTTGTTGAAGGGTAACACCAATATTCGTGCAACAGAACGTGGGATTAAGCACCCACCCCAGAAGTTGAAGACGGTTATCAGGGTTAAGGCTATAAATAGGAGAATCCTCCTCAGAGCAAAGGTCCGCAACCTGAACACTCACAAGCACCCTGAAAAAGCCGTAGCATCCACCATAGCGATCAAGGCAAGACCAACAAGCTTAGAGGAAGTAGGGCCTCTTGCAGACCACCCCTTTTCTCTTTTTACGTTTCAGTTCTTTTGTTTTTACTTTCCTTTATGTTATTTCTCTTTGTGAACGCATTAGGCGTTTTATAGAGTAGGAGTCACATGACTAAGTCAATCAGTTTGTTGTTCCTTGTACGTTAGCTCTCACTTTCAATGCAAGTTAGCTAAGGCCCCGTAAGGGGTCATTGATGCACCATCTTTTCTGTCCAACAGTAACGTCACTATTTGATATCCTTCGAACTGCTCTAAGATTTCACACAGAGGTAGAACCCACGTAAAATAAACAAGGATTCGTATCTCGTCCTAGACTGAGCAGAGATACATTTGTTTGTGCAAATTCAAGGACAAACAAAGACATATTACTAATTATTTCTTCTACATCATTTGAGTAATGAAGTGAACCGAGGGTACATAGGGATGTGAGGGAACACAATCACACAACTGTGACAAACCAAATGTAGCGCAATATAGAAAATCAAACTAGCACTGAATCCTATATTCTAACCAACCTCATTCATATTGACATGTATATCAACGGGTGCGTCTATGAAACAATGGATTGTAGTTTTTTGTTTACATAATCTTTTACTGGAAATTTACTCATAGGTTCTACTAATTCAATTGCAATTGATTATAACATTACCTTTTTAATTTGATTCTTGCCCAGAGTAAAAAGAAAAATAGAATATGAAATTCTAATGTTTTTTTTATATTTTTATAGTATTTCTTGAAAATATAATGAACCATTTTTTGGTTAATTGGAGGCATCGCTAAGCTAATCCCACCAAGATCCACACCGTAAAAGCTCTCCCGACCAAATAGGTTGAGTGTCCATCAAATGCAGCCCGGCCCATGAAATCGAGTGAGATAAAAAGGTTAATCACCCAAGCAACAATGCTCGACCCAAAAAAAACCTCCCAAGAGTGGCACCAATCTTCGATAATATGCTTGGTTTTGATAAAAATCAAAACACTATTAAGTGTAGCTGTGAACGCCACTAAGCATTTAAAAGCAGCCTATAGCACCAGTTATATTTATTACCTTATCCCATATATTACATATTATTCTTAACTTTCAATCAAGATCAACACACAAGGAAAGAAAAAAAATATGGCCTATATGAGATCATCATATCAATCAAGTCAATCTTTTATTTTATCAAACTATAGCAAGTCAATCATTAATTCACTACCAAACCAGTCTTTTATGTATAACGCATACTGTTATACTCATAGTTTTATACATATTGGGAGTAGCAGCAACATTGTCCAGCTACAAATGATGACATATTATGTGGCAACGACGAAAAGGTGGACATATATCACATATGATGTGGAGTCACTCGCGCATTGGCGCACGTACGTACGTGTTCATGTACTTGTTGTTTCAACTTTCACCCTGCTTTAATTTTTTGGTTACTCCTTGGCCCGGTGCTGGTTAGTGGTTACATTACATTTTTATGAATGAATCATTTCTTTAGTAGGTTCGGACAGAAAAAGTAGCATCAACCACATGAAAAAGTGTTATTCGGCGGTCTTGTTTGGATGTTTCCTTACCACCACCATATATATTATATATCTCTATGTTGGCCTATGAGGATTCTTATGTTTTTAATTTAATTAAACCTTTCTTGACCACTTTTTAATCAGTTAGCTTTCTTGCGCCTTTTTCGTATAAATTTCTAGAAGTAATATATTGCAAAGGTTTGAAGTATATATGTGCTTCAATTATGGTTCTTTTATGTTCCATTTCTGTAGGATTTAATTTGGATTCTCTAAATAGTAGGGATGGCAATTGGACTAGATTAAGTGGGTATCCGCAAAAATTACCCACAATGGGTAGGGTAATTACCCACCAAATGGGTATGGATAATTACCCGCACTTTTTAATAGGTACGGGTACGGGGGTACTAGGGTACCCTACCCTACCCATACCCGCACTTATATAATATATATAATTAATGTAATTTATATACATATAATTAATTTAATAAATATATATATGATTATATTATTAATTAATATTTTTTAAAAAATAATTAATGTTAATCTATATTATAGTCACCAAAAAATATTAATATATATTACTAATTAAATTAATTTAAATTTTATAATTTTGTCCTACACACTAAAAATAGCAAAACATGAACTGATTTTCATTTCCCCTCCCAATTTTTTAATCTCCCATCCACTTTCACATATGATAGTTGATTTATAGGTTAAACTTGGATGATCTATGGATTATTTTTCATTTAATTTTTAATTAATTTTTATTTTCTAATCAATTTATTTTCTTATAGTTAACAAAAGTGCGGGTAATGAGTATGGGTACGGGTACTTGAGTACCCAGCGGGTGAGGGTACGAGTACTAAAATCACTACCCATGCTGGTATGGGTCCGGGTCCGGGTATTTTTTTAAAACGCGGGTATGAGGATGGGTACTATAGTACCCTACCCAAACCCTACCCATTGCGATCCCTACTAAATAGTAAACACCTTTATCACGATTTCTTCAACACGAAGTATTTATCCCTAACCCCAAAGAAAAAGAAATTAAAGCTTCTATATATCCTATATTGCGCGCCTCTCACTGTGAGTTCCTTCCATGTTACTAACATGATGTTAGAGCAAGTTGATTAATAATTTCGTATTCTTAACTGTACACAGTATACGTGGATGTTTCAATTAATATAATTGTTGATAATGTGTCAATTAAGGTCTGTATTTAATCATAAAAATTAAATGAAATGAAAGGGGATTAAAAAATGAAAGGATTCTATATATTAAAGTTTTGTACGATAGTGACTCCATTCCATATTTTATTCTATAATATGAGTACTATTATTGTTGATTGAAAAAACGAAAAGCATATGGAATAACGATTTCATTCTACGCCTCATTTCATACAAAGAATTAATATCACCATTCCACTACAAAAGTAAGATCAATGATTTCCTGCATCGTGTAATGAAATTTAATTCATTGCCGTTTAATTATTTTATAAAAATGGTAATTATTAATTACGCTTCATTAAATTTATCTTATATAAATTGTAATTTTATTTTTAACCTAACTTTCATGTATTAATTTTAAATATTCATGTAAAATATTAAAATTAATTATTTAATATATGTGAACATTCTTTTAATAAAACACAACATGGTCATGGAAAACACATTTCCAAAGTGTTATAAAAAATAATGAAAACATATACTTTATTCAAAATATATATATATATATATATGTAAACCTTTTAATATAATAGCGTAAATATGTTTTTAGTCCCTCCAAAATACAGTCGATTTCATTTTAGTTCCCCTAATGTTTTTTTAACTTCTCTCCTTACAAAAGCATTCTTTTTCAAAGTAAGTTCTCGTCGTTAGACTAGCTTAACAAATTGCTGATATGATCATTACCATCTTAGCTAACGTGACAATCTTCTTCTTCAACTCCAATTTTGTGACCAAAGACATTCAACCTGCCATTTTTTAGGTCCCTCCCTATTCTTCCAACTCTTAATTATAACAACCCTAAAACTCCATTATTATACATAAGCCAAGTAGACCTCACCTCAATCAAAGAATGCATTTGCTATCATAAAAGTGAATCTCATTCACACTCTTATCACTATCAGCATCTTCATCATCACTCTCCCCAACATCATTTTGATCATCCTCAACATCCCGACTAATGTTACCCTCATTTATAGCTTCGGCCTTATTACCTCCTTCCACGACACTCATACCAACCTTTGTAAGTGCCTCCAACACACTGTCACAACGAGTACAATAAGTAAAACAAACAGAGATTGAGGGAAACACAAATGATGGTTCCTAAGAGATGGTAAACAATATTAAGAGGGGAGGTTTTGCTCGAAAAGTGTAATTAGTTTATTTTTTAGGTTTGAAAAACTATTTTTCCATTTATTATGTAATATAATAAATTATTAAATTTGTTAATTGACAAATCTAATGCAACATAAGAGTGAGAATATCATATCAACTTATGCACTAACGGACACATCAACAAGACTAACAACAACTCTAACGCGCGAGGACTATTTTGAAAAAGAATAATTTTGTGAGGATGAAAAACTAAAAAAAAAATTAGAGGGATTAAAATGAAAATGAGTGTATTTTGGAGAGACTAAAACATATTTAAGTCTAATATAATTATCCCAATAAGATAATTTTATTCTCTTATAACAAATAAATTTTGTATTATTTTATATTATCTATTCTTGTAATTTTCAAATTTTGAATTTTGAAAATCAATCCCTTATTTATATATATATATATATATATATATATTGTTACTAAATCCAAGGCCCAATATCCAACACGGCCCATGCGCAATATATTTATCATATCTACAATTATATTATACATAATTATGATATGCTTAAATATACGAAATATAATTATAACACCTGTAATTATATGACTTTACCTGCCAAACTTATTCCTTTTATATCTGTGCCCACTTACCGTATTTATACAGAGAAAACCCCTATAAATAGGGAACATTTACAGATCATCAGGTAGGCAATCTCACTCAGTCAATCCCTTTGACTGTTTTATATATCTGACTTGGGCGTCGGAGTCCCTTTGCAGGTACACCCCCCGGGTTCAACTCGGATTCAAGCCTTCGCAACCCGGATTTGGATCCGACTTCTCTCCTGCTGACTCAGACCCAGGTTCGAGTTCTACCCCAGAACATTTGGCGCTAGAAGGAGGGCCTCCCCCTCTCCAGCATGACGGTCAAAACCCGTCGCCAGACAGCAAGGCCCCGTCCTCAACCGACTCCCGAGGGATGGGTGGAGGATCTCGGAGCCCAAGATGAGTTCGCTGAACAGGAAGGGACATCACACCCTCAAAACGAAACCGACCCACGTGGGGAAGATCACCAATCCGACCCGCGAGACGATGTTATTCGTCACCTCGAGGCCCAACTCAAGGCACTTCAGGAACAGCGCCAGCAGCCATTCCGCGAACCTCATCCCCACAAGGCAGTCGAAGAACCGGCTGTAAGTCACCTAGAAGAACACATCCGACACTTGGAGCGCAGTGTAAACCCTCAACCTCAACCCACAACTCATTCTCGACCTAATTCAGACTGAGATCAACAAGAGGTTCAACAACCAAGGTCCGATGTTGGTCCTGCCCCATTCCGGCACCCATTCTCTGAAAGACTGGTCTGGGTCGAGATACCTAAACAATACAGAGGCGCCTTCCCTATTGAAACCTTCAATGGGACCACAGACCCAGTCAAACACTTAGACGCCTTCACCAATGAAATACTTTTCACTGGCGCCCCTGAGGCCGTCATCTACCGCTCATTCCCAAGAACTTTGAAGGGAGAAGCCTTAGCCTGGTTCAAGACTCTTCCCTTGGGATCCATAGATTCGTGGGACGATATACAGCACACCTTCCTGGGATGATTTACCATCACCACAGAGATTCCTAGGGATCAGTTCACACTGGCCAAGGTCAAGCAGAACAAGGACGAACCCCTTAGAACTTTCCTATCTCGTTTTTACAAAGAATGTGCCCTCATCCCGGACCTGGCCGAGAATGTCCAACTTGTATGTGTCGTCCCGACCCTCTTGCCAGGTTCACCCCTTGCCGTATCTTTATCAGAAGAGTCGATCCGGTCCATGGAACAATTCAGACAACGTTCTCACAAATACGTGGGACGGGAAGCCCATTTGGTCGTAGCCGCCAAACATGATACTCACCAAGGACACGACCTAGATTCCTACCATGACCGACATAGTGGGAAGGATAGAGGACATCACCAACAAGATCAACGTCGACCTCCCAAAGGTCGATACAACAATTATGCTCCTCTGAACACTAACCCTGGGAAGATTCTGAAGGAAGTGATGAACACTGAGCTGGCCGACATACCTAAACCCCCACCACTCAAAGCCTCAGCTCAAAAAGACAAGTCCAAATACTGCACTTTCCATGAGGGGTATGGACACAACACTGATGAATGCATACAGCTGCGTGATCTCATCGAGCAACTCATTCGGGATGGCCGACTTGGTCGTTATGTAAAGAAGAACCAGTCCCAGGGAGGATATCGAAAGAATGAAGAGCGAAAGAGATCCCCTAGTCCAGAAGAAGGGAATGATAAGAAACGAAAGCGTTCTACATCCCCCAAGAAGTACGACAACAAGGAAGACAAAGTCGGTTCCAGTAACCACACAACTTAGACCACACCAAGGGTGCGAATCAACATGATTTCGGGGGGATTTGTTGGTGGAGGACCGTCAAACAATTCAAGAAAGAGACACCTCTGGGAAGTCTACAGTGTCGACCAAACCGACATGAAGACAATAGCTAAAAGACCCCCAAACCCGGTCATCACCTTCTTGGATGAAGACTTTTTTAATGATGTGGTGGACCATGATGATCCTTTTGTGATTCGATCCCTGATAGGAGATGGCGATGTCGGACGCATCTTTGTTGACCAGGGCAGCTCAGCCGACATCCTCTTCTACAGGACCTATACCCAACTACTGCTACCCCCAGAGTCACTCCTACCCTATTCAGGAGATTTGGTGGGCTTCTCTGGAGAAAGGATCCAACCCAAGGGATACCTTCAGACTACACTCAGGGTCGGCTCTGAAACCGAGAACAAGGCCGTCTCAGCCAAGTTCTTGATAGTTGATTGTCCCAGCCTATACAATGCCATACTCGGACTTCCGTCCTTGAATGCCCTAGGAGCAGTCATTTCCACCAAGCACTTGGTGATGAAGTTCTCGGACCGAGATGGTAAAGTGATCACAGTTCAAGGGGACCGGAAAGAAGCAAGAAAGTGTTACAATGCTGCTCTGACCACCCTACCCACACCTTAGCCAGAAAAGACATCATCCAGAGGCCAAGTTCACATGATTGATCTTGACCCTAGAGCCGAGTCTGATCCCAAGGGGCGAGATAGAATTGAGCCGGCTGCGAAGACAAAACCTTTTCAGATTGGGACTTCTGTTCAACAGACGACCAAAATTGGCTGTGACATGGATCACACCATGGAGGAGAAACTGAAGAAGTTGCTCTCCAAGAACTCAGACCTATTCGCATGGACCTCAGCCGACAGGAATTGACCTGAACTTCTGTTGTCACAAACTGTCTATTGACCCCAATGCTAAGTCGGTTGCCTAGAAGAAGAGGAAAATCGGTCTTGAAAGACAACAGGCAGCAAACCAGCAGGTAGAAGAACTCCTCAAAGCCAAGTTCATCAGAGAATGCAAGTACGTCACTTGGTTATCTAATGTCGTCCTTGTGAAAAAGTCAAATGGCAAAAAGAGAATGTGCGTGGAGTACACAGATTTGAATAAAGCCTGCCCCAAAGATCCTTTCCCACTTCCCAACATCGACCAATTGGTCGACAATTCATCAGGGTACCGTTGGTTGTCTTTCATGGACGCCTACTCAGGCTACAACCAAATTCCTATGGACCGGGACGATTAAGAGAAGACGACTTTCATCACCGATAAGGGTATTTACGGCTACACCATGATGCGTTTTGGTCTGAAGAATGTCGGCGCCACATACCAAAGAATGATGACTAAGGTTTTTGGAGACATGATGGGAAAAACTGTTGAAGTCTACATAGACGACATCATAACCAAAATTGTTGAGGGAAACGACCATGTGGCCGACTTAGAGTCAATCTTTGACCAGCTCAGGAAGCACAATATGAGACTCAACCCTCTCAAATGCTCTTTCAGCGTACCATCAGAACACTTTCTGGGATTCCTCCTTACCAGCAGAGGAGTTGAAGCAAACCCGGACAAATGTAAAGCTGTGTTGGATATGAAATGTCCGACTTGCATCAAGGAAATTCAGCAGCTTAACGGGAGGATCACTGCTCTCAGCCGATTCATCCCCAAGGCGGCCACAAGATCTCTTCCTTTTTTCCAGCTCCTCCGCAAGGGAAAATCCTTCACCTGGTCCAGTGAATGCGAAGCCACCTTTCAGCAGCTCAAGAAGACACTAGCAAATCCCCCTATTTTAGTTAAACCGGCTCCAGGGGAACATCTGTACCTCTATATCTCCATAACCAACCAGGCCTTAAGTTCGGTTTTGATCAGGGAAGAGGGGCGCGACCAATTCCCCATCTACTTCATCAGCAAAGCACTCCAGGGGGCCGAGTTAAGATACCAGAAGTTAGAGAAAGCTGCTCTGGCCATCTTAACCACTGCCCGCAGACTGCGACATTACTTCTAAGGACACAAAGTCACAGTGCGAACCGACTTACCTCTCAAAATCGTACTTCACAAACCGGACCTCTCCGGACGCATGACGACTTGGGCTCTAGAGTTGTCCAAGTTTGACATTCACTTTGAAGGTCACACTGCTCTTAAAAGTCAGATCCTGGCCGATTTTGTTGCTGAAATGACTCCCCCTGAGAATACCCCCAATTCTGAGTGGACCGTTTTCGTGGATGGCTCATCCAACAAAAAAGGTGTTGGAGCCAGGATAGTCTTGGAAGGACCCAACGGAGTTTGCATTGAAAAATCTCTAAAGTTTGAATTCTCTACCTCAAACAACCAAGTAGAGTATAAGGCATGCATTGTCGGCTTGTTGATGTCAAAAGAAGTTGGGGCCAAAAGAGTCTTAGTGTGCAGTGATTCTCTATTGATGGTATCTCAGATCAAGGGAGAATACCAAGCAAAGGAAACATTGCTATAGAGATACTTTGAGAAAGTAAAACTCTCAAGCGACGGGTTTGAAGAAATCATCTTCCAACACGTTCCAAGAGCCGAAAATACCAAAGCCGACATACTCTCCAGGTTGGCAAGCACCAAAAAGCTGGGAAATAACAAGTCAAAACTCTAAGAAGTCGTCTCAACCCCAAGAATTACGGAACCATCCTTCTTAGCAATTGAAGAGTATGAATCATGGATAACCCCCATCAAGTCTTACATCTTGAAGGGAAAACTCCCTGAAGATGAGAAGGAAGCTAAGAAACTAAGACGGGTAGCATCTCGTTTCATGGTTGTCAAAGAAAAACTGTACAAGAAGGGATTCTCAACCCCTCCGCTCAAATGTGTTGAAGACAGTAAGGCCAAAAACATCCTGGCCGAGTTACATGAAGGCAGCTGTGGAAACCACCAAGGTGGAAGAACACTTTTAAGAAAAGCTATCAGGGTCGGGTATTACTGGCCGACCCTGATTCAAGACTCCATAGACTATGTCAAGAAGTGCGAAGTGTGCCAGAAGAACGATTCCATCCACCATCAACCTTCTTCTGAGCTAACCACCATGTTGGTCCCTTGGCCCTTCCACCAATGGGGAATCGACATACTCGGTCTTTTTCCACCCGCTCCAGGACAAGTCAAATTTCTAGTGGTAGTAGTGGATTACTTCACCAAGTGGATCGAAGCAGAGCCCCTTGCCACAATCACTTCGACTAAGGTCCAAAAGTTCTTTTACAAGAACATCGTCTCCAGGTTCGGGATCCCTCAATCCGTAATCACGGACAATGGAACCCAGTTCACTGACAAGAGGTTCAGAGAGATCTTATCACGATTGAAGATCAAGCACCATTTCACTTCAGTGGAACACCCACAAACCAATGGCCAGGTCGAGTCTGCGAACAAGGTGATCCTCAAAGCCCTTAAACGTAGATTGGACAACGCCAAAGGTAACTGGGTGGAGCAACTCGACCACGTGCTCTGGGCATATCAGAATACTCCGCAGTCATCTACCAACGAAACTCCTTTCCGGCTTACCTATGGGACTGAGGCACTCATCCCGGTCGAAATTGGAGAACCGAGCTGGAGGGTAGAAAATTCCAACCAAGACACCAACGATAAAGCTATACTTGAAGAACTAGACTTCTTGGATGAAACTCGGGCGGTGGCACACATCCGAGACTCAACTTTGAAAGAACGCCTCACAACACGGCGCAATGCCAAAGTGATGTCCAGAAGCTTCCAACCCGGAGATCTTGTCTTGCGTAGAGCTGACATTGGCAACAACAATGCAGCCCAAGGGAATCTTGCAGCAAACTGAGAAGGCCCTTATAGGGTCACCGAGGCAACCGGGAATGAAGCATACAAGTTAGAAACACTTGAGGGAAAAGTCGTACCAAGATTTTGGAACTCGGACAAGCTCAAGACTTACTATTCTTAAGGAATAATTACACTTAGGAAAATTTTTCTTCCGTTATTAGTTCATTTTGTTAAAAACCGGTTGTGAAGAGCATCTCGGTCGTTGAATTCTAGTATTAATAAAACCGGATGCGAAGAGTATCTCGGCCTTGATTTTATGAAGAGCATCTTCAAAACAAATAAGTTCTCTAACCCGGACGTCAACAAATCCAAAAAGCGTTAAAAGCGTACTAACGTTAAAAGCGCGAGTCCGAGATCAAAGCGTTAAAAGCGTACTAACGTTAAAGGCGCACATCCGAGATTTGAGGCGTTACAAGCGTACAAAACGTTAAAAGCGCATATGTAAACGTTAAAAGCGCAACAACGTAACAAGCATGAAAACATTAAAAGCATAATCGAATTCGAGATTAAATTACGCTACGAGCGCACCTGAATATGCTAAAGAGAAACACAAGTTTTTTACAAAGAAAAGTGACCAAGTCTAACAACGACAAAATATCTGAACCTAAAAGTAAAGAACAAGTTAAAAAGTTCACTCCGTGTACGGGCCAACATCCTCTCCTGAGGCAGCATCAACATACATTTTACTTTCTATGTCGACCCTACAAATCTTCCCTTGAAAAACCTCATAAGTAGCTGAGGTCCCCTCCACTTTCAAGCCGAGATTAACGATCCCTAGTTGAGCAACATCATTAGCAAAGGAAGCAGCTTAGATTTGCTCCGATAACTTAACAAGGTCGGCCTTTTCTTGATTAAACTTTGCCTGAGCCTTTTGCAAGTTACTCTTTATTATCTCGGTCACTTCCGCCTCTGTCATCCCGGACGCTGGAGGAGCTACTCGCAACTTCTCCAAATCTGCCTTCAACTGGGTGATCTCAGCTTCAAGGGTATTGTTCTTGTCCTTCATAGACTTGTAAAAACCCTTATATTTCACTTTCTCCTTCTTATCATTATCGAAGGCCTCTTGAGCAGTCTTCACATCCCCCAAGGCCTTGTCCCTCTCAATAGTTCGCACCTCCAAAGCAGCATTAGCCCGGTCATAAGCCGGCATGACATCCAATCGCAAATACCTCAGAAAAGAGGCATGCTGAAGACTTTGACGCTCTACGTCATAAAGATGCTCGGCCACCGGGACATTATCATGAACCGCCTTCAGAAAAGGATTGTACAGAACGTGGTCCATCTCGAGTGTGTCCAACTCACAATCCGTGTCATAGAGATTAATCCTGGACTCAGAAGACTCTTCAACTCTCGACCTCTTCTTATGTTTGGCAGCCTTCTTCTTCTTTTGGGGAGGAACCCCCTCATTGCCACTACCATGTACAACATCATTATGAACACGACCGGCATCATCATTCACCACCGGTTGTGTCCCTGACCCACCAACACCAGCATTGAGGGTGAAGTCAATATCAACATTGGGCTCCCCTTGTTGGCTATTGTTAGCATTCTGCAGGGCCCTCAGTTGTCTTAAAGTCGCGTTAGCCATAGATGCTGCAGAAAAGAAACATGTTAAAAAATAAGTCTAACAAGACAAAATCAAAGCAAGAAGAAAATCAAACACAAGACCTCACTAATTCTAGAACCGACATTCCGAGTTGGATCATCTAGTATTTTCTTACTAGAAAACACCCCACAATCCTGAACCGAGTCCATCAACAACTTCCTTACAGCCGCATCTTGTGGGGAGAGCGCCGACTCAGCCACCTCACAGTTGGACGACTTCTTATCATAATGCCTCTCATTCCAATAAATAGGAAATCAGGGAGTATTGGACGATTGTTCCTCCCAAAACGGCTTAACACCCTTAGACGCTCGCACCTGAAAAAATTCCTGCTTAAAAGTGATGCTCCCCCTCTTGGCCGAATCAGCATAAGGCGTTATCAACTTGCGATCCTTATGCCCCCTCAACGAAATCCAACTCCTTAGAGTCTCGTTCTTCTTGCCCTTAGGGTGCTTCCTCAGCACCAGAAAGAAATGAAAGAAAAGCTTCACAGAGGGAGTAAAGCCGAACTCGGCCATAATCAGTTGGAAACATCTGATAAATGCCCATGAATTGGGGTGCAGTTGTGAAGGTGCACAGGTCAAATACATCAAAACACTCTCTTCAAATGGAGTGAAAGGAAACCTTAATTTAACTTTAGAATGAAAAAAATCATAAGTATACAAAAAGGGGGTATTGGTTTCTGAAAGGTGTCAAACCCGGCTCCCCGGTGGTGGAATTACGACATGATAATTGTCCTTCATCTCGGCCGTCCCAAACACTTCCAAGTCGAACAAACTCTCTTGAATATGCTCCGGACATCTGGGTCTATACAAGAAACACGTGCCAAGAACCTCCCGGTCCACCCATCTATACCTATCTGCCACAAAGGCACAAAATATTCATCCCGAGCCTCAGCCATCTCAACACCTGCAGAGGCCGTATAACAACTTTCCTTATCAGAACCGAGATGATCGACACCCGACTCAGACCAATAAAAAATACTATCATATGAATCCGATTCGGACTTCACCATAAATTTATTCATCTCGTCCCGAACAACCCCCTCAGAAGCCATATTCCTTCTTCTCAACACTTCAACTACGTCAGGACTAAAACCCTCATCATTATCCCCACAAGATGACCGACTTCGAGACACCCATGACTCAGGTTTCCCGGACAAAACCTCCAAAGACTCACTATCGCTCATTTGCACAAAATGAATAAAGAAAAGACAGAAAAATACCTGATAGACGGATCCCAAGTCCGAGTCGCTGCGCAAAGACGGTTCGAAAATCCGAGATCAATTTAGTATCAGAGAGAAAATCAGAGAAGATTTGAAGCAAAGTGGTGAAATGATCATCACCACCACCTATTTATAGGACCGGAAAAAGCCTATAACCACCAACGACCCAAGAAGTCGAACTGTCGTGACCCTATCCCAGAGCGACACGTCACTTGGATACGAAGTGTCACTAGAAACTGAAACGTTCCAAAAGAAATGAAACGTCGCAACGATATATCAGATGGAAACCCGTCTCGGATTACCAAAAGTATGACACGTCTCGAACTTATACACACTGGTAAACGCGTCTCAAACCATCATATCGATAAAGAAATGATTAAGTTGCATCACGTCTCTAACAGCAATCCCCAACTAAGCTTTAAACTCCAGAGTCGTCCCGGTCGAACAGGGTCATCTTGGATATAACAACATCACATATCTGAGCTCAAAGCCGACTTCATCAAAGTCGACCAGAGCTGGGGGGCTTCTGTTACGGTCTAAACCCAATGCCCAATATCCAACACGGCCCATGCGCAATATATTTATCATATCTATAATTATATTATACATAATTATGATATGCTTAAATATACAAAATATAATTATAACACCTGTAATTATATGACTTTACCTGCCAAACTTACTCCTTTATACCTGTGCCCACTTACCGTATTTATACAGAGAAAACCCCTATAAATAGGGAACATTTACAGATCATCAGGTATGCAATCTCACTCAGTCAATCCCTTTGACTATTTTATATATCTGACTTGGGCGTCGGAGTCCCTTTGTAGGTACACCCCTGGGTTCAACTCGGATTCAAGCCTCCGCAACCTGGATTCGAATCCGACTTCTCTCTTGCTGACTCAGACTCAGACTCAGGTTCGAGTTCTACCCCAGAACATATATATATCACATACATTAATTAGTAATATTGAGCCTTTCTCATTATTTCCATTTCTCTATATGGTATTAATTTATTTTATTTTCGTCACAAATATAATAACATTTGCTCTTATTCAGAACAAGGTTCGGTTATTAAATAAAAAAATGAATTAAAAATTTTTATAAGAGAAGAGTTAATAATATTTACTTTCACTACAAGAAATTTACTATTTAGAGACGATCTCGTAGCAACGGCCAAGTCATCGCTAAGACGTCGCTACAACATTAAATGCACTGTTCAGTATAATTAATATTTAGTGACGACAAAATCTCACTATGTAACAATGGTAGCGACTTAAAAAAATTTATTTTTTGCCAAATATAGCCTCTATCTAAATCTAAAGTGCAAGATTAACATAAAGTTGGTCATAAACATAATATTTAAATAGATAAAATTATTTATAATAGAATAAGTTTTATAGAACAACTTTAAAAAAAATACCTAAGAATATTATAAAAATCTTATAATTGACTGTTAAAATATAAATAATTTTTCAACTTTGGTTTTTTTCACACTCCACTTTCTCATATTTCCCTCCATATTTTCCTTTTCTTCATTTCTCTCTTTATTTCTCATCACTTATCGCATATTTCATTTTCTCTATATTTTTCATTTTTTTCTTTTTTTTATCTTTCTCCTCTTTACATCTTTCACACATACTGTATTTTTTAAGTGTCAAAATATTTTTATATATAATTTATAATAAATATGTATATATATATAATTATTTTGGAAAAACTTGGGGTCATAACCAACGTCCGTCACTACCTTTTAATAATATATTATTATATTATTTAATAAATATGTTATTTTTATATATTATCAAATTTATTATATAATGTGATTCAATATGTTATTAGATAATAACATTTTTTATATATTTAATACACATAATTTAAATTTTATTTAAAAGGAGATATAATTTAGTAAATATAAATTTTATCTCTTATTTTTAAAATATCACCCTCAGGAAGAACTCTCATTTTTTTATTTAATATTTACTTTTATATATTCATAGAATTTATGGGAAGATTGATTAAAAAGATACAACATTACTCTTGACGTAATGGTCATGGGAGGAATATAATGATAAGTCCTTTGTCAATAACATCTATCATTGACAAAGTCCATGAAAAAGGTCAGCATAAAATATTCATGTAATTTAAAAAGTTTGGTAAAGTATTAATCATGAGACAACTATTGGTGACGACTACAGAGCTACTAATTACTTCACTATTACACAGCTTCCAGATATTTTCTTTGTGAATCTTTGAGAGTTCTCATTTTTCATATGAAAACATAAAATCATGTTTAATAATTTTATCCTATTGAATTTATTTTAATATGAAAAGCTATTAGATTATATTTAAAATAAAGATTTTAAAACTATACATTATTAAATATAAATAAATTTTACATTGTTATTCAATGGTGTGTTATCACGTTATTAATTTATAGGAAAAAGAGCTTAAAATCACCCGAAACTTTTCGCCTTTTGCAAATAAGCACCATGAACTTTCAATTTGTTTCAATTAATCCTTAAACTCTTATCATTATTGTAATAGGCCGTTTCATGCATTAATACGAAGTTAAATAATTAACATAATAAATATCAATTTTTCAATATTTTGTGTTTCAAATATTAAAAACATGTAAAACAGTAAAATTTTTTATTTTTTATTTTTGACTTTTGTCAAATTTCAAACATATTTGAAATTTTAAAAGAGAAACATGATGGTGTGTTCTTTTAATTTAGGTTTTTTTTCTATTTTTTATTTTTTAAAACTTTATTTTATATTATTTTAATATTTTAATTACAAAATCTTGAATAATTAAGATTGATTTTGTTAATTATTTAGCTCTATATGTTGATGAAATAACATATTGCAACAATAATAAAAGTTTAAGGATTAATTAAAATAAAATAAAAGTTCATGGTGCCTATTTACAAAATGGTGAAAGTTTAAGGTGGTTATATACTCTTTTCCCTAATTTATATAAGTAAAGTTCAATTATTTACAACTACAATTAATGCCTTACGAAACTATTAGCTCATGCAGATACCTCTACACCTTACCGTGATCCTATATTAGTTTATTAATAATTTTTTATTTTTTTCTCTCATCTTATTTTCTACCCAGCCAAATAAAATATGAGAGAGATACATTTATCTCTCTCTTATATTTTTCTCCAATCAAACAACTTATAATTAAATCTATTTTGATTCTCACTACTTTCTTTTCTATTTTTCTTTCCTATGCCATTTTTCTCTATTTCTCTCCTTGATTCAAACCCAATATGTAAGACTTTTATGGGATATAATCTTAAAATCGTAACCATTAAATAAAAAATATTTTATCTAATTGTAATAAGTTAATTTGTGTAAAGATACACAAATTTTTATTTGTGTACCTTAGATTCCCTAGGTGAACATAGTTCAAAGTTCAAACAAAATTAACAAGAAACAAACATTTCATCATTTTAAGGTGCACAAGAAATACACAAGTTAATGGTATACATATGATATAATAATATTTAATTTAGTAGTCTAGATTTATTTGACTGAAGCGGTTGCCGGTGTCAATGTTAAGTTATTTTGAAATTTGCAAATATATGGGTTTCGACTGATCTAAAGTTTTAAACCGGCATTATCTTTACAGGTGGATTCTAAGCTACATAAATAATAAACTTGTGTAATGATACACAAGTCTGTTTCACCTATTGTCACAGGTTTTCCGGTTACTTTTTAAAAAAAAAAACATATATATAATTTGCAAATTATTTCTCTTAATCAATAAAATTATATTGTGTTATAGAAAAAAAATAGCACTAATAGAATTGAGAAGTCAGATCCCCATGCCACCACCGGAACCTTTGTTGCCTCCACCGCCAAAGCAACCACCTGTCACCGCAGTAGACCATGTAAAAATCAAATCCTTGAATGCTTAAATCAGTAATGGTTCCAAATAAACCGTAATTCTTGCTGCCTCCATCACTAAAGCCACCTTGTAGTCCTTGTGAAATCAAATCCTTGGATCACTTTATTGCCAGCCATTGTTTTCGGTGAAGGTCTCTTCAGATATGATTTCAGATCTGATCTCTTTAGATCTGCATTCCTCTTCTCCAACATGGTTGCCTTTGTTGCGTTCGCTGGAGAAAAAGGAAGGTCGCAATAGCCCGTTCTCGCACCGTTGTAGTTTTGGTCACGCCGCCGTAGTTCAGTGAGTCGCTGTTGCACTTTACTCTCTGAAGAAGAAGAGAAACGGTCATTGGTGAAGAGAGAACATATATATGCCCAGTGGTCATGTGTGGTTGTGCCACGATAAGCTTGCCGTTGTCGGAGATGGCGCCACTCTGTGGCCCCTCATTACAGGAAAAGAACATTGCAGATCCCCCTGCAATGAAGAAGACCCCCATGGTCTTTAGTTTTCTTCGTTTTTTATTTTAAATAATATTAATTAGTTAATTAAAAATATGAGGGTTTGCTTCAGTAATTTGTAAGGGATCACGGAGATAATTTCTCTCCTCATAATCACCTCGCAAATTTCACAAAACATCCACATATTAACCGGAAACTTGTTTCAAATATTAAATCTGGACCATTGAATTTATTAATATTAAATCTTAGGGTTCATATTCACTTGTGTACAATTACACAAGTTTTATACTTGTGTAGCTTAGACAATGCCATCTTTACATTGTGATTTCTGGGAGTGTTAGTTTTGTTTCTATTTAAGGTAATTGGGTTTCATGTATGTAGAACTTCATTTGGTTAGTGTATAGAGTGGCAACTGTGGGTCACAAAATGAAGGAAATCTTGGCGATTAAGAAAAGCAAATTAAATGGGTTTAACAAATTAATTGTCTGGTTGTGTATGTTTGTTGAATTATTATGTTATATACTTATATGTTTCTACAAAGGCAAGTACTTCCTTTTACCACCAAGACTATTTCCCCCTTTTTTGGACACTTTGTATCATTAATGATGAGTTTGGTTGAGAAGAAATTGGAGAAGAGGAAGAAGAAATAATGGGAAGAAAAACGTGTTGTGTATTTAATTAGTATGGTAGAAATAAGGGAGGAAAGAAGAAAAATGTTATGGGTCCCATAGCGGCAAACTTCTTCTCTAATATGATGAGAAATGAGAAGTACTTGTGCCAAGTAGAAGAGAGAATAGAATAAAAATTTTCGGACAATAGTGCCCTCTTCTTCTATTTATAAATATATAATTGTCCAACCACTGACGATACATGTTTCGGACAACAAAGGTTCGTTGTTTCCTACTTTTATTTTATTTTTTCAACGTGTTATTAACATAAATTGTACAAATATCATTTTTAAATTTTGATTTTTTTAATTAATTAAATATATTAGTTTATAAATTTCAATAATTTTTAATATATATCTTGGAATTTTACATAAATTTTTATATATATTATTTAAAAGTTTAAATATTTAATTTTTTTATAAATTTTACTTAAAATAATTTATTTAGGGGTTTAGTCTTTCTCAATTATACCTCTATTTCTCTTCCTTCTATTTCTTTTCTATCAAACAATCCTAATTTCTTCAATATTTCCCACCTATTTGTTTCAACTCATTTCTTTCTTCTCTATTTCTCTCTATCATATTTCTTTCCTCTTTACCAAACAAAGCGTAAAAGCATTTCCTATGAATGATTGATGGGCCCGATTTATCTCTACCTTTCTAATCCATATCTATAGTTAGGGAAGAAACGTATTAATACATGGAATTGTAATGGGAAAAAGGATTAGATCATCACTAATAGTGTGTTTGGTTTATACTGGATCCACGTTTCAAATGTGGATCTGGGTCAACACTATTCTCAGTAGCATTGGCTTGGATCCACATCTGAAACGTAGTTTTGATGAAAATCAAACACACACTAAGCCTCTTAAACTACTTTATTTGATTAAGACAAGTTATCTTCTCTTAATCTATGAGTATTATTTTTGTTGATTCCTTTTATTTTATTAAGTCTCTACATGTTCTTCAAACAGCGGTGAAAGAATATCTATGCTCTGTCAAGATTCTCATGAGGGCATAAGTGAGATCATGTCCTACAAGGTCTAAACACATGATTGCATGTGAGAGTGCATAGCCTTCATAGATAGGAACTGTGTGTCTCACACCATCTCTAGAGTCCAAAACAAAATAAAAAAATTAGAAGTTATAGGAAAAGGTTGAATTAATTTATTAGTTAACATTGTATACAAGTATATATACATGGTTTGAAATCCATTGGTGAGAGAATTAAGACGCTCTTTCAACGACATGATATATGAGGTGAACGATTGACATAAGTCTTTTTCAGCCGATTCCAATCATCAGATGAGGTGTCAGCTGATGACATGATAGCTCGTGCCTCGGGATCATGGGAGCCAATGAGAGCAAGGTAGAGTAAATGATCATGACGAAGCCAATGGGTGTATTCAGAATTGGTTTGCATCATAAAGCCTTCACCATTGGTGGAGGGAGAGCATGGTAAGTACCATCAATAAATCCTTCAATAGTATGAGCAACAAAGAGGAACCGCAATTGTTTGTGTCAGACTGGGTATTTGGAACCATTGAGTTTAATTAGAAGTTGAGTGGTGGTATTGAATTCCACAAGGGGTTTTTGTTTGGTGGTAGATGGTGGGGTAGAATCATTTGAAGTGTCAAAAGAAGGTGATTGAAGAGGCCATGAATAAGGATCGTGGTGCTTTTAAGCAAGATATATTTTTGCTAGCATATAAAGAAATAGAAGTTATAGGAAAAGGCTTAATTAATTCATTAATGAACATTGTGTACAAGTATATATACAAGGTTTGAATTTCAAATTTCAAAAATTTAAATACAACAAGAATGGATAATACAAAATCTGTTTGTTACAAGGAGATAAAGTTATCTGATGAGTATAATTATCTCAATAGGTTTACAAGCAATACCTATAACAGCATAAACAACATATGTCGCATCCCTCAACCACGTTTAGCCTCCACCCCTATGAGCCACCTTGACGACGACGCCGCAGACTCCAGCCTGACACCAATGTTCAACTGTTGTAACTGTGAAGAACACAAGAACAAAAACAGAAACAAGAAAAACAGAATGCAAACACAATTGAAAAAGAAGAGTAAAAGAGAGAAGAGAATCACACAAAAGGGATTAACGTGGTTCACCCTTGGAGAAAATTGGGCTACATCCACGGGGACAACGGATCTGAATTTTTATTCAGCAGTACCAATAATACAGGATGATACAGGACCCCTTTTATAGGAAGCTAGGAACAGAAAAATGATAGTTGTCAACTACCAAAACTGATTAAACAGAAAATAACTACCATCCTGAAAAACAGTTAGATGTTCAAAGGCAGTTTCAACAAATCTCCACCTTGCATTTGAACCATCTTCTGACTGAAAAACTTCATGAGTTTAGAGATGAGAATCTGTTGCCACTTGCCACAACGGGCTACTTCCAACAATCAACATTAAGCAAGTCAAGGCAGTGCATGAACTTGCTTTTAGGAACAGGTTTTGTAAAAATGTCAGCAAGGTTATGCATAGTGTCAATCTTCTGAACCTTAATCCTTTTCTCAGTCCGAATGAAATGGTACCGCACATCTATGTGTTTGGTCCTTTCATGATGAACCTGGTCCTTGGCTAGGCATATAGAACTTAAGCTATCGCAGAAAATCAGAGCATACTCTTGAGTGATTCCTAAATCTGTTACCAGACCTTTCAACCATATTCCCTCCTTGGCAGCTTCTGTAAGGGCCATATATTTTGCTTCTGTTGTAGATAGAGCATCAGAAGGTTGTAATGTGGCTTTCCAGCTAACCAAATAGCTTCCAAGAGTGAATGCATAACCTGTGATTGATTTCCTTCCGTCTAGATCAGCAGCATAATCTGCATCTGAGTATCCAGCCAGATAACAGTCTGAATTGGTTCCATAAATGAGTCCAACATCTGATGTTCCTCTCAAATAGCTAAATATCCTCTTGACAGCTTTCCAATGTTCTATCTGAGGTTGATGTAGGTACCTACTCACAACACTGACAGCATAGGCAAGGTCAGGTCTTGTGCATACCATGAGACTTCCTACAGCACTAGCATAAGGTACTCGAGACATATATTCCAAATCAGATTGAGATTGAGCCTGAACAGTAGCTGATAATTTCTCTTTGGTTGACAGGGGAATGCTTAAGGATTTAGCATTGCTCATCCCAAATCGAAATAAGATCTTATGAATGTATTCCTTTTGTGACAAGAAAAGCTTCTTCTGAGTCCTATCACGATAGATTTCCATCCCCAAGATCTTCTTGGCAGCTCCTAGGTCCTTCATATCAAATTCTCCGTTTAGGAGAGTCTTCAGATTTTGAATAGCATTCTTGTCCCGAGCAGCAATAAGCATATCATCTACATAGAGTAGGAGATATATCAGAGAGCCATCCTTCACCTTGTTGTGGTAGACGTAGCAGTCATAGGGGCTTCTTTTGAAACCTTGGCTGACCATAAAACTATCAAACCTCTTATACCATTGTCTTGGAGATTGTTTTAACCCATAGAGAGACTTTTGTAGTTGGCAGACATGGTCTTCTTTTCCTTGAGTAACAAAACCCTCTGGCTATTCCATTAAAATATCTTCTTCCAATTTTCCATGCAAGAAGGTTGTCTTCATATCCAATTGCTCAAGTTCCAGGTCCTGGTAGGCAACAAGAGTCAACAAGACTCTTATGGAGGTGTGTCTTACAACTGGTGAGAAGATTTCATTGAAATCCACACCTTCCTTCTTACTGAAACCTTTAGCTACTAGACGTGCTTTGTACTTGACTACTTCAATACCAGAAATTCTAGGTTTCCTTTTGAATATCCATTTGCATCCAACAACATGTCTTCCCTTGGGTAGCTTGACAAGTTTCCAGGTTTGATTTTTCTGGAGTGATTCCATTTCCTCACGCATGGCAAGGATCCACTTATCTGATTTTTCATGATTGAGAGCTTCCTTGTAAGTGGTAGGCTCAGGGGAGTCCACTTCTTCTGCTACATGTAGAGCATAGGCAACCATGTCTTCAAAACCATATCTCAGAGGGGGCTTAATCTGTCTCCGAGGTCTTTGACTAGTCTCAGTTTCAGATTGAGTCTCTTGCTGATGAGACAGATTGGGAACATCAACTTCATCTTGTTCTTCTTGAGATTTTTCAGAATCTTCATCATTCAACTCCTTGTTCTGAGTTGTAGTTGAAGTGGTTTCAAACTCCACCTGCTTGAGAGCATCCTCTTTGTTTCCTGAAACAGAAAACTCCAATCTCGGGTGAAACATGTGGGATTCATCAAAAACAACATCCCTACTAAGAATAATCCTCTTTTCAGAAGGTGACCAAATTTTATACCCTTTCACCCCATCTGCATAACCCATAAACAAACCCTTCCTAGATCTAGGTTCAAGCTTCCCTTCATTTACATGATAGTATGCATGACAACCAAAGATTCTAAGAATTGAATAGTTTGCAGGTTTAGTGGACCATACCTTAATAGGTGTCTTACAACCTATAGCAGTGGAGGGAGATCTGTTTACCAGGTAGCATGATGTGCTCACAGCCTCAGCCCAAAAACTTTTGGTTAAACCAACATTGGACAACATGCATCTTGCCTTTTCTAGCAATGTTCTGTTCATACGTTCAACCACTCCATTCTGTTGAAGGGTGTTTCTGACAGTGTATTGCCTTGCAATGCTCTCACTCTTGCAGTAGTTGTTAAATTCAGTAGAACAAAACTCCAGACCATTGTCAGTTCTGAGCCTCTTTATTCTTTTACCAGTCTGGTTTTCAACCAAAGTCTTCCATTCTTTGAAGTATTTGAATGCTTGATTTTTGTGCTTCATAATGAATATCCAACTCATCCTAGAATAGTCATCTATGATAGAAAGAAAATACTTGCCTCCTCCAAGTGAAGGGACACGAGAAGGACCCCAACAATCTGCGTGAACATAATCCAAGGTGGACTTGGTGGTGTGTTGAGCCTTTGGAAATTTAATCCTGTGTTGTTTCCCGAAGACACAATGTTCACAGAACTTGAGTTCTTTTACTGCATGATCTCCCAGAAGTTGTTGCTTGCTTAGAACCATCATTCCTCTCTCATTCATGTGACCAAGACGCATATGTCATAGTTGTGTTAAATCTGGTGTATGTTTATCAGCCACTGATACTGATTCTGAGATTGAATTGGTTGATCCTTGAAGCATGTATAGGTTTCCCTTTTTGATGCCTCTCATAACAACAGTTGAGCTCTTTCTGATTTCCATCACTCCACCTTCAGCATTGCAATTGAAGCCTTTTGAATCCAGAACTCCAACTGATATCAGATTTTTCTTCAAATCTGGTACATGTCTGACTTCAGTAAGAGTTCTTATCGCACCATCATGCATCTTAATCTGAATTGATCCAATACCAATTGTCTTGCATGCCATATCATTTCCCATGAAGATATTACCTCCAGATTTCGTCTCATATGTTAGAAACCAGCTCCTATTAGGACACATATGATAAGAACAGCCCGAGTCAAGTACCCATTAATCTGCAGAATGTTGATGATTGTCAACAATAGATAGTACAAGCTCATTTTCAGATGAGGAACCTTCTTGGATAGTAGCAGCAACCGATTTCTGATTCTTTTTCTTTGGACAATCTTTATTCCAATGACCTGGTTCTTTGCAGTAGTTACAAATATCTTTTGGATTGAATTTAATTTTCTTCTTTCCTTTATCTTTCTTCTTCTTACCATTCTTGGCAGAATTAGAAACAAACAGTCCTTCTCCATTTACTTCTTCAGTTGCAGATGCCTTGAACCGGAGTTCCCTTGAGTGCAGGCTTGATTTTACCTCTTCCATCGTGATGCATTCCTTCCCAACACTAAGAGAGTTTTCAAAACTTTCATAGGAGGGTGGGAGTGAGGCCAACAGAATCATAGCTGCATCCTCATCTTCAATCTTGACATCTATATCTCTAAGCTCCATCAAGATTGAATTTAGTTCATCCAAATGATCCTTCAGAGACGTGCCTTCCTTCATATGAAGACCAAATAGACGGCGTTTCAACAACAACTTGTTACAAATTGACTTTGTCATGTAGAGTTTTTCAAGTTTCAACCACAATCCACTAGTCGTTTCTTGATCAGCTACCTCATAAAGAACTTCATCCGATAGGGAAAGCAGGATCAGTGAATGAGCTTTCTCCTCTTCTTGCTCTGCAAGATCCTCCTTCTTTGCAGAAGTTGGCTTCTCCTCGTTCTCCTTCTTCGCGGAAACAGAAGCTAGAGGACCCCAAACCCTTTGTTCCTTCAGCAGAGCTCGCATCTTAATGCGCCACAGATTGAAACTGCTCTTCCCATTAAACTTCTCGATCCTGATGGTGTTTGACATCTTTCTTGAATGTTCTTTCACAGATGCAGCGGAAGACCAAATATACAGAACAAAATCACTGTGTAGGAGAATTGAAATCCCTTGATCGCAACCTGAGCTTTGATACCAGTTTGTTGTAACTGTGAAGAACACAAGAACAAAAACAGAAACAAGAAAAACAGAATGCAAACACAATTGAAAAAGAAGAGTAAAAGAGAGAAGAGAATCACACAAACAGGATTAACGTGGTTCACCCTTGGAGAAAATTGGGCTACATCCACGGGGGCAACGGATCAGAATTTTTATTCAGCAGTACCAATAATACAAGATGATACAGGACCCCTTTTATAGGAAGCCAGTAACAGAAAAATGATAGATGTCAACTACCAAAACTGATTAAACAGAAAATAACTACCATCCTGAAAAACAGTTAGATGTTCAAAGGCAGTTTCAACACCAACGAATCACCATCATTCTCCTTCCTCCACCCTCTTCCTCTCTTTCTTCTCGATGCCCTCAACATCTGTGGCCACCGCATGCATGTTCGAGCCACAAACCACCACATGTTGCACCCCCTCTATCGTGACACGAATCCAAACCAGCACCACCATTTCAGACCCCCTGTATGAGTAGCCATCTCAAGTCGCGCTAGATCACATCCCGTTGTTGTCGCAAAGATTTCGTCTACCGATGGAGGAATGGGCTTTTTTTCTCCAGACCCTTCTGTCGCCACGTGAGGAAGAAGACAGTCTATCTCTCTCTTTTATTTATTTATTTATTTATTTATTATTATTATTATTATTATTATTGTTATTGTTACATTGTTTGGGCCAATATTAGTTGGTGAAATTTTTTTGGTCAATAGTTGGTGAATAAATAATAGTGTAATAGTGTAAACTTTAAGGCCACTTTGCAAATAATGAATGTTTCATAAAACAAAAAACCTGAAAAAAAAACCCACTTCAACATATAAAAAGACTTATGTAACGGGACACAAATTTGCCTTAGAATCACCCTTTTATCAAATCATAATTTGAAACTTTGCTAAAAAAATATCAAAGATCGCTGCCGGAAGTGAGAGACACAGTTAACTGAACCTCCGTGTGTGAACTGTGAAGTGTGAACACATGGCATAAGAGTGTTTTTCATACAAAATGACAGAATCAAAATTCATAATCTAATGATTTGTTGTAATCATGACCGTTAAGAGTGACGTGGGTCAGCTACTTGAATCATGTCTGTCCAAACACAAATTGAGGAACGATGGACATATTTCAACTAATATAATCCATCCATCAGGCCGCCAATGTCACGTGGGCCTGCAACTTCCATACAAAACCTGTGGGGTCAAACCTTTTTAGTCCACCAGGGGACCCTTATGGCCTTATCTTTCACTTTCTGTTGGGTTTTCACTCTTATTCATTCACTGATTTCGGCCTCCATTAATAACAAAATTAAATTTCCATAAAAAAACGTGGTTTGATTTTTAAACGTAGATTTATCTACTTTGTAAGAAACTAAATTCAAAATCTATTGAAAACATCTAGTGGCAATGGCTGCGAGAAAATATAGCAAAATTTAAGGGTGACAATTAACGTTTTAAGGGCAACATATTACATATAGATAGTTTTGGTGTTTCAAGGTTATGACTAATAATGACTTTTAAAAAAAAATAAAATATAGTATATAAATTCAAGGGTGAAAATTTTGGGTGTGTTTGATTTTTTTAGTTTTCTTTAAATTATTTTATAAAATAAAAAAATTTTAAGAATTCTTTTTATTAATAAAATTATTTATTTTTAGTTTTGACACCATAAAAATAGAAAAATTAAAAATTAAAATTTCAAAATTTCTTAGAGTGATTTTAGAATTTTAATTTTTTTTCTTTTAAAAAAATAGCCACACATTTGAAAATTATCTATCAAATATGTTTTTCAATTTAAAATATAGAAAAAATAAAAAAATAAGTTTTTTGTCCTTATATTTTTTTCAACTTTAGTATTCGTCTCCGAAATTTAAATCATTTATTTTTTATCCATGTACTTTCTAAACTTCTTAACCATGGTATGTGATGTTAGTGAACTCTATCTCTTGTCTTTCTATAAGGTACCTAATCTTACTATTAAGAAACTCACAAAATTACAGAGAGATTTTCTCTGGGGTAGGAGTGAAAAAAAATCACCTTGGAAAAAAAGGGGATTTGGTGTCAACCTAAAAATAAGGGAGGGTTAGGCATTAAAGATTTCAAAATATTTAATATTGCTTTGTTAGGCTAGTGGAAGTGGAAGTGGAGGATTAAAACACAGTGGTTCCTTTTGGTGCAAAGTTCTTGTGTCAAAATACGGAGAGAGGGAGGTGTTTGGGGATGTAATTTGTAGGACAAATAATAGCATGAAGCTTCTATTTGGTGGTGAGAAGTAAAAGGATTGGAGGATTATATATATTCATGACAAAACAAATTTGTTTAGGAAAGGTACATTAGAGTTGTGGGGAATGAAAATAAAAACTAAATTTTGGGATGATTATTGGGTCAATGATGAAATTTAAAAAAAAACAAACTAAAAGATTATACTACCTTGCTGAAGATAAGGAAGCTAGCTAGGATTGAGGTTAGGATTTTGGAGAGATGGGAACTGGCGATTTGGAATCTAAGGTGGAGAAGAAAGTTGTGAGTTTGGGAGAAAAATTAGTTTGAAATACTTCTGAATATTGTTGCAGGAGTTTCCTTTTCACAGGGTCATGAAGATAGTTGGAATTGGAAATACAATTCAATAGGCTCCTATTAAGTGAAGTCAGCTTACCAATTACTAAAAAGAAGTGAAGGAAATAATGATAATCAGGTGTTCAAACAACTTTGGAGCTCCATATCTCCTTCAAAAACTATAGCTCTAGCTTGGAAGGTGCTTCTCAACAGAGTTCCATAAAAAAAATCTACACAAAAGAGGTATTTTTTTTCAACAATCAAGATTTGAAATGTGTGATGTGTAATGAAAAAGACGAATCTGTCCAACATCTTTTTTTCTCTTGTTCTGGTTCATATAAAATCTGACAGCTATGTTAAGCTTGGTTAGGTTTCATTTTAGTTTTACCTTTAGATGGGATGAATCATTTCTTGCTGCATATGGGTTTCTATAAAAAGAAATCTTGTAGGAATTTGTGGTCTGCTATTTAATTGGGTGGCAGTGGTTTGGTCTATTTGGATTATTACGAACAACATCATCTCCAATGAATTGGATTTCATTTTGAAAGACTTACATGAAATTATTCAAGTTAGGTATTAGCCTTGGATCAAGAAAAAATGTTCTCAAAACTACATGTCATTATATGCATAATCTTGTTATTTCCTTATAATCTTATTGTAACAATTGACTTCTCATGTCTTCAATTAGTAGTTAGTATGGTATATTTATTGTGTTGGATGGAGGTAATGTTATACAATACTATTTATTTATATTTGGGGTGAAGTACCCCTTATATTTCTCATTAATGAATTTTACTTATAAAAAAAACTTGATAAGTTGGCTACAAAAGTTCACACCACTCTCATTTATTGGGCCATAGTTTTGTAGACTCATTTAATAAAATTGATTTAAATATTTGCTAATTTTTTTATTAAAAATTAATTTAAGAACCCTATATCCCAAAAGAAAAGCATCTTCACGTACAGAGGAACAACAAAAATTCTCTTTGCTCTGCTTCTACCCAATAAAAATTGCTGAGAACAAGTAGTTGCTCCCAGTTTGGTTCAATTCATCGTATGACACAACATCTACCTCTTGATTATGTTGTAGTTGCTACATAAAGTAATTGATATAAACACTTCTATTATTGCAGTTTTCCACAAAACTTGAAGTGGGAATAACGCGGCCACCTAGCGAAGCTTTGCGATTTTTTGCACCAAAAAATTGGATGAATTGATTGCTTGTTACAGTTTCATTTTGCAAGGAGATCGATGAATACGTTATTGCTAGTAATGTTTTGGACCAAAAAATTACCCACTTGGACTTGATTGTTGTTACAGGTTATTTGATTTTACAAACAATGACACTTTAGGAACCCGTAAGTTACAAAACCATGAAGGCCCCCTATTGGACAAAAATCAAAGTTAATAAAAAATATAGGGACGAAAAACATATTTTTTTCAAATAGAAAACAAACAAACCTTTAATGTTTAGATTTATTTTACATTCTTGCTACACTAGACTTATGGACAGAAATAAGTGAGGCCGCTTGTTAGGGCCATGACCTAACCTACATTGGGCCTATGCAAAATCAGACATAGTTGTTAAACATATCAAGTCAAAAGTGTTTTAAAAGTCTATATAGCTAAAAACGTCATGCTTTGGTCTATTTAAAAAATATTTAAACCTATCATGTCGCTCATCGATGCTTATTACATAGCCTGCACCAAGCCTAAGATAGGACGGGTCAATTTATTAAATAAATCATGCCAAGTTTTTTGTTAGCTTATATAGTTAATTAAACAGGCTAGGTTTCGAGTCATTCAAAAAGTCTTTTAAATCTATCAAACTGACCTATTTAAATAAATATAACTAATACAATAATATTTTTATATTGATTATTTTTATAATTTCTCATAACTATATATTTATTGGCTTATTAATTGAAAAATATGAGTATATTGTTTTATGTAAAAAATTCTTGCTTATAATATATATATATATATATAAAAGACGGGATTAATTGACATCAGATGTCAAAATTGTTGAGTTACACCACTTATTATCTTATTGTAAAATGTGAATTTGATCAATCCAACCGTTGAATCATATTATATTACCTTCATGATCATGTATATCAAATTTCAGATAATTTGGACATTCGTAGGTATATTATCTAATAGTGGACTTTTATTTATATTTTAAAAACGTATTATATATTAAAATAAATTAGTTTAATAAAGTATCAATAATTTTTTATTTTTATGAAATTTTATAAACTTGATCTACTTTATAAGAAATTTATTGAATTGATTAAATTCACATTTTATAGAAAAAATATTAAATGGTGTAACGTTATAAATTTGACACCTAGTAACAATTAACCTAGTCTCAATATTGTATGCATATAATATATATTTATATATATATATATATAGATAGATAGATAGAGAGAGAATATTTAAAGACTTTATTATAGAATAGGTCTCTAAATAATCTTTCAAGTTTCAAGTTAAATCAGACTTTTAAATAAGTCAGATTAAACTTAAAAATAAAGCATGTATGTAGTAAATAAGCTAAACTAGGGAAGGCAATTGAGCCCAGACCCAATGGGTACCCGTAAAAATTACCCACAATGAGCAGGATAAAAACCCGCAAAGCGGGTATGAGCGCGGGTACGGGCAAAACCCGCTTTTTTTCATGGGGACGGGCACGGGTACGGGCAATTTGATGCCCAGCCCGCCCCATGCCCGCATTCATGTATATAATTATTTAATAAAAAATACCATATATAATTATATATAGGGATATATTAATTTTATTAAAATATCTAATATATTTATACATATTTTTAAAATTGATATATATAATATATTACAAATTAAAAAATATTTTTATAATTATCTATTTGTGTTTTTTTACTTTACAATGTATGACTAATTAGTGTTAATAATCATTTTTTACAAATCTTGAAGAATTCTAACACATGATGTTCAAGTTTATAAAATAGTGTGATGTGAAAGTATATTGTAACTTTTTCAATTGAGATATAGTTTTCTTAAATTAATATATTTTAAGTAAGTTGTTAATTTTTTACTTAATAAAAATGCAGGTAACGGGCGCGAGTACGGGCATATACCTAGCGGGTACAGGGACATACACTAAAATTACTGTCCACGCAGGTACGAGCTTTTTTTAAAAATGCGGGTACGGGGACGGACACTGTGGTACCATGCCCAGAGGGTACCTATTATCATCCCTAAGCTAAACTCGAGATTTAAATTTAGGAAATGAGTCACCTTTTTTTTTTTTGTCATGAAATGAGTACCACCTTAAAATGTCTAATTCGGCTCAACTTTTTTCCACACTAATTGCGCTATATCATATGTAGGGGAAAAAAGAAAAGAAAGTAAGAAACGATATATCTCGCAAATGGCACACTAATTCTACGCTGGCCGCAATTTAATAATGGCTACACACTAATTAATCCTATTGAATGACGCTTGCTGAGCAAACAAATATCTTGCAATTGTTTAACAGTCCATAGAAACTTCTTGACTACAAAAGTTGACACCGTCGATTAGAGGATCCCGTTAAAGTAAAACGAATGAAATAATTTCAATTTTTAGAAGCTAGGAGGCCCTGCATCAATAAATAAAAGGGCTAGGAGTAGGAGCAAGAGAATCCTTCTTAATTAAAAAAAAACACTGATCTTCATCAAAATGTGTTGCCACCAGGCACTTGTTCTGTAGATATATATTATGTCAAAGAGAAATCATATTCATACAATTATACAACATACAACTAAGAGAGATAAAGAGAGAAAAGAGAAAGAAGAGAGAGAAATGTGGGATGTGATAGGTGATATGATGGAAAGTGATAGAGAGAAAAAATGTGTTGTACGAGTTGTTGTATAATTTGTGTTGTATGAATTTGTTATCTCTATGTCAAATGGGTGGTGATAATAGGGACTAGGGAGTGTACTATCCATTTGTATTTTGTAAGCTAATATAACCATTTCTAGAATTGCAACAATCTTACATTCATCTTACACTTTTTTTTAATCTTTCACATCTCCCTTTATCTCTATATTTTTTCCTTCATTCCTTTGAAAGAATTATAACAGTTTGACTGAGGAGCTCCTAGCCACCAAATAGTTTTGATGATGTCTCCAAAGTCTTTGACTTAGTAACAATTACGGTCAGCTAGATATTCATTATCAACTAAATGAACGGACTAGCCCCAGGATTATTACAAAAAAGTTAACTAATTGTATATGTCCCTATCAGTTCCAGTTCGAAGCACAGTCCCAAACTCAAACATGTTGACTAATGGTAACAGGGGTGAAAGTAACAATTAATATCCACAGCAAAATACGGGGTCCATCACCAATACTTTTCAGCACATTTTGGTTTTCAGGTGTAACAGATGGAATTAATTTTATATAATTAAATGTGTTTAATAAATCGTACATTATTTATTTTTTATTATTAATTTTATAAATCTATTAAAATTAATTCTATCCATCGTAAAACGCATCCTAAGTTTTACTTAAACAATTCTGTTCAAATTTTATAAATGAAAAAAATTGCTAAAAGTGTTTCATCTTCTTAACAAGTCCTACATAATTCTAAAAAAAATGAAAATCCCCATTATATAACTAGTTAACAACGAAACTCGTCTATCTGTACCAATAAAAATTGGAAAAAAAAATTAGTTTGGAGCTTGTGTAATTTAAAAGGAATCATAAAATTAACTTGAAAATTATATATTACTTTTGTATAGTTTGTATGGTTACATTACATTATTGCAAGCATTTTTTTCCATGTTAAAATCTGGCGTTAAGCCAAGGCATCATCACTCACGCCACTAGAAAACCAATTGCGCGTGGTTCTGTTATTTCCGTTTCTCTCTTCATTTCATTGGTAACCCCTACAGGTTTTGCTTCTCTCTCTCTCTATGGCCTCTGTTCCATTCTCTCCCTATATTTGATTCTCAAACATATATTTAATTTTATTTTTTTCGATTCATTTATCCCGACATCATCACCACCTTTGCAAAAGTTGCTTCATTATCGGTGAGCTTGGTGCGTGTATGAAGCTCTTCCTTCGATTTAGATTGACATAAAGTTGTTGCTTACATGTGCCTTTCACGTTTCATTTCTTAATCCTAATGTCTTTCTTACTCTTTTTTTCTCCCTACAAAATATTTATTGGCTTTCTGAGTTTCTCATATTTACTTTTGCACACCTTATATATAGAACAAGTATATATATCCTAAATGTTCGTTACAGGGTGTACTACCCAGCTCATGGCTTCCTAAAAGCTTCCCTCAATTCTCTGTTATTTATGGTTTTCACGGTGGCACACGGAGGCCGGCAAAAGGGTTGGGGTTCTTCCTTCAACCCCAGGTCAAATTCTTCTTCAAGCTTGCTCCTTTCCTTTATTCCTCTCTGGTTTTCTTTCACATAATCATTCAAGGACAGCTATAATTGCCTTTTTTTTGTTTGTTTCTAAATTTTGCTACTTGGGGTTGCTTCTTTTGGAACTTTCTCTCTCTCTTTTTAAGGACAATGATAATGCAATAAAAAACATATCCAGGTGCAATGTTTTTAACCCTTTTTTTTTTGTTCTGTTTTGTGACCAGACATGGGCAGAAGCATCAAAAAATTCTGAAAGACATGAGAGAGAAGAAATAATCGGTAATACTTTGCAATAAATTAATAAAAAAATATATTCCATGAGGATTCAGATGATCCTCCCCTTGTATCAAAGACGCTAGTTTTGATCTGGGATTTTGCTGGAAGGAAAAAATGAAGGTTGTGGTATACTAATTAGCATAAAAAGATAGAATTTTTCTAGATAGGTGAATCCAATATGGCGACACCATCTGTGCAGCCAGTAAACACCCCTAGGAAGAAAATGACAAAACAGTTGACAGGAAAAAGGGATGATAGCCGTTTGCATTCTGCAGCAAGAGCAGGGAATCTTGCTGTTCTCAAGGATACCCTTACAAGTACTGAAGAGGATGAACTGCATGAATTATTGGCCAGGCAGAATCAAGATGGAGAAACAGCCCTTTATGTTGCTGCTGAATATGGTTATGTTGATGTGGTTAGGGAGATGATTCAATATTATGATCTTGCTGATGCTGGAATTAAAGCAAGAAATGGTTTTGATGCATTTCACATTGCTGCCAAACAAGGGGATATAGGTATATCTTCAATGTAGTTTATAACCTGTTTTGTTTTTCTTTGTGGTTTGTACTGTGATTTTCAAAGGGAATCTCAGTTCTGTTTGCCATGTTGTAGATATATTGAAGATCCTTATGGAGGCTCATCCTGAATTGTCAATGACTGTGGATCCATCCAATACCACAGCTTTGCACACAGCTGCAACACAAGGGCATACTGAGATAGTGAAATTCCTATTGGAAGAAGGGAGTAGCTTGGCTACCATTGCTAGAAGTAATGGGAAAACAGCTCTGCATTCTGCTGCAAGAAATGGACACTTGGAGGTTGTGAAAGCTCTTCTTGAGAAGGAGCCTGGGGTTGCAACAAGGACGGATAAGAAGGGCCAGACAGCACTTCACATGGCCGTGAAGGGTCAGAATCTTGAGGTGGTGGAGGAGTTAATAAAAGCAGATCCCTTATCAGTAAACATGGTTGATAGTAAGGGAAACACTGCATTGCATATAGCAACAAGGAAAGCCAGGGCTCAGGTAAATTAAGACCATTCCTGCATAATTCCATTGAAATTTGCTCATAAACTTTGTGTATACTGTTGTTATGGCAAGTGGGTTGTGATTTACATCACCATCCATGTTCTGGATATATGTGATCTTCTCTATGATTCGACCCTTAGTCATTTAAAACTGTATTACCCTTAGTTTTTATTCTACACGCAGTTTTGATAGTATTCTATAGTAATTATCACCTTGAATGATTTCTTCTGGAAATAAGCATCTTAGTGCCCATTTGCTTTACAGTTTTGTAGAATTTATTCTTAAATTAATGGTTAAAAATGAGTGATGCACGTTTCAAGAAGCACGTTGGACGGAAGTGATTTAAAATCAATTATGTAGAATTGGTCCTGTACTGTGCAGAATCTAAACCAAACATACACTTATTATTTTGAGTTACACACTTAGTACTTGTGTGTTTATTCGTGGAATCAATGGAGATTTGAAAAGAATCCAATTGGTTTGGCTCAAATTTTGGATTAAAAATCTGATTGATTATTTCCATTGTGACAGTACATAATAGGTCCCTAACTGTTTATTGTGACCTCCAGATCATAAAATTCTAATGGATGTTCTTCATAGGACAAACTAAGAGCCAATATGTACATTACTTAAGATTTGAATAGTTTTCCACCTTAAGTGGGTGTCAAATCTTATATTCACCCAGGCAATATTCTGATTTGTGATATTACAACATCATCCAAGTACAGATCATGGTTACTGGTTAGCTGAGCCTAAGATTTAGTTCTCATGATAGGATCTTTATGAAACATAATGGACCTCAACTTTTATATTCCGAAGGTGTCTTGTGAGCTACAACTGTAAGGTTGGTTACTGTGAATAGATTAAACTCAATGATGAAGATATGCTTCATTTGGAAACCATCCTTTATTTTATTATCTATTTCTGTTTCCAGTTGCTGTCCCCTGCCATATGTCAGATTAGAGGGAGACACTAAAATATGCTAATTTGTTTGTGCAGATTGTAAAGATGCTTCTAGGACAGAAGGAAACAGATACACGTGCTGTAAATAGATCTGGTGAAACTGCAGTAGACACTGCTGAGAAAATGGGGAACCATGATGTTAAAGCCATTCTATTGGAACATGGTGTTCAGAGTGCCAAAGCCATAAAACCACAGAGCACAAATGCAACAGCACGTGAATTAAAACAAACAGTAAGTGACATAAAACATGAAGTGCATTACCAATTGGAACACACTAGACAAACCAGAAAACGTGTTCAAGGAATTGCCAAACGTATCAACAAAATGCATACAGAAGGACTCAACAATGCTATCAACTCCACAACTGTGGTGGCAGTCCTAATTGCCACTGTTGCCTTTGCTGCTATTTTCACAGTCCCTGGCCAATTTGTTGATGACCCAAAAGATATTCCTCCAGGGATGTCCCTTGGTGAAGCAAATATAGCCCCACAAACTCCATTTATCATTTTCTTTGTCTTTGATTCCATTGCACTCTTCATTTCTCTGGCTGTTGTGGTGGTGCAAACCTCAGTTGTGGTTATAGAAAGCAAAGCAAAAAAGCAGATGATGGCCATTATTAACAAGCTAATGTGGCTGGCTTGTGTTCTTATTTCCGTGGCCTTCTTGGCATTGTCATTTGTAGTGGTGGGAAAGGAAGAGAAGTGGCTGGCAATTGGGGTGACAATTATAGGGACAACCATAATGGCTACAACTTTGGGAACTATGTGTTATTGGGTTATTAGGCATCGCATTGAGGCCTCAAATTTGAGGAACATTCGGAAATCTTCATTGGAAAGCAGGTCAAAGTCTTTTTCAGTGTCTGCTTTTTCAGATTCTGAGCTACTTAATAATGAGTATAAGAAAATGTATGCGATTTAGGAGTTTATTACTCAGCCTGTTACCTTATTCACTCTTTTTTTGTCCTCCTCAATTTAAAGCATCTGACCTGATAGAACTATATCATCCAATTAAGGTGGAACTTCCAAATGTATATCTCAAGAAATGGCTAATGTTCATAACGTGCTTAATAAATCATGATAGTAAATAGTTTCCTTTAAATTAACAAATAAATCAGCATGCTGAATGGAACACCAGAATACCTGAGCAAAGCATAGTTGGATTAGTCCAAATCATCATCCAATTCGATCTTCTCTATCAACCGGCAACAAGGAGTACATTCCGAAAGGATACATGAATGGTTTTATATAATATATTTTCAACACGCCACCTCATACGCGTGAACAATGCACATATCCACATATTTTATGCCGAAATTAATTTTTTATTAAAATAATGGAGCAGCAAGGATTAAACTCTAGATCATTTAGCCATAAAGACTTTAATACCATATCATAAACCAACTATCTCAAAAGCTAAGGTTATTGAGTAGAAGACATATGCATGATTTTATATAATATATTTCCAACACCACATATTGCTAGGATTTAGGAGCAACTGAGGTTATGAAAAGGGTATTGGATGCTGCTACAGTGATAACTTAGCAAAAATAAACAACCAAATGAGATTATAAACATAAGCACCTAAGAGCATTTTCAAAATAGTGATACCAATTACTATTATAATACATATTACTATATTAGGACGCCGGGGGAAGGAAAACTGGAAAAGGTAAAAGCTGCTTCAAGATTAAAGAGAATGTAAGAGAAACGCCAACTTGAAGGAATACTAATGCTACAAAGTGTGTGTTTGGTTTAGCGTTGAAACGGATCAAACTCAAGTTTGGACTCCCCAACGTAACTATTTCTAGCGTTGGAAACGTAAATTTACAACGTTTTAAACCAAACATGCTCACTTGTATCCTAACAAATTAAATCCATAAATAGAAACTTTACATTGGAGGTTCTCTTTCCTCCTCAATGTGAGGCAAGGGCGGTCTTATTTTCCACCATTTCATAATGAAGAACAAGATTATCCCAAGGATGTTGTCCATTAGAGGCCTAAATGGGTCAAGATTAGTCCACACACGCACAAAAATTAAAAAAAACAAAACAAAGGAATGATAACATATAACGTAGAAGTTGGGTGCTTATGTCCAATTGTCCACCCACACAGTTCATTTGCTGCATATAAATTTTTTGTGTTAACTAGAGCTATTAAATCAATCCATTTAGCTCCAATGGGCCACGTGAGTCCATGGACAAATCAGCCCATAAGCTTAAATTGTAGAAAAATTTACATTTTTTAAACTAATTAAATAGGCTCACATAGTGGGCAAGTCCACTCTGAGGGCTGCCTAGCCCACTCCAGACATACCATATTTATTATTTTTTTTTAAATTTGATCTACAAAAATATTATTTTGATAAATTATTAACAAATTGGTTTAAATTAATATATAGTAGAAATTGGAATGAGATGATTGTCTATTATAAACAATGAGCATATAATCCTAGTTGCTACACAAAGTATAGCTCCCATTGCAACCTAGAAAACCAATCAAATTGCAATTGACATTCCTGAATACAAATAACTACAAAATCACAAAGAAAACAAGACCGTGTTCAAATAGTCGATATAATATATAAATAATATTGCAAATAATATTAAAGAATAAAAATAAAGAAAAAATGCTTTTTAATTCTATAAAAAAATAATAACCAGTGTAGACATTTTTTATTACTATTGATAATGATTATCATAGACATTTTTCATTTGATAATCATGTAACAAATGTATTGAACTAGTACTAACCTCGTGCTTTGCACGAGTTGAGAAAACAAAATGGACTAATCATGTAAAAAAGTGTTATTTCAAACAAACATGAACATAAGCATCTACCATAATCAAATTACATCGTTTTGAAATCAACAATGACTATATTTTATCAAAAACCTCAGTGTACACAATGTTGTCAGTAACAGGCAGTCACTCAACGTTGTCATTAACAATGAGGATTTTTAGCCCTGACCTGGTCCGAACCCTTGAGTCTGCCACATATAATTGGTCATGTGTGAACACGGGACACGATAAATATAAACCAACGCGTGCCAGTGTTTGACTCTGGCTTTTGTTGATGGTCATTGCGAAGCAAACACATATGGGAAATTGGCGCCGTGGAAACTTAATAGGCAACATGTTATCTGTTGGAATCAAGTTCATGCGAGGGATGTACACCTTATCACCCGATCCATTGGAGTGCATGGAAACTGCAACAATCACATTAACAGCGAGTTCTTGAACTATCAACCTAGTTCCATTACACAAACCAGCAGACACATCCAAGTTCCTCATCAACATAATTGGGACACCCTTCTTTAGCACCAATCTATGATTTAGAAGCCCAGAGCATTTAATGCCATTTAGGAATTCAGTTGTTAGCCAATCAGGCTGAACTCCAACGGTCTCATCAACCTTTCCAATTGTGTCACTACTGAGATAAACTTTTTCATCCCCATTGACCAATGACAGGGCATAACTATTAATGGATTCAACAACATCCAATGTTGGGGCAAGGATTGCCTTGTCAATAAAAAAGGCAGGGGACCTACATTCTAGCAATAAATTAGGATATGTATAATCAACAATCTCTTGTACCGGGTCACCACCTCCAGTTAGCAACATGTCAGGTGGAATGGTCACAACATTGGTTCCTTCACTGTCATACCCAACAATGCCTTCACCCACATCAAGGATCCATTTGGAAAATTCACGAACCTCATCTAACGATTGATCAACAGATAGACGTTGGAGCCTCATGTTTGTTTCCAACTTTAGTACCCTGCAATAACAAATGAATTAACTGTGTCCATTACAATATCAGCTCGACTCCCACGTGGCACGACAGGAAGGATTTGCCTGAAGTCACCCCCCCAACACAACAACCTTGCCACCAAAAGGCTTTGCCTCGCTGTCTGGCACGTTGAACCTCATGAGATCCTTCATTGTTCGATCTAGTGCCTCAAAAGCTAACCGATTAATCATGGGCGCCTCATCCCATATGATAAGGCTAATTCGTTGTAAGAGTTCACCCTTAAAACTACCCTGATGGATTGCACAACATGAATCCTCATTTAGTACAAGAGGGATACAAAAAAGAGAATGTGCGGTCCTTCCTCCGGGTAATAACAAAGATGCAATACCACTAGACGCAACATTTAAGACAATCTTTTTCTCTGATTGCAACTTATATGACAATGTCTGCCATAAGAATGTCTTGCCTGTTCCGTCATGGCCATACAAAAAGAAGAACCCCCCATCATTGTCAGTGATTGCCTTCATGATCTGGTCATACACATTTCGTTGATTAGAGTTCAATGAATGCACATGGTTATGGAGTAATCTCCTCATCTCAACTTCATCGTAGTCAAGTTCACTCCAAACCAATGCATTCCCAATGTCATGTGTGTAACTGGGCTCAACCAAAGGCATGCCATGATATTCCTTCAATGACCTTCCATTTAATAACATCATACGTTCTATCTCAACCAAACACAAATTTCTCCATATCTTTGACATCCATCGTATACTCTACAGAACAAAACTTATTATAATTCTGCATGACAGGCTAAAAAATTGAACAGAGATCTACCAACTTACCTGGATTATTTAACAGTACCCTCTGTTGTTGTAGAAGATCATCTACAAGGAGGTTCCAAACGACTCTTCACACATTTCCAGGCTTGGCCATTGAATTAGACATGAGTAAGCTAACAAACAACAGCCACAAATAAGGACACGATGCTGATACCCCAACCTCTATAATTCCATCAATGAATTCTTTGTCGTCGCTAAGCAGACCCAAAGCAGAACATACATCCCGAAATGTTGCATGAATGATACCATCAACAGTCCGAAGACATTGGAAGCTAGTGCACCCTCTTTTCACATTTAGCATCAATCTTAAATAATAAAGTTCACCCGACCCAAGTGGGACATAATTAATCCTTCCAATTTCATAACCTCTTTTACGTGGTTTCCACCTGCACTCTTCCACATCATAGACAAACCTCAATGGAAATTCAGCAAAAGTTAGAGAATGACCCTAAACTTATCGTTTTTTTGCATCCATCCATGCCATGAAAATTGTCCTTTTCGCCTGATTTCTGCTAACAACATTGCCAATTGGGTCATTCACTATGCCAAAAAAGGTCTTAGAGGGCGCTCCCGTGCAGGCTTAGAGGGCGCTCCCGTGCGCACTAATAGCAACTGCTCTTGTTTGGTCAACAAAACGAGGACGCTCATGGAGCGCTCTGATATAAGGCAAAAGAGGGCGCTCCCGTGCATGCTAATAGGGCGCTCCTTGGAGGGCCCTCCAATACAAAAACGCAAAGCTATAGAGGGCGCTCCTTGGAGCGCCCTCTTTTTGTTATAACAAGGGCGCTCTTAGGAGCGCCCTCTGTTTGATATTTTTTCAAAACAAGGGCGCTCCATGGAGCGCCCTGTTTGTTCTTTTTTTTTTTTTAAAACTGGTTTAACCTGCATATTTATTTCAGTCTGATCCCAATGGCTTAATCCAAAATCATGCATATTAATTCCTTAAAATTGAAACACTTAGTCATACTATGAACAACACTTAATTAGTAAACAACACACATATCAACTTGAAACAAGAATTCAAACTTGTCATAATATGAATAGTTTCTTATGCAAGATATAACTTAGTGGTGTAAGTATGAATTACCTATACAAGTATGAATTACAAACAAGTTACTCTGTTGAATCCGTTAGTTAACTCATTATGTACATGTTTACTTACTCTCATAATGTAAAAATAAATTACAAAAAAGTGGTAACTACATGCTTTGCCCATTCTTCCCGGACCTCATCTAGCTGCTCTGTTGTGTAGCATCTGCATCGGCACTGAGCAAAGTACTGTAAAAGGCAAAAGTTGATATCAGTATATAAACTAGTGAATGAGGGTCCAAAAAAGTACTTTGCTATCACAAGCCATAATTACCTCTCTAGGTATTATCAGTTGGTTTTGATCAATGATCTCCTTCATGTAACGCATTACGTAGAGCCCACAATTGGAGTCATTGTTTTGGACAGGAGACTATAAGTATAATGAATTTAAAAATAAGTGATGCTTATGCGCATAGTAATGAAGAAACAAAATGTGTAGAAGAGATCAATATTACCTTAATGCGGTACCATGTTGGATCTGGTAAAATACTATTCGGTCCTGCCTGGAATCCCATCAATCTCCTATATTCTTTTATAGAGCTAAAGCAATATAACAAGTAATTTGTATAAGAGCCCGTAACTATGTTATTGTGATAGTAAGCCAATGAATACTTACTTTTTAATCAATTCCTTGATGTTATAATATTCTGGGGGTTTACGCATTGAGTCCATAAAGTAAACCTCGCCAAAACGGTTGAGACTCAATGCAAGTAGAATCCAATGTTGTCTCAATCACAATGAAAATATGTCAAAGAAATGGTTTTTAAAAGACAAGAATATTGAGACATAAACAAATACTGTACATACCCTTCATGATTGAATGGAAGCAGGAACAATTTGTCTTGCCCGCGTCTATTATACAACAAATTTCCCACCAACACATGTTGCATGGTGTTCGCGTTGAATAAAGTGGTGGTTTGCGGAGATATAAAAACATATCGATCCGTGCGAGAAGATGGGGCTAAGACCGAATGATATAGATAACTAAACGAAAAAATGTAAATAATGTCAATCCAAGCAAATAAAACGAGAAAAACAACTTATTAGATGTTTTTGATTGAAATTACCTGCAATACACGTTCATAACGGTGCCATCCAACCACAACCCAAATAAGAGCGAACGCAGAGAATTTCGATCAAGCCATTCCACCATTTCAGCCATATCTACAATGCCTGGAGCTATCGTACAATTAATCACGTCAGCTTCCTCTTGCATCTTTTCAGAATAGTAAGTTTCCAATCTTGCCAGGTATGTGCTGGTAGATGCAACAGGCGCTGAAGTCACCACCTGTGCCGGGCATTCACGAATGGGAGACTTCCGCAAAGTTGAGTGTGGTGAAGAATGAGTCTCCACATGTGGCCCAGCACCAGAACATTGTGGAGTCTACAAATTCCATAATTTGTACATATTAATATTTGTTCTCTAAAAAATTAAAATGCACTTTTGATACAAATAAAAAACACATACCAATGCATCCAATCCAACATGTGAAGAAGGCCATGCAATGAAACATCCTACAGCATCAGCAAGAATGGTCGTTTCCCCGTAAGCGTCAGGGTACGGAGTCGTCGCATGGGGTTCAATAGCAATTTGAACATTGACCTTAATTAAGTTGGAGGGAAGTGGGGAATTGTGTAGCTCCTGCCCTGGGAGGTTCCATGCTTGTCCTTTACCCACAATTCGTAACACCGAGTCTCCCAAGTACAATATACATTGAAAGACACCCTATGCAATTATCACAAGTATTCAACATTAGGGATAAGTAGGGAAAAAAACATAACTTCAGAAACTTCTACCGAAAATCCGGCAGAGTTTCCCCTGTAAATTGGACATTTCCAATTTTTAGAACTTCACCTGAAACCCAGAAAATACCAGTGCAGTTTATAATGTCTAAAGCACTAATACAATTCAATAACAATAGGCCCTCCGTGGCCAAACATACTACAATAACAATTGTCATAATATAAATAGTTTCCTTTGCAAAACCAACCATACCAGCAGCCAGTATTCTTAAGTCATTGATATTCAACTTTAGGGATAATTAGGGAAAAAAAACATACCTCAGGCAAGGCAGGTCTACTAAAGAGGTAGAATCTCTGCAGCTTCGTTGTGCTCTTAAGTCATACAGCTCTCTTTTTATTTCAGTCAGTTCTTGTTTCATGTCAAAGTATCCCCGCTTTCACTTCTCTCATTTCCGCAAGGATTTCTTGAAAATTTTCTGGGACGACATTTGGTTGGGGTTTTGGAGCATTATAATATTGACCGAGATAAACACCAAATCCCACACCCCGAACACGTCCCCGATAGACATCCTTCTTCAAAACTTGGTCAAGGACCTGTCTATCATCGGAGGTACCACTCTCGCCAGTTTGAGACAATAATTCTTCCTAATAACATGAGGGCAAATATATATAGTCCACGATAAAGAAATACATGAGATGTAACACACAATGGTAGGAACTATATACTTACACATTGTGTGAAGACCTCTTCAACTCCTTCATTGTCTGCATCTTTTTTTTTTGTTAATCCTGGCGGTTCTCCACAACATATGTCTGGAAACTTCGAAGGTTCCTTCCCCCGCTTGTTGTAACTGCAAAGAATTATTGAGACACAATCAATACTAAAAACTACTACATTGGGATAAAATGTTAACGACCTTAATTACCAATTCTTGCTCTAGCTTGGCATAGCCCTTTCTTGAACCTCTGTACGGGTATTGAGGATTCGAAGCCCTTGCCTTGTTTTTTTCACTAATTTCCTGGAATAAGACATGGTAAATATAACGTGACAAATTGTTACTTAAGTTGACAATGTTTAATAAAACAAAGTATGAATGATTATATTACCTTAAAATGTTCTTGGCCCCGTAAGGCTACAAAATAATCCCACTGCTCCTGTGATATGAGGTCCCCATACCTCTTAGGAGGATGTGGGATGACATTTCCATCTTCATCATGCATGAAGTGGGTAGACAATGTTGACCTAAACGCTCTATGCCTTTTTCCAGCCAACATAAGAATGTATCTTTTATGACGTTCTTCAACGTCAAATGCGGACTACATATAAAACAAAACATAATAAGATAATTAGTTAGTCACGTGCCTTTATCTCCTCCAATTCTTATTAACAAAGTAAGGGGAAATATTACATACCTTAACGTCCTCCCAGATCATTTGCTTGTATTCTTTACAAACTTCATCCCTCCATGTAATTATTGTGATTGGTACCCTTTCACGAACAATGGCACCAATGTAACTAGATAGTGTTGTGCCACCGGATCCAATAGGTTGGTCCTTTTCGTTCCACGACACCTGAGTCAAGGTACTTAGTTTATAATTACATAATCCATCTAATTAAGCATAAATTATAGCAATGGAGGAAATTAAATGCTTACCTTGATTATATTTCCTTTGTTTCTTTGTTCCTAACATGAGCCATTGTTGTAATCCCACGTCGGTGTTCGTTATCCATCTTTTCTGTGTCGTCATGATCCCCCGCCTGACATTATAGCTGCATGAAAAAAACATAACGAATTACTTAGTAAAATATTTTAAATGTATAAACAAAAATGCAATTTGTATAAGTATAGGGTTTAGGCATACATTAACTAACTCATTCTCTTTCTTTTTCTATAAGTAGAGGGTCGATTTGTAATACGAATTGATGGGTTGATCCAAATACCCTCATCGTGGTCCGGTCTAGTGTAACAAGCAACATTTGTTGTGGAGTCAACTTGTAATATGTGTGGTGTCGTAACAAAGGATCATCTTCAACATCCTCCCACTGGTCATCATCATCCACATTGGGGGGAGTCTTTGAATTTGTTACTCAACATCACTATGGAGCAATTTTTGTCTGCGGGATCACTAACATAAAAAATTGCTCAGCCTGGGAAGCTAGGATAAATTGTTCATCTTTGTAACCCACCTTGCTAAAATTAACTTTGATGAAGCCAAGATTGTCAACCTGAACACCACTATTATTGTCGACCCAGTTACAACCGAAGACAGGAAACCGAAGTTTGTGTAATCCAATTCCCATATGCGATCAATGACCCCAAAATAGGACATATTGGCATAAACTGGATTTCTATCTTTCGCACTTGACATATGCAATGCTTGGGCAATTAAAGTTACTCCACTATTTTGTACCGTCGTTCTATCATCCATGGTCCTTTGTGTAGAAAGTGTAGCCATTAATCTTGTAAGCCTTGTAAGATATAACGTTAAAACTCGGACCATACGCCAAAAATTTAAGCCTTGTAGAGACTAAAGAATTATTTAAGTTCATGTCCTGAAAAATCCTAGACTTAAACCATGTGATGAAGCTTCGATTGTGTTCTCTTGTGATCCAATTGTCTCCTTTATTAGGATTAGACTGCCGAAGTATTTCCTTGTGAATTTCTACATAAGGCTCTACCTCATCATCATTATGCAAGACATAAAGGTGTGCTTGAACCCATTCCTCTCTTTTAATGCTGATGACTTCGCTTGCCCCAATCCCTCCTAATTGTAGGATTTTGTTGTGTCCAGAGACCATAAGCCCTATGGAGCTGACACCACTAAGGTATTCTGTACAAAACTCAACAGCTTCTTCAACTATATACCTTTCGACCATACAACCCTTAGGACGACTGCGATTCTTAACATACCCTTTTAGTATCTTCATGTATCGCTCAACTGGGTACATCCATCTCATATAAGCTGGTCCACACAACTCAGTCTCCCGAACCAGGTGAATTGTGAGATGAATCATTATGTCAAAAAAAGATGGAGGAAAATACATTTCAAGCTCACATAGTGTTACAACTATTTGTCTTTGCAAAATGGGCAGCTTCCTAGGGTCAATTACCTTACTACAAATAGCTCTGAAGAAATGACACAGTTTAGTAATTGTAATACTCACTTTACTTGGCAGAATGGAGCGTATTGCAACCGGAAGCAAATGACCCATCAGGACATGATCATCATGAGACTTTACACCTACCAATCTTTGCTCTTTTGGTGATATTAGATTTCTAATGTTAGAAGAAAAACCCTCTGGAACTTTGACATCCTGCAGAAACTTGCAAAAAGTTACTTTTTCTTTCTTGCTAAGAGTATAAGTCGCCGTGGTAAAAATGTACGTGATCCCCTTTTGTCTGGTACCAATTCTTTCCTTATACCCATTGCCAACAAGTCCCATCTCGCATTTACCCCATCCTTGGTTTTGCCTTTGACATTCAGTAACGTGCCAATAACACTCTCACACACATTTTTTTCTATATGCATGACATCAAGGAAATGCCTAACAAACAATGTCTTCCAATATGGCAAGTCAAAAAAATGGATTTCTTTTTCCAACCTCCGGTAACGAGTTGTGAGGCAAAAGGTTTGCCGAAGTTGTTGGTCAAGTTACCCACCTTTTCCCACACCTGCTCACCAGTCAGTGGAGAAGGAGCCATGCCCTCTTCGGTGTTGCCATTGAATGATTTCTTCAATCCCCTATAACGATGGGTTAAAGGCAAAAACTTACGATGACCCATGAATACATTCTTCTACAATGAGTCAAACGCATCCAAGTAGTATTTTTTTCACAAACAGGACAGGCACACTGACCCTTTACACTATAGCCAAACAAATTACCATATGCAGGGAAATCATTTATCGTTCCAAACAACATTGCCCTCAACTGAAAAGATTCTTCTTTGTAGCCATCATAGACCTCTACTCCAGTTATCCCACAATTGCCTCAAGTCTTCAATCAATGGTGCCAAGTACACATCTATGTCATTACCCGGTTGTCTGGGTCCCGATATCAACATAGACAACATCATGTATTTCCTCTTCATACACAGCCATGGCGGGAGATTGTAAATGATCAATACCACCGGCCATGTGCTATGACTACTAGATTGGATACCATGCGGATTCATTCCATCTGTTGATAAAGCAAGGCGGAGATTTCTTGGTTCCTCGCCAAAAGATGGGTACTCATCATCAATCCTACTCCACTGCGGAGAATCAGCGGGATGTCTCAACATGCCATCCTTGATTCGATCATTTGCATGCCAAGTTAAGTTCCTTGCATCAATGACACTACGATACATCGTCCGAAACCTTGGTATGATGGGAAAATACCAAACCACCTTTGCTGGTGTAGTCTCTTTCTTATAACGAGGCAAATTGCATTTAGGACACGCACTTAATGACGCATGCTCATTTCTGAACAAAATACAATCATTGGGACAAGCATGTATCTTCTCATAGCTCATCCCAATAGAACTTAACATCTTCTTTGCCTCATATGTTCTTTTAGGTAGCACGTTGTCCTCCGGTAACATCTCCTTCAACAGGGTGAGTAACTCTGTGAAACTCTTGTCAGACCAACCATTTGTTGCTTTTAAGTTATACAACTTCAACACAGCTGACAACCTTGTGTACTTGGTGCACCCGTTCTACAATGGCGTTTCAGCATCACTGGCTAGGGTATCAAACATTTGGGGACAATCTCTGAGGTCATCTTCAACCACCTTTCGAATCTCATCAATTCGGTCGCAATCCTCCCACCCGGTCCCAAAGTCATCATCACTTGGTTCTACATTGACATTATTCTCTCCCATACCACTTTGTTCACTCCTAATCTCACCATGAAATGTCCAACATGTGTAACTCTTATCAATTCCAAAACAGAAAAGATGGTCCCTCAAGTCGGTTACACTAACTGGCTTAGAACAAAAACACTTCGTACAAGGGCAGAGAATTCTACTAGGGTTTGTTGCATGGTCAGTGGCAAATTTTATAAACATTTCCACTCCTTCCTCATACTCATGTGTCAGACGGTTCGCAAACATCCAAGAACGATCCATATTCTATCAACATAACATGAGATCAATATGAGTAATATATATTTATATAACTTCAGAAACTTCTACCGAAAATCCGGCAGAGTTTCCCCTGTAAATTGGACATTTCCAATTTTTAGAACTTCACCTGAAACCCAGAAAATACCAGTGCAGTTTATAATGTCCAAAGCACTAATACAATTCAATAACAATAGGCCTCCGTGGCCAAACATAGTACAATTTATTCTTAAACAGGAAACTAAGGTTAATGCATGTACATACAAATAACCTAATAATTATAATTAAACACAATTTTAAGTCCAAACCATCAGCTACCAGTCCAAAAGAGATCAATATAAGTAATATATATTTATAAAACATTACTAAATGCATAATAAACCACCACCAACAAATTTATAAAACAATATTTTAACTCAAACCAACAACAATACCACCAAAATGGTTCAATAAAACCAATAGTGTTCAATAATAATAATATGTTCTTAGTTCAGATAGCAAAATAGTAGGTACAGATAGCAAAAAAAATACATGATAAGCAAAAAAAGGTGCAAAAGTTGGACAAAAATGGAGGTTTAGGGTTTCCCTTACCTTATTGATGGCGGGCGGCCGAACGGAAAATGGGGGGAAGGACTGCGCCGGAGAAGAAGAAGACAGTTGCCGCACCGAACGGAAGCCGCGCCGCGCCGGAGAAGAAGAAGATGACTGTCGCGTCGCGCCAGAGAAGAAGAAGGTTGCTCCTTCGTCGGAAGCTTCAAGCCGCGCCGGAGGGAGACGGAGGAGCGAGAGGGAGACGGACGGGGGAGTTAGAGAGAGAGAGGGAAGAGCTTTGAGAGAGAGACGCGTGCGGCGAACTGAGAAAACAAAACTGGTTTAATAACATGTCCAGGCAAAAAGGGCGCTCCTGGGAGCGCCCTGGAAAGCCACCTACGAGGGCGCTCAGGAGCGCCTTCCTTTCCTAATAATTAAAAAAATTCACTCATCCAGGAAAAGAGGGCGCTCCGGTGGAGCGCCCTGGAAAGCCACCTACGAGGGCGCTCAGGAGCGCTTTCCTTTCCTCATATTTAAAAAAATTCAGGCATGTAACAAGGGCGCTCTAGAGAGCGCTGATAAATACAAATTATACACTTTAATCATCCCTCAAATTTAACCTTTTAATGCATTTTTTATGCTTAATTAACAAGTCATAAGCATATTATGCCAATTCAGGTTCATATTGGGCTCAATTACATTTTTCAGCATTAAACTGTTTTCGTATTTCAAGCATAACGTGAGTTCTAGACATCTAAAAATTATGTTCTTTATAGTGTAGGAAAGATAAAAGAAAGCCCTACAACTTTGATGAAGAACCCAAAAGCTGAATCGTATGGCTAGTGAGTCAAAATGGGCTTGGAATACGGAATAGTCAGCATCATATGAAAACCTGACCAACACTCAATGATTGGGCCATAACTTGGGCTAGAAAACTCCTTTTGGGCTCAAACCAGCGGCATTTGAAAGCTAAGATCCAGAGCTTGATTTCATATGAAGACAACTCTCTTGGATTCTGCCAGATTGGGGATGATATGCTCGGTGAAAGTGGGAGACAAGTAGATGAATGATAGCTAGAGTAGGTGAATAATTCAAAGTAATGGACAAATGCATTAGGTAATTGATCAATAAGTTCATTTGTGGACAAAACATGTTTAGTCATGGCTGAGTGATCATGTTTGGAATGGAATCTTTTCCCCTCCTATAAATAGGAGGGCTTGCTAAGGAGAAGAGCATCGAAGTTTGTAGTAGAAATTACTAAGAGTTTTATTTACTTTTGTTCATCTTTTTGTAAAGTCTTCATGGAAGGCTAAGTTTTTATTCAATTCAAGGAGTCAAGCTTATTTCATATTGGTTTTGAGGTTTGATCTTCATTTACATGTTGATTGAATTACATCTACTTTGCTTTTCTACTCCATTTGCTTCAATTCCATATTTCTTTTATCAAAGCTTGATTGGTTAACATGTTTGGTTATGAAATTTGTTATTGATGTATGTTGTACTCTTGATTGGTTAATCATCATACAATGAATGAAAAGCACAGAGTGTCAAATTAAATTGAAGGTTTTCATTTAATTATTTACTTCAATTGGGTTCCGTTTACAAAATTGATTTGGATCTAACATAAGATTTCATGGTTATTTGATCTTGTTAATCTTAATCAATTGAATTCTGGAAATTATTTCAGTAGTGAATCCAGGATCATTGTAGGGGTTCCACATGATTCTAAGTTGATAGATTTAATCTCTTGAATGCATGTTATAAATAACCAATGATTTACCATGAAAAATAGCCTCTGAATTCCTTGGATTGATGTTGTCTTGAATTGATTCAACCTTTGCTTTTAACTTGATCTTTTATTTTCTTCAGTTTATTCCAATCAATCAAAACCCCCCAAAGAAGGATTAATTTGAGTGGATCTTCAGGGTTCGACCCGGTTTATACCATTCTACTACAAGTAGTTTGCAGATCGGATAATTATAATTATAATTTGTGCAGGTTCGACAACTGTCAAAATTTTGGCGCCGTTGCCGGGGATCCACTTGATAGTATCCTTTTATTTAATTTTTTTTGTGATTTCTTGTCTCTCTTTTATTTTTCTTCTTGTGTGTTGCTAGTTTATGACTAGATCTTCTACTTCAAAATTAATTGAAATTGATCCAGAAATTGAAAGAACTTTACACAGATCTAAGAGAAAATTGTTTGCTCAAGTTAAACAACCTGTTGATATCAATCAATTTGAACAAATGGCTAACAATGTGCAGGATAGAACTTTGAGGGAGTTGGCTGCTCCTGATGTTACATACCAACCTTTGTGCATTCAATATCCAAACTTGGATGTTGATTTTGAACTTAAATCTGGTTTAATTCACTTGCTTCCTAAATTTCATGGTCTTGCAGGAGAAGATCCACACAAACATCTAAAAGAGTTTGAAGTGGTTTGCTCCTCCATGAAACCTCAAGGAGTTGCTGAAGAGCACATCAAATTAAGAGCTTTTCCTTTCTCACTTACAGATGTCGCTAAAGATTGGTTGTTTTATCTTCCTGCAGGTTCTGTAACATGTTGGAACATGAAGAAGATATTCTTGGAGAAATACTTCCCTGCTTCAAGATCTGGTGCTATCAGAAAGGAAATTTCCGGAATTAGGCAAATGACTGGAGAGACTCTGTACGAGTACTGGGAGAGATTTTTTAAAGTTGTGTGCCAGCTGTCCACACCACCAAATAAGTGATCAACTTTTAATCCAATACTTTTATGAAGGATTATTGCCTATGGAAAGAACCATGATCGATTGCAGCAAGTGGTGGTGCATTAATGAACAAAAGCATCCATGAAGCAAGAAGCCTTATCTCTACCATGGCTTCCAATACCCAACAATTTGGGACCAGGATCACGCCAACTCGGGCAGTGAACGAAATTCAAGTGTCACAGGCAGAACAACAAAGGCTGCAGAATAGACTTGATGAGCTAACATCCTTAGTGAGACAAGTGGTAGTAGCTCAGCAACAACCTTATCAAACACAACTACTTTTGCAAGCACCGGAAAAGGTATGTGGTATCTGTAACTGCTCATCTCATCCAACTGATGCTTGCCCTAACATTCAAGCAGGTGAATCTGTTGCTGTAACTGGAGCTTTCCATGGGAGATCACAACAACAACAACGTTATGATCCTTACTCAAATACATATAATCCTGGATGGAGAGATCATCCAAATTTGAGATGGGGTAACAATACAAGACCACAACCCCAACAACAGTTTCAGCACAATGCAGGTACTAGTAGACCATCTTACCAGCAACCTGTGAGACATCAAATGTATCAACAAAATGGTGTAGCTCAACAGCCTCCACAACCTAACTCTGAACCTTCACTAGAAGATCTTGTGAAGCAAATGGCAGCAACAAACCTGCAATTCCAACAAAGGACGGAGTCTGCCATTCAGAATTTAGAGATTCAAATTGGACAACTTGCCTCTTCACTAAATGAGATGCAATCTAAAGGTTCCGATAAGCTGCCTGCTCAACCAGTGGTGAACCCCAATGTCAATGCAATTTCCCTTCGATCTGGAAGGGTGATGGATGAGGCAAACATACAAAAAGTTGCTAAAAAACCAAGACTTCATTCAAACAATGCACCAGATGATACAAAAGTACAACCATTGGATCATGCAGAAGGAGCAAAGTCATCAGATGATGATGCATCTTTTCGAAATTCTGAGAAAAAGTATGCAGCAGAATGTACCACTACCATTTCCTCAAAGAGCTGCAAAATCCAGGAAGGTAGACGAGATGGAGAAAGAGATCTTGGAAACCTTTAGGAAAGTGGAAGTCAATATTCCACTTCTGGAGGCAATCAAGCAGATTCCAAGATATGCTAAGTTTCTCAAAGACTTGTGCACACACAAAAGAAGGCTGAAGGGAGATGAAAAGATTAGTATGGGGCAAAACGTTTCAGCCATCATTCAACAAATGCCCACAAAGTGCAAAGATCCAGGGACGTTTACTATCCCTTGCATAATTGGCAATTGTAAATTTGAAAATGCTTTGTTAGATTTAGGTGCTTCAATTAATGTTATGCCTATGTCTATCTTTAACTCTCTTGCCATTGGACCTTTGCAGAGTACAGGTGTTGTCATCCAACTAGCTAATAGGAGTAATGCATATCCTTCTGGACTTATTGAGGATGTCCTTGTTAAAGTTAATGATTTGATTTTCCCTGCAGATTTCTACATTTTGGATATGGAGGGAGAGTCTAAATCTAAAAAGGCCCCGATTATTCTAGGAAGACCATTCCTTAAGACAGCTAGAACAAAGATTGATGTCCATGCAGGAACTCTTTCCATGGAGTTTGGAGACGATATTGTCAGATTTAATATATTTGATGCTATGAAGCATCCCATGGAAGAGCACTCAATTTTTCATATTGAGTTACTAGATGATCTAGTTGATGATACCTATTCTGAGCTGTTTAATGAAGATTTCCCTTCTTTTGCTGATTTACATGATGTTTACACCTGTAACAATTGTGTAGATTCTCTATTATGTCATGTTTGTGTTGAGATTGATACTTACTTGCAGGAGGATTTTCATGATGCAGGTAGTATACATTCTGATGATGGTGTACTTGTTGATTCAACAGAGCTAGAAGGTAATGAATTGATTGAATTGGATGTTGTTGAGTTACATGTTGCAGATGCAATTCCATCCACCAGGACACTTCCCTCAATTGAGCAACCACCTACATTGGAGCTCAAACAACTCCCAAAGCATTTGAAGTATGCTTATTTAGAGGAGAATGAAAAGTTGCCTGTGATTATTTCAACAAGTCTTCAGGCTGAACAAGAAGAAATGTTGTTGCAAGTCTTAAGGAAGCATAAAAGGGCAATTGGATGGACCTTAGCTGACATTCCTGGTATTAGCCCTTCTATGTGCATGCATAGGATCTTACTTGAAGATGGAGCCAAACCAATAAGGCAGCCACAAAGACGTCTGAACCCTCTAATCTTGGATGTTGTGAAGAAGGAGGTGACCAAGCTTTTACAAGCCGGCATCATTTATCCTATATCTGACAGCCACTGGGTAAGTCCGGTCCAAGTGGTCCCAAAGAAGACTGGTCTCACAGTAGTGAAGAATGACAAGAATGAGCTTATTCCTACCAGAGTGCAAAACAGTTGGAGAGTTTGTATTGATTATAGGAAACTTAACCAAGCAACTAGAAAAGATCATTTCCCTTTGCCTTTTATTGATCAAATGCTTGAGCGTTTAGCTGGGAAATCTCATTATTGTTTTCTTGATGGCTTTTCAGGTTATTTCCAGATTCACATTGCACCAGAGGACCAGGAAAAGACCACATTCACCTGCCCCTTTGGAAATTTTGCCTATAGGAGGATGCCATTCGGCCTATGCAATGCCCCTGGTACCTTCCAGCGGTGCATGGTCAGTATCTTTGCCTGACTTCCTTGAAAAGTGCATGGAGGTGTTCATGGACGATTTCACTGTGTATGGTTTCTTCGTTTGAAACCTGTTTAGATAGTTTAGATAAGGTTTTACATAGATGCATTGAAACTAACCTTGTTCTTAATTTTGAAAAATGTCACTTTATGGTTGACCAGGGCATAGTGTTAGGACATGTAATTTCAAAGAAGGGTATAGAAGTGGATCCTGCCAAGATTGATGTAATTTCTAGTTTACCTTACCCATCTTGCATTCGCGAGATTAGATCATTTCTTGGTCATGCAGGTTTCTACAGACGATTCATCAAAGACTTCAGCAAGATAGCCCTTCCACTTCTAACTTGCTACAGAAAGATGTTGATTTTAACTTTGATGACCGGTGTAAGGAGGCTTTTGATCAACTCAAGAAATCATTGACCACAACTCCAATTATCAAGCCACCAGATTGGACACTCCTTTTTGAGATCATGTGTGATGCATCCAATTATGCTGTGGGAGCTGTCCTTGCACAAAGAGTTGGAAAATTTCCTCATGTCATATATTATGCTTCTAGAACTTTAGATGCTGCACAAGCTAACTATACTACCACTGAGAAAGAATTGTTAGCTATTGTTTTTGCACTTGATAAATTTAGATCATATTTGCTTAATTCTAAGGTGGTTGTTTTTACTGACCATGCAGCATTAAAGTTCCTATTGAAGAAGCCAGATGCAAAACCAAGGTTGATTAGATGGATGTTGCTACTTCAAGAGTTTGATTTGGAGATTAGGGACAAGAGCGGTGCAGAAAACATGGTAGCTGATCATTTAAGCAGAATTGAGAGAGAACCTGACTCTCTCCCTATTCATGATTCTTTTCCTGATGAACAACTTTTGGAGTTATGTCACACCACCCCCCTGGTTTGCTGATTTAGTTAATTACTTGGTTGCATCTGTTTTGCCTGCACATGCATCTAGGGCACAAATAGATAAACTTAAAAGTGATTCTAAATATTATGTGTGGGAAGATCCCTACCTGTGGAAATTTTGCAGCGATCAAGTCATTAGGCGTTGTGTTCCAGATCATTAGTTTAATTCCATTCTAGATTTTTGCCATACATTTGCATGTGGTGGGCACTTTGGACCTCAACGTACTGCTAGAAAGGTTTTGGACTCTGGTTTGTATTGGCCTACCTTGTTTCGTGATGCTTACAGGTATTGTAAGAATTGTGAACAATGCCAAAGAATGGGCAACATATCACGAAGAAATGAGATGCCTCAACAACCACTGTTGTTCTGTGAGGTGTTTGATGTCTGGGGCATTGACTTCATGGGACCTTTCCCTAACTCTTTTGGTTTCACTTATATATTACTGGCTGTGGATTATGTTTCTAAATGGGTAGAAGCAAAAGCCACCCGCACTGATGACTCTCATATTGTGATTGACTTTGTCAGGTCTAACATTTTTAGCAGGTTTGGAATTCCAAGGGCAATCATCAGTGATCAAGGATCTCATTTCTGCAATAGGAACATGGCATCCTTGTTGAAGAAATATGGGGTGATGCACAAGATGTCTACACCATATCATCCTCAAACAAATGGTCAAGCTGAAGTATCCAACAGGGAACTCAAACAAATTCTGGAAAAAACAGTCCAACCGAATAGGAAAGACTGGAGCAAAAGGCTTGATGAAGCTTTATGGGCTTACAGAACAGCTTATAAAACTCCTATAGGGATGTCCCCTTACCGGATAGTCTTTGGCAAAACATGTCATCTACCGGTAGAGATTGAGCACAAAGCTTATTGGGCTGTTAAGCAATGCAATTTGAACTTGGATAAAGCTGGAGTGCATAGAAAGCTTCAATTGCAAGAACTTGAAGAAATTCGGTTAGAAGCATATGAGAATTCCAGAATTTACAAGGAAAAAACCAAAGCATTCCATGACAAGATGATAACAAGAAAAGAATTCATTGTTGGACAAAAAGTGCTCTTATATAATTCTCGTCTTAAGCTGATGCCTGGTAAGTTACGTTCTAGATGGTTAGGTCCATTTTTGGTTACTAATGTTTTTCCTTATGGTGCAGTAGAGATCACAGATGAGACAACCAAAAAGGTCTTCAAGTAAATGGACATCGGCTTAAGCCCTTCTATGAGGGTTTTCAAGAGCATACGGTGGAAGAGGTGCACCTGCACAATGCCACCTACTTGGCTTGACTTGAAGTAGAAATTTCTCTTCCCATTTTTTTTTTTTTGCTATTTTTTTTCTTGAGTTATTATTGTTAATGATATGTGTTTTTCATTTTGTTGATTATGTTGGGAGAGTTTTCTCAAGTTTTCATTATTTTTATTTTATTGTTATTGTGTTTGTTGTGCAATGCTTCGATTTGTTCTCCTTAACCATTATATATACAGAACAATCCACCCTTGCACTAAACAAATTTGTTAGAGACAAAGAATGGAGGAAACCCTCGCCAAGCTCAGAGTTCGGTTCCCTACTCTCCCTCAAGACGATCTCAGGAAAATTTACAAATGTAGACTTGAAAGGCTAAGAGTACTGATGCGCTTAGGCCTTCCTGAGGATGTACGTTGGATCATCGAGGCCAAGGTACGCTTAGCAAGTGAATTTCAAGATTCATTTGCTAGACATTTGTCAGGAATGGGTAGGAGTTCTTTTTCTAAAAAAAGAAGAGCAAAAAGAATGCAAGTTTGTTATAAGTGTGCAAGAATGAAAAGCATGTTGTACTCTTGATTGGTTAACATGTTTTGGTTATGAAATTTGTTATTGAAGTATGTTGTACTCTTGATTGGTTAATCATCATACAATGAATGAAAAGCATAGAGTGAGCAATTAAATTGAAGGTTTTCATTTAATTATTTACTTCAATTGGGTTCCGTTTACAAAATTGATTTGGATCTAACATAAGATTTCATGGTTATTTGATCTTGTTAATCTTAATCAATTGAATTCTGGAAATTATTTCAGTAGTGAATCCAGGATCATTGTAGGGGTTCCACATGATTCTAAGTTGATAGATTTAATCTCTTGAATGCATGTTATAAATAACCAATGATTTACCATGAAAATAGCCTCTGAATTCCTTGGATTGATGTTGTCTTGAATTGATTCAACCTTTGCTTTTAACTTGATCTTTTATTTTCTTCAGTTTATTCCAATCAATCAAAACCCCCCAAAGAAGGATTAATTTGAGTGGATCTTCAGGGTTCGACCCGGTTTATACCATTCTACTACAAGTAGTTTGCAGATCGGATAATTATAATTATAATTTTGTGCAGGTTCGACAACTGTCAAGCGCCCTGCAAAACAGGCAAATAGGGCGCTCCTTGGAGCGCCCTCTAATCTAGACAAAAAAATTAATTAAATAAAAGAAAAAAGAAAAGAGGGCGCTCACAAAGAGCGCTCTCTATTTCACAGAAATAAAAATTTTGAAGAAAAATAACGAGGACGCTCCTGTGAGCGCCCTCTATTTTAGGGATATAAAAAAAATATTAAAAAAGAAAAATGAAAGGAGGAGGAGCGCCCTCTATTTCAGGGAAATAAAAATTCCTGCTATACGAGGGCGCTCCTTGTGAGCGCCCTCTATTTCACCTTTACAGGGCGCTCCCGTCCAAAAATTTGGAGCGCCCTCAATTTAAAACGATCATTGTTAACACAACCTAACACGGGAGCGCCCTAAAGAGAGTGCTCTAATATCCCAAAATTGTTGTGGTGATTGTCTGAAAATAGACGACCTGTTGCCTGGGCAGATGGAAAATAAATCTTTGAATTGATGGTCACTTGTGGTGTATATCAAACATGAATATCCGCCAGGCTGACTCACATGGAGATAGATACCTGATAAGTGCAAATTATATGATATAATCTTATATTTTTACTGCACTTATCAAGGGTAAAATAGTAATTTATGCCCCAAAATAATCCCTTTTTATTAATAATTATAATAATTGTGTTTATTTAATTTGAATTTGATGCTATTTTAATAGAAAATCTGTTGATTTGCAGATTTATGAGAGATATTTAAATTAGAAAAGAAGATAGCATTATTCGAGGATAGGATCTGCAGATTTGAAGTTTGAATGAGAGCAAATAAAGATAAGATCAACAGCCATTTAAACAAGGATTCTACGGATAACTTCCTCAATTTAAATTCAAAGACAAGATAAACAAAGAATCAATTCAAAAAGAGGGAAACAAGGGAAGCCAAGCAGATAAGGATAAGATCATGAAGAAATCAAGCTGTTAAAAAAGGAAACGGAATAATCTGTTACGCGCTCCATGCTCCATCTGCGCTGAGCGCAGATTGGAGCGCATCATTCTGTAACCTGCGCTTCACTTGCTCTGAGCGCAGGTGAAGCGCAGCTGCGCGGATTTGTTTTTAGATCTGTTTTCAAAATAGATTCCTTCCAGATTTAAGATAGCTTTCCTTGGTCTATAAATAGGACCTTTTGCAAAGATCAAAGGAGGTCCTCGGGACCCCAAGGAGGTTAGCAAATGAGCCTTTAGGAAGGAGATTAGAGAGACGACAAAGGCAGAGCTAGAATTGGAGCAAGGTGACAGCTTCTCCATTGAGTTGTAATGGCTACCATGCGTAGCTAAACGTCTCGGTAGGATTGAATGTAGTTGATTCAATCCCCAAGTGTATGTGAATTCTCTTATTTATTTATGAATCCCTATTTTATAATATCGGTACTTTTAGACTTTTCTTAATGCGTAGCTTCCGCCTGTGTGCCTGAGTTATAGGTTAATTTTAGGATTTAGGTGACAAATGATTCTATAAAATTAACAGCGAGTTTGGGGGGAACCGACACTTAGGAAACTCAAATTCCGATTGGTAAAAGTACTCATAGTAGTTACTATAGGGTTATAGGAGAAAGTGACCATTGAAGAAGAACTAGGCAATCTCTTCATAGCTGACACTATAGGTCTATAGGGCGAATTGATAGTATTAACAAACGGAAAGGTAGAGCAATCAAGTCGGGGTAATTTGTCGCCTGGGAGAACCCGCATGAATTATCTTCGAGTGGTTTACTACATGGTAACTCGGGGTAAAGCAATATAGTTTGGCTAGGATATTATAGAAATATATTCATAAATAATATAGGGATTCACATGCATAAAAGGGTGCGATGATACGAAGTTCAATCCTAATCCAAGTAAAGTATTTTATCTTCTCTCAATCGTCTCTTTCTTCTATGCAAATTTACTCTCTTCACCACAAACTCTCAAATATCGTTTTCTACTTGATAGTCTGATCACGAGTAAATACGAAGTGAACCGTTCCCTATGGATACGATAAACTCATACTGACTATTATATTGTTGGAATTTTGGTACGCTTTCCAGAACTTCATCAATACCTGCAATCATAATACTATTGAATCTCATCGATTATCTGCATGCGTGAATCGATACAATGTGCACCCAACATAGAGACGGTAACTCGATCAACGCCTTTATTAATATACTTGAATAGGTACTTGATTGTTGCAACACTCAATAATGATATGTGATTGATGCCTCATCAGCAGCAATGGGTTGTATGGCACAACAAATCGATTATTCAACTCTACCCCTCAACAATTAACAATAATACCATTATTTCTGCGACGATAAATAGGATAGCCATCAACATCAATGGTGATTGCATCTACAAATTTTTGGGGAAGAACTTCGAGCATCTACCTGCACATATGCATGGGGATGATCTCCTCGCTGTTCCACATGGTCCATGCACCATATACATCGCTACAACTTCAAACAACTTTGGGTAGTTTCTAGGATTTGGTAATTCAGCAGACAAAATTGCATCTATTAGTTCAGGGGTGTGAAGTTTGCTATCACCATCTAGCCACAATAAAATATGGGCATGGGGCAGACCTCTTTTCTGAAACTCAATTGCCTACATCCCTGCATCAAACATGGCATACCAAAGTAAGTAATTGAAAATTAATATGGTGCACCATACTTCTACAATAGGTCAATAATATAATTTCAATATATTAGCCATGTAGGTTTTGAAACATGTAAAGATTAGACGCACCTGCATTGACCTTGCCAAACAACTTACCCTTCTTCAAATCCAACATTAACTGGTCTAATTTGAATCGTAACACTCGACATGCAATGTCAGGGTGATCATAAGCACTCAAGCCTTTTCTAGAGACATGACGTTGGATCTCAGGCCATTTCGGATTGCACGTCATCGTAAGGAAAAAATCTGGATACCCAAAATGTTTGCATATCACCATATCATCTTGGCAATTGTTAAACATGTATCTCTGGCCCCCAACAAATGACGATGGCAGAACGGTTGCAGGGTCCATGTCTCCTCTGTTGACTGCCTCCTCTAGCCCATTCAAATAATCCTTCCTGATACTTTCCTGATTCTGCCTCAAGTAAAGTAAACGTTGTGATTCGATCATCATGTAAGAATCAACCAAAAACTGTTGAAACAGTCGTCGACCTCTCATTAAAACTATATATTCACGATCTCTATCTTGTATCTGAAAGGATATGAATTCCCGCAGGGAAATCCTTTTTCGTTTACCAACGCGATTTGAGCCAACACCATCCCGAAAAGATATATTATCATGATATCCATCCTCCCCATATGGAAATAACAACGGGTATTGTAGTGGGATAAACGCCGCATGCGTCTCATGTATATGTTGGTATTCACCAGAGAAACACCGTACAATTACATCCCTACCACATTCAGAGCTATCAAAATCGTCGACTATCAATGCGGCTACCTCATCAACTGATGGAAGGTTGTAAACACGCGAATCCTTAGATCAATTCCTAAATAACCGAAGTGCAATGCCATGAAGATCACTATTCTCAAAAGTGTCATGGACCCTCCTCAATGACTTGGCCAGGATATTGTGCATATCAACCATATCAATCAATTGTTCAATCAGTGACAGATCCAATGAGATGTTTCCATTTCCGAATGTGCTAGAAAGACAAAAAGATACGAACACATGAGTGAATGACACAAATTTGAATCAAGAAAATACGTGGGATACATGCAACAGACCAATATAATAAAAAGTTATCGGCCAAACCTGATGCACGATGCCCTATTATTCACCTCATTGTGTGTGTCATATATATAGAATTATGCAAACTTGGGACTCGACCCGACTCTGGCAACAAACTCTCAATTCTATGGAATTCTAACCACTAATTATGAATTGGGGTGGTCCCCACCAACATTTACACCGGTCTCAACTTTCGTCCCTAGCGATGTGAATGAGAATATGTTTTTATATGTCTGAATATTCTCAAGGAAATGATTGCTTTTCGCATGAGATCCATTTGCTAGCTCATCCAACAATGACGACGGATCATAAAGGAAAGGCTGCGCAATCTTACCCTTCAAACAACACAAAGAGAATTCTGGGGGATTTACCCAAGTAACTTTTTGAGCACGTTACTCCAACCAAAATAGTGCGTGACAGTATTCACAACTCCAAATCATGTCCACTGCATCCAAATAACATGGCAGAAAATAGTTGCACAAGCATTGAAGTGATTACGAACACACAAAGGTTTGTAAAGGGATGTTGATATACCTTGGATATCACTAACGACAAACAACTCGAGATCCACAATGGCCTTGTGACATGATCAATGCACGTTATGTAGAAACCACAGGAAACACTAGAAAGGGGGTTGAATCGTGTTTATAATTTCAAACAGGTTTTATAGGAAACCTTTTCACAAACCAAGTTTAAAAAAAAACTTTAAGTAACTTGCTGAAACTGGTGTTTTCAGAGACTTGCTGAAATGCTTCAGCAGGTCCAAATAACAGTAATAAAGACTTGTTTTCTAAAGCTTTTGAAATTGATTTTTGTTCAATCTTATAAAACTGATTATTCCGAACCCTCCTGTTAGATCAAATAACAAATATAAGGAGATAAGGGTTAAGAAAACTTAGCCAAGGAATTTATCCTGGTTCACCCACTAACACAGTAAGCTACGTCCAGTCCCAATGCTCAACCAACAATGGATTTCCACTAACTGATCACAGTTACAGGTATTATTTTATCCACATCCTCTTCAGGCTAAAAAAACTCAAGTATTGTTTTACAGACAAGCCTCTCCAAGCTCAAACCCAAGTATTCTTTTGCAGAAAAGCCTCTCCAGGCTCAAACCCAAGTATTCTTTGTTCCACCAAGCCTCTCCAGGCTCTCAGACACTTGAAAGTGTTTACAGAAAATAATGTTTAAGTTCTTGAGAAACTTAAACTAAGAAATATCTTGTACAAAGGATAACTGAGTATAAACTCAGGATAAAATGAAGGTTTTCTAAGTACAAAGATATTAGAGAATAACAACCTGAATTTTGCAGCGTTTTGGCTCAATAAAATTCTTCTCTTAGCTTGGTCGTCATCTTCAAAGTCTTTCATGATGCAATATATAGAGTCTTGAAATAAAACCGTTGAGGAATGCTCATTCACCGTTGAGAAATAGCATTAAATGCTATTTAAGACGTGAAATACACTCCTTAAAGCTTCTGACTTTGAGACTTTACAGGTGTTGCAGTCTGTGACACTGCTCTGATACACACTGCAGGTTCCCTTTTTAAGGTTAAGAGATTCTGACATCATAAAGGGATCCTGAAAACATTCCTTAAATAAATCAAACTTGCATCAGACATTAAGGGTGCATTGAAGTCTTGAGCAGGCAGCCTTTAGACTTCAGTCAAATGCTACGTTGTAGGTCTTCAGCAGTTCTTCTTAAATGACTATTTTAACACTTCAGAAGGATGAAATGAACTTCAGTAGATCTTCGTTCTTCAGAGAGTTCCCCATAACAACAGGTTCAACTTCGGAGAGTTGTCATATATCAGAGGGTAGCTCTTTGTTGAAACATTTAAACACACTTCCTTCAAGTGAAAACTGTTCTTATAGAAAGTAATCCTTTTAACTCAAATTTGTTATCCATTAAAACTTAGGATTGATGAAACTTTAAACATTATTAATTTCCTTAATAATATTTTGAGACTCAACATTCTCCCCCTTTTTAATGATGACAAATTTGTTTAAAAAGAAACTTATCAAATATCTGAGGGGAAATAAAAGTGTAAGGATTAGAATATACTCCCCCTAAATCAGATACTTGTTCTGAATACCTTTCCCCCTGAAACGGAGATTTCTTCCAAAAGTACATTTGATTTCAAGTTTCAGATTCTTTTAGATACTTTCTTCTTCTTTTCAATATATTTCTTTTTAATACTCCATCTTTTGTCATCAATTAAAAGGGTGGGCAGAATTAAATAGAAGTAATAAATGCAGTTGATAAGTTTGGGTTAGGTAAAGAAATAAATTCAATGTTCAAACAGACAAAGCAGCTATATGCATTAATTGTTTAATCATTGTATGATAATGTGTGCAACAGATTAAATACGAGACAAGCACTATAAATTCACGTAGTCAAATCTCAGAGAAGATATATCATAATCATATTAAAGTTTAGAAGGTTCAACACAAACAGAAACTTGTAAACATATAGACTTTCTGAAATAATGGCATATCAAAAGTTGTTGGTCCTCTTAAGCTTTGGCTTGGAACTTCATTCTGGGGACATAGAGGAACAACATTCAGATGCCTCATCATGTTTTGTAGTCTATTGTTTCTACTTCTCAACCTTCTGATGTCATCTTCTCTCATTGCAAGCACTTCAGCAAGATCAACTTCCTTGTAGATGATGTAAACATGCTTCCAGTTGAAAGTGATCTCCACAAAGCCAACAGGAAAACCATAGTCAGCAAGATTAGCAACCAACTAGGTGTAGACAGTAGGAGTATATACCACCATAGCCCAATTTGCATCAATGTATTCATCAAGTACATGTTTAGAACCAGGAAAAGTTCCAGGAAACCAAGTACGAACTTCCTGAGTTGAGAGGGTGCTCTTGGTCATTCAATCAATAAAGTCATATTTGGTTCCTGAGCAAGACCCATCCTTTTCCCTTTCATACCAGTATGAATTCCAGATTCTGTCTCTGTAAGTATGGTCAAAACCCCCATAAGCTTCAAGATCTTCAGGGAGTCTTTCCCATTCTTCTCTGGTTAAAGGTTCTGGATGATCCATATAGGCAGAATAGAACTTTGGCTCCTTCTTCTTGTCTTCTGGTCCTTCAGCAAGTGGCAACCTTGGTACAACTCTGTCTGGTTGCCAATAGATCTTTGTTGAAGGCTTCATGGTAAGATGAGTTGGAGGCTTGAATCCTCTACAGCCAGCCTTTTCAGCACAATATTTTGAGTACACCTCAGCTTCCATGTTTAAGTGTCTGATGAGAATCCAATCATCAACAGGTATCAAAGCTGCATCAGATGAATCCACATCAATCTTCTTCTAGTAGTTCCTGGGAGGTTCCACACCTTGTCTAATATTTTCTATTTGATCAGACCCTCCCCCTGAAGCCTTGGCCATCCTCCTTATTCTTGCATCTTCAACAGAATAAACATGTAAACCAGCTTTCCTAGGAGGCTGCAATGGCAAATGGTTCTTGAAGTAGAGTAGCTCCTCATAGAGATTGGGAAATTTTGGAACTCTATGCCTCAGATTGTAAGGAGTATCAAAAAATTTATGTGGGACTTCAGCAGCCTTTAGCAGATATTTAAAAACTTTGACAAGAAGCCATAGGCTCTAAAGTCTGCCTCCTTGAGAGATCTCTGGTTTTGAATATCCACATCTTCTCCCTAACAGTTAGTCTCCTTCAAAGACAAACACTCCTTCTTCTTTCCATACATATTTCCCCTTGGAGTGCCAATCAACATCCTTTTCCAAAATAGATAGCAACTCCAATTGATTAGGCATCCTCTCATCAGTGAGATCAACATCAAAAGGTGATGGGGGTGGAGGACTTGGAGAAGGTGGATTATGATCTTCACTCTTTAGCAAGTTCAGTCCTCAAGGGAACAGTAGGAATAAGACTTAACACAACAACATTCTGAACATCCTTCATTTGCTCATCAACATTTGGTTCTGCAACCTTTTCTCTTTCAGTAGGTGCAACAACCATGAAAACAATTGGAACTTCATCAACAATAATCTTAGTAGGTTCACCTATGTTGTTATCAGCAGGTGCAACCTTTTCAACCTCATCAACAACAGGTTGGTTGGTTTGCTCATAAGCAATAACAGGTTCTTCAGTTAAAGGTGCAGAAGGTTCTGTATCCTTTGCAACTTCAACAACACCAGTTGCAGGAATTTCTTCAGTGTTTGGATCAAACCTTTTATCTGGGACTTCTACCACCTTTACTGGTATATAAGCAGGACTCACCATATCTTCCATATCAGCAGGATCCAAGTTGTCAAAGAGTACCTTGGATTTCTTGTAAGGTTTCTCAACAGGTACAGGCTTCAAGGCAGCTTCCTGAAGCTTTCTTTGATATATCTTTGTCTTGGTCCAGTCATACAGAACAAAAGGTGAGGGAGGCTTTACCTTCCTTTTCACAATCTTTTCCTTTTTCAAGTCTAACATAGATTGTGTCTTGACTTGCTTCATAGCCTCCTGAAAAATTTCACTATCATCTTTTGGAATGGATTCGCTCCTTGTGATCATTTGAGCAGGAGCAGCTTCTCTAACTGGTGACAACAACCTTCTCTGTTTGGATCTTGTTGCCTTGGAAGGTCTCTTCCTTTTTCTTCCAGCACCTATTTCATACTCCTCATCTTCCAGCATAGCTTTTGGAGCAGCTTCAGCAAGTGCTCTATCATTGTCTTGCTCTTTTCTCTTCCTCTCTTCTTCTTCATCATCAATAGCAGTGACTAACTCCACTACCTTATGAAGTTAAGGATCAGGATGCATAGAGGCAAGAGGTTTAACAATGAGTGGTTCAGAAGAACCTCCACTCCCAGCTTCATCCATCATGACCTGTCCCTTGGAAGACAAGGTAGGCTCAGCAACCTTAGTAGGCACATCAGTGGCCTGACCCACAATTTCAGGAGGTTCATTGTGAACCTTTTGAACAGGTTCAGGTTCCTGTTGTGTAGATGCTTCAGCTGCCTTTTCAGATGGAGTAGTTTTCTGATATGCAGCTTCCATCTCTCTTACCATTTCCAGATCAGCAGGGGTAAATATCTTCTAAGAAACTTTGGTTCTGGGTTTCTTAGTTATTTTCTTCTCAAGAGTAACTTCATAGGGTTTGAACTCCTCCTTCCTGATATCACCTTGTAGTTCTTCTTCCAGAATTTGCAGCATGTTCTTCTGGAATGCAACAACTTGAGCCTTTTGCCTAGACTCAGCCGCTCCTTCAGCAGGTTTCTTCAAAAGACCCATTTGCTTTAAGGTTGTTGCATTGAAGAAACTTGGACGTTTGTGATCAAACAATTTCTCCACTGGTACCTTGTGATGCATCAAAATCTTCATTATCAAGGTATTGTGGGGCAGATTAGCAGCAAAGTCCCTTGCCCTCCTAAGCATGCCATAGAGAATGAACCATGACAAGTTTATTTTCTTCTTCTGGAGAAGGTGAATGACACAGAACCTCTCCAACTCAGATATGTGGTCCTTACCACCTCCCTTAGGGATAATACAACACCCCAGCACAACAAACAACACCCTGGGAATATCTTGCATCCCAGTGCCCTTAGGGTTTGAGGGATCTACCTCTTCTCCAAAGAGCATTTTGTTATACTTCCCAACACCACCATTCTTTGCTTCCCAATGGCATGTAGATAGCTCCTTCATCCTTGATCCCAGTAACTTGCTCCAGCACATTGTTGTCCACCACAATCTCATGGCCCATCATATTGGCCTTCAGATACACCTTCCTGTTACCTTCCACTTCTCTGACAGTTCTTCAGAACTCATAGAAACTGGCCTCATGCCAGCCATAATCAATGACATTGAAGTAGGGTAGCCACCCAGCACTTCTAAAGTAATCAATGAGGCCGAACTCGTTCTTAACAAGGCTTCTGAAGTTAACACTCCTAGAAGGGACAATCTTTCCTCCCGCCTTTTTGGACGCCATTGCAGTAGCAGAAGGAAGCTTGGAAGAGATTAGGTTAACTTGGAGATTCTGAAAGCTCAAAGGATATAGAGAGAAAAGTGAGTGTAATTGTTGAATAGCTTCCACTAACGTATTTATAGGCTCAAGTAGCATTAATGATGACAGTTACAGGTTGCGCAGACTTGGGGAGACGTGAATTCGTGCAGTTTCAGAAGATAGGTGAAAAGCCAACCGTCTCAGGATGCCACGTCATTAAGTGATAATTTCAAAAAGTACATATGTTCAGCAAGTTCACACAATTCAGCAAGTATAAATTTCAGCAGACACATATTTTAGAGAGATCAGGCATTTCAGATAATTGCATGCACACAAATTTTCACAGATATTTAAGAATTGAAATATTAAATAATGTTACCAGCATGGATACTTAGTGATATGAGTTGATAATGTGTATTTGCTGAGACTCAACATTGTTTCCAAGGGTTCCTTTGTTGCTTCAGCAGCTTGTGTTCTCTTGGAACATAAACTTTCTTTTCATTTTGAGTTCCTCTCATCCATTCTTCTGTAGTGATTTTGGGAGTCTTCTTTGACATGCTTAATACATTTGCAAGAGAAATAATAAGAGTTTTTGGTACCCATATTTTCTTGGGTTCACCAGGGTCAGTTACAGGTACAGGTTCCTCTTCCTATTTACACTCAGATTTGAAAAATTTGTGTTTGTCACAATGAGGACACCCATCAACCTTTTTCTTTTCCTTTTTAGGCAGATCAGAATTTGATGATTTGGGTGATTGTTTTTCAGAGAAACCTAAGCCTCTTTTATCATTCAACCTTTTCTGAGTTTTGAATAATCTGTTAAGATTATTTGTTCCTTCAGTAAAGTTGGCTAAGTCTTTAGTAAGTTCCAAAATTTGTCCTTGAAGTTTTTGTTTTTCCTCAAGTAGATTTTTGAAATTGCTATTCTCTTGAACCTGAAGCTCTTCTTTCAGTATAAGATTTTCTTTTTCAAAATCCTTGTTTTTGTTGCATGCATCAACATATGAATTTGAAAGCTTCTTATACTTTCTGAAGAGTCCATTGGTGCTATCAACTAAATCATCATATTCGTCAAGAAGAGTTAAGGATGTTACCTTAGGATCAGAATCTTCAGTGATGATTTGATTTGCCATAAAGCACAGAGTTGATTCTTCAGCTGAGTCACCTTCACTCTCTGAGGTTTGATCTTCTATAAACTCGCAATCTTCATCTTCTATAAGAGCATATGAGGCTAGCCAATCCCATATTTCCATGCCAGAGTTGAATCCCTTAACCATTTCATACTCAGTTTTGCTCAGAGAACAAATCAAGTAGAGTTTGGCTTGAGCATTAAGTTGAACTTTATTTTTTTTGCTCATAGGACCACTCAGCTTTGGAAATGGGTACTCCATTTCCCATGGCAACATAGTCACCATCAGCAACAACATCCCAGAGATCTAGATGATAGCTTTCCATGAACAACTTCATATGTTCTTTCCAGAAAAAATATTATTTTCTGTTGAAGATTGGAGGTCTGGTTACAGATGCTTCTTTAGAGATGTAGGCATTGTAGCTTGTTGAGGTTTCCATCTGGATCTTCTTCCCTCAGCACTTGTTAGATGCTCAACCTGAGGTTGAGCTCTGATACCAACTGTAGAAACCACAGGAAACACTAGAAGGGGGTTGAATAGTGTTTTATAATTTCAAATAGATTTTATAGGAAACCTTTTCATAAACCAAGTTTAACAAAAACTTTAAGTAATTTGCTGTAACTGGTGTTTTCAGAGACTTGCTGAAATGTTTCAGCAGGTCCAAATAACAGTAATAAAGACTTATTTTCTAAAGCTTTTGAAATTGATTTTCGTTCAATCTTATAAAACTGGTTATTTAGAACCCTCCTGTTAGATCAAATAACAAATATAAGGAGATAAGGGTTAAGAAAACTTATCCAAGGAATTTATCCTGGTTCACCCACTAACACAGTGAGCTACGTCCAATCCCAATGCTCAACCAGCAATGGATTTCCACTAACTGATCACAGTTACAAGTATTATTTTATCCACAGCCTCTTCAGGCTAAAAAACCCAAGTATTATTTTACAGACAAGCCTCTCCCGGCTCAAACCCAAGTATTCTTTTGCAGACAAGCTTCTTCAGGCTCAAACCCAAGTATTCTTTGTTTCACCAAGCATCTCCAGGCTCTCAGACACTTGAAAGTGTTTACAGAAAATAATGTTTAAGTTCTTGAGAAAATTAAACTGAGAAATATCTTGTACAGAGGATAACTGAGTATAAACACAGGATACAATGAAGGTTTTCTATGTACAAAGATTATCAGAGAATAACATCCTGAATTTTGCAGCGTTTTGGCCCAATAAATTTTTTCTCTTAGCTTGGCTGTCATCTTTAAAGTCTTTCATGAAGCAATATATAGAGTCTTGAAATAAAACCGTTGAGGAATGCTCATTCACCGTTGAGAAATAACATTAAATGTTATTTAAGACGTTGTGAAATACACTCCTTAAAGCTTCTGATTTGGAGACTTTGCAGGTGTTGCAATCTTTGACACTGCTCTGACACACACAGCAGGTTCCCTTTTTAAGGTTAAGATATTTTGACATCATAAAGGGATCCTGAAAACATTCCTCAAATAAATCAAACTTGCTTCAAACGTTAAGGGTGCATTGAAGTCTTGAGCAGGTAGGCTTTAGACTTCAGTTAAATGCTACGTTGTAGGTCTTTAGCACTTCTTCTTTAAATGACTATTTTAACACTTCAGAAGGATGAAATGGACTTCAGTAGATCTTCGTTCTTCAGAGAGTTCCCCATAACAACAGGTTCAACTTGAGAGAGTTGTCATATATCAGAGGGTAGCTCTTTGCTGAAACATTTAAACACATTTCCTTCAAGTGAAATTGTTCTTTTATAGAAAGTAATCCTTTTAACTCAAATTTATTATCCATTAAAACTTAGGATTAATGAGACTTTAAACATTATTAATTTCCTCAATAATATTTTGAGACTTAACACGTTGTTCGAATCACATCCTCTGGTCATTCAGTTGCACAATCCAACCAAAATAGTCAGCTAATATGGCTTTGTCATCTTACAATTACATCGTAACTCATTTGTAAATGCATTAACCACTTCGTTATATCCCAACGTAATAATATTTGGGTAATGGGCAATCACCTTCAATACTGATCGGACGGGGGGTACAGAAAACTTATCCACGTTCTTGTATGGGTTCAGCGATTGACCATGGCACAACTAGAACAAAGAGATAACACATACACGTTAATTAAAGATGGATAGATAAATTGAGCGATCACAAACTGTAACATCCCACTTGCTAGGCTATCATAAATTATAAATTAAGGGGGGTGATCTGTGTCTGTTAAAATTGGAAACTGAAAGTGGTAAGGAAACTATAGTTTAAAACCTTATTATAAATCTAGTTTATGTTTTAACTTAGGTGATTTTGAGTGATTTTGAGTTCTGGTAATCGATTACCAGTAAGGTTGTAATCGATTACCTGAGAGCTAGTTTTTAGGTAATTGATTACTCACAGGGTTGTAATCGATTACCTAAGAGCTAGTTTTTAGGTAATCGATTATTCACAGAGTTGTAATCGATTACCAGAGAGCTGAGTTTTTGGTAATCGATTACCAAGGGGTTGTAATCGATTACCAGTTTTCCAGAAACGATTTACAGTGTAAAATTCTACCTCTGGTAATCGATTACAGCATTACCGTAATCGATTACCAGCTGTTCTATATAAAAATCCGGACATGCAAAATTCAGAAACTCACCATTTTTCTTCTCCCCTCCTTCAACCCTAGAGAGAGAAAGCGCAAACCCTAGAGAGAGGAAGTCATTTTCGGGGCTTTGAAGGGAGATTAAAGCTAGAATCGACAATTGGATTACTCCAAGCTCTCAATTCCTCCCTTAATTTCATAGATTGGTGAGTATAACTCACATTTATGGTTGAATCTATTGGTCTCAATGCATGCTCCCACCTCTTTCTCTTCCCTTTCTTGATGCTGGCTAGATGATTGATAGAATTGATAAAATTGATAAATGTTTGTTTGTTTGGATTGATTATCGATAGATTGAGTATAAGAGTTTAGAATTGAGCGTCGATTTCTTTAGTTTTGAAGATATCAAAACTAACGAAACTTACGAAACTATCGAAACCCCTTGATTGTAACTCATATGAGCATTCTAATCGATTATATCCCTTTGTTTAGTACTATTATGAATTGAAAAGGCTAATTCGATGTTTGGATTCAAAAATTTAATAGAGTTATAGGGGTCCGAAATGTCGAAATAGTCGAAACTAGTTTGATTGTTTGTAATTGCTAGAAATGAGGCATTGTGTAATTATGTTATCCAACTATATGGTTAAAGTGAATTCAAGGCGGCTTTATGTCGTGAGTAAAAGATTATTGTTATTGAAAACACGGCTTCGGCCCAGTTTGGGTGGGAATTGTCCCCGGGAAAGCCGGTTCCCGTAGTCTGAGCTCAGGTCTAACCCTAGAAAGTGATAAGAACATGCCTGCTGGGCACAACAGTGAGTGCATCATGTTGCATAGTACTTATTTGATGATTGTATTGAATTCTTATAGAATATGAATTGACATAACTAATTATTCCTTGCATTCATGCATATGAGTATTCACTGAGATTTTATCTCACCACGTGTTATGTGGATTTGTTTAGCTGAACAGGTACCCTCCGTCATTAGATTCCCAATCTGGGAAGTGAAGGGCTTTGGGAATAGATAATTGTTCTTTTTGTTTGTTCTGATTAAATCGACATGTGTAATGGATATATGTAAATATGAATCAGTAGGATTGATGCTACGTAGTAAGTTTACCTTGTAAACCTTGTAGGACATGAGAGGTTTCCTTATGTAAATGTTGTATATAGTTGGAGTCTTATATTATGATTTAGTACGTTTCATTGTATTGTTAGATTTTCGTTGGATTTCTTGCAATTTTATGAATAAGTCGATATTCAAAACGTTACGCCTTGAAATTTTAAGTTAAGAACTTGGTTTCCAACAGACTAGATTCTTAGCTAGAAATTTAAGGTGCTACACAAACAAATAAACACCATTTGTATAAAAAGATCAGGTCACCTGCAACTTTTATCAATGCATCTTCTCGACCTCAGATTGCCTTTCGTGCACCTGGATTGCTTGCCCACAGAATCATTCATACTGCCAATGCATCATCAAACATGTGGCTAGACAAATGCATGGATGGTTTATACACATTGATCAAGCATCTACCTTGTTTATATAGTTTAACCACACGGACAGCTCAGCAAACATCGATTCATGCACCATGTCTCCCCATAACCGCACATGGAGCGCCAACTAAGCACGTATGGCAGCCTGATTATTGTTCAGCCAACGAACGGTTGGAGCGCGACCTGTTAGTAAATACCATATGATTAGCGTTCTGTTAGTGGATGTGTCACCTAGTACAACAGTCATTGGGAGGGGAGTAATGATTGAGGAAGTGCTTTCCAACCCGCATGGAGGATGCAAAAAAACCTACTAGTTGGGGTAAGTTAGATGCTCCCTTAAAGGTCTTTTTTTTTTACGTCAAAATGAATTTGCCATTAATAAGATGCACTCTTCAGATCCAAAGATACATGAGCCAATATACAAGGGGGAGTTTCCTCAATCCAGATACAATTAGGAAGGCTACATCCATATTTAGCTAAGTGATGAGCTGAGGAATTACATCGGCGAACTGAATGGCAAAAACTTAAATTATGGAATTGTAACTTAAAACAAGAACAATCAAATGCAACTAAATCAAAAGAAAGAAGACCCAATGGAAGAATTATTAATAGCTGAAATTAAAGGGAGGTAGTCAGATTCAACAATGAAGTCATAAAATCCCATCTCCAAGGCAAATTGTAAACCAAACCTTAATCCAAGAGCTTCAGTTGTACTAGCATCCGGCCCACTACAAACGTGCCATGTGGCTGCTCCTAAACAAAGCCTTCATGATCTCTCACAATAGCTGTTGCACTCCAAATGTTAGCTGTTGCCTTGGCCACGTTCGTGTTCAATTTGAAAGAGCCAGTAGGAGGCGGGCTCCATTTGGGCGTAGTGGGAACTGCTCGATAAGAAGAATCCGGCTGCGATGCTTGATTAATCTCATGAAATTGAGATGCAGTAGACACAGCAGACTGAATCATCTTACCAACAGGGGTGTCAATATTCTCAAAGACAAGCTTGTTGCGGGTCCACCATATACCGTACACCAGGGTTGCAAAGTACACAAAGCCTTCGAGACCACATTGGTTTACTACTGTATTGAGCCACTGAGGAGCAGAATTAATAGACATTATATGAGGACCAAGGCATATAGGAGATAAGAGCCAGAGGTTTTTAACCCATCTGCAGCCGAAAAATGCATGTTCAACCGTCTCTTTAAAGTCCACACATCTTGGGCAGTAAGGATTAATTGCTATACCCCTTTTAACCAAGTTAGCTCGGACAGATAAGTTTCTAGACCGAATTCTCCAAAGTAAGTGTTTGTGCTGAGGTATTGCTTCACTACGCCACAACTTTTTCCAGACAGATTGTTCCTCAACAGGGATACCACTGGACGATGCCCTGTTTGAGTCTAGATGGCTGCAAATAAGATGATAACCTGAGCAGACAGAGTACACACCATTTTTTGTGGCTTCCCAGCAAAACATGTCCTCCCTAAGACGTCTTGAAATGGGGATTGAGAGGATCTGAGTAGCTTCAAAATCCAAGAAGGTGGATCTGATTAGAGAGTCATTCCAACATCGGTGCTCATGGTCAATTAGCTCAGCAACAGATTCACGCTCCAGTTGGCCAGGATTTGGTGACCATACACGGTGTCCAGGTTGCAAAGGCAGCCACCCATCACTCCATATATTAATTGAGGCTCCATTACCCACCGTCCAATACACTCCACAAGTGAGCACCCATTGAGAATTTAGGATACTTCTCCAAGTATAACTCGGGTTGTATCCTATTATAGCTTTGAGAAAATTAGTCCTAGGGAAGTATTTTGATCTGATGGTACGGGATATTAGGGAATCTTCATTTGTTAGCAAGCTCCAGCCTTGTTTAGCTAGAAGAACCAGATTGAAAGCATGAAAGCTCCGAAAGCCCATCCCACCAGCACATTTTGGAGTGCTGAGCTTCTTCCAAGAGGACCAATGAAGTTTCCTTTCGCCTTGCTTACTTCCCCACCAAAATTTGTTCACCATCTTTTCAATTTCATCACATAATTTTTGAGGAAGGAGAAAACATCCCATTATGTAAGTTGGGATAGCCTGGACAACCGCTTTGATGAGAACTTCTCTGTCTGCTGAAGATAGGAACTGTTCCTTCCATCCCTTAAGCTTCTTCCACACTCTATCTCTGACAAAATAAAATATCTGGGTTTTGGATCTACCCACAAAAGTAGGGAGTCCCAGATATTTAGAGTGACTATCAATTGCCTTAACCTGAATCCAGCTCTGGAGCAAAATTTGTCTGTCAATTGGAATATTTCAGCTGAGAGATAGCTCAGATTTGTCAAAATTCACCAATTGGCCTGAAGCCAACTGGTATAATTCTAAAATGTCAAGAATAGTGTGAGCCTCTCTTGGTCAGTACCCCTAAAGAAGATGATATTGTCATCAACAAAGAAGAGGTGAGAAATTTCAGGAGAGTTCCGGGCAATTTTTATACCATGGAAAGAAGAATTCAATTGATGTTTCAGCAACAAACCCGAAAATACTTCAGCATAAAGGATGGGGAGGTAAGAAGAGAGGGGGGTAACCTTGTCTCAAGAACTTTGTTATGAGAGAAATTTAGTTGACATCCAAGACCTTTTGTGAGTTTAGTAATTGAGATCAAGTTGTAATGAAAACTTGGCAAGTAAAGAACATCTGCCAGTACTAAGCTGACTGAAAAATGGATTGTTCCTTTGTAATTGGCAGTGAGGTGTTTGTCATCTGGGAGACGAACTTGAATTGCTGAGATCCTTCTGTGAGAAGAAAAATGCAGCAAGGAAAGTACATATGTGATATATGGCACCAGTGTCCAAGATCCATTCTGTTGGAGAAAAATTACCATTGTATGTTGGAATGTTTGCTTGTTGTGAAAGCTTGGTTGCTACTGGCTTCATACATGAATTAATTCACAATCCAGGTTGATCCTTTTGTGGAAGCAAAGCTAACAAGTTGTGATATTGTCCTGCTGTAAACTGGAATTTTGATTCATCGTCAGTACTCTATAATCTTTGATCAAGATCCTCTGTCTTGTCTGCCATAACAAGTTGGGCTGAAATTTATTTTTCATCTGTTCACCAAACCTCTTAGGTTCTTGAATTCTTGAATCTGTAGAACTCAAAAGAACTTTAACTTCTGCAGTGGTATGTTCTCCAGCAAATTGCCTTTCTTGTTAAGCAACAAAAGCAAAGACTTTATTGACTCTGGGCAAGCTGTCCATCAACATAATTTGTGATCTTACCCCAGAGAATTGATCACTCAAGCCTTTTAAGAATCTCACCACATAATCTGTATTTCTATCATCTTGAATTTTCTGTGAAACTCCACAAATACAATTGGCATTACAAGTGCAAGAAGGAACCAATTTTAAGACTTTTAATCCATCCCATAGAGTTTTCATGCAAGTGAAGTATTTAGTTACAATCATATCACCTTGCTTAAGGATGTAAATCTCTTATTGAATTTATGAAATTCTGAACAAATCTGCTTGCGAGAATCTCTCTCGTAATTCTTTCCACACATCAAAAGTTTGTTCACCATAAAACGGATTGTGCGATTTCAACATTTACAGACTTGATTAATCGACTCAGAACAAGAATGTTGCATCGCTGCAAAAAAGGATAAATTAGATTGCTAGTTTCTTGTTCAAGAATCGTACCATCTAGAAAATCGATTTTGTTCTTGGTGATTGGGCTCATTTGCATCGACCTTGCCCAATTGTGATAATTTGTTTTCCGTCAGAGGTGGTGAAACCAGTATCATTGAAGGACTTTCATTTGGATGAATGTGTTGAGTCTCAAAAATATCATAAAGAGGTTTATGATGTTTTAAAAGACTGAAATTTCTCTAAGTTTTAATGATCAAAAAATTCAACTTAAGTTGTTTCTCATAAGATACAATTGTCTAATTGTTTATCTATGATTTTCATCAAGAAGCCTACTATATAAGACTAAGTGTTGGATTCGTCTGAAGAAGCTGATGCTGTCTGAAGATGATCAACCTGTCTGAAGCATCAAAGTCGTCTGAAAGCTTTTGATGACGTGGCATCTCTTGTCTGAAGCTGTGACAATCCATGTACCTCTGCACGTTTTTCACGCACGTTCTCTGCTACAAACAACTGGCACCTGTGCAATGCAATTCAAGCACGTTCTCTGTCACAACGTGTCCTCTGCTACGCAGCAATTACAGCAGCAACAAAGAGCACCTTTTTGGCAGGAGCAAACCTTGTAAAAGTGTCAGAATTTGTCAGGGAATATCAGAATGTCAGAGAATATTTTGTACTGCAAGCAGTTGTCTCACAACGGCTAGCATGGATTTCACAAGCATGAGAGTCTTCAATGGGGCCAATCATTTGGTTATAAATACCCCCTCATTTGAAGACCTGAAAGATAGAGAAGCATAGAAAAAGAACAGAAACTCTGCAAGTTTTTCGCTGCAACACTCTGATAGAATCTATCATCTTTGTACACACAAATTATTTTATTCTGAGCATACCTCAGTAATTTCTGTACAATCTGTAACTGTTTAAGTCTCAAAACTGATATAGTTTGTGAGCTTAAGCATTTCTCTCATTTGTATTTGCTTTTGAGCCTGGAGAGGCTTGTCTGAAAAAGAATACTTGGTTGTAGAGCCTGAAGAGGCTTGATAGAAAAGAATACTTGTAATCTTGCAAGATTAAGAGAAAATCCAAGTGCTAGTTGGCATTGGGACTGGACGTAGCTCACAAGTGGTAGTGAGTGAACCAGGATAATTTCTGTGGCTAAGTTTCTCTTTCCCTTATCTTTGTCATTTCAGTTTTAAACTAATTAAGGGGACTGAATATTTAATCTAATATTTTAAAAAGGAAGAAACTTCTTTTAGAACCATTTTAAAGCCGTCTGAAACCAACTTCAGACAACTATCTAAAAACTTCAGACAGCCCTTTAGCAATCTGTTTGAAAGTCTGTTTTGTAAATCTGTTTTCGAAAAGCTTCTTAAAATATTTAGAAACACTATTCAACCCCCCCTTCTAGTGTTTCCCTGTGTTCCTACATAATGTAGAGTGGACATGAAGGATCTTGAACATCCTGTAGAGTGAAGGTTTAGGGCTTCATGAGGAAGGAGGAAAATGATAGAGGGAAGAAAGGCTGGAAGCACAGCAGAGCTCTCTTGAGAGATAAAAAGAAATTGAATGGAATGAAATAGATGTTTATTGATGAGATGAGTTGCTTATATAGTACATTAATGAAAAGGAAAGTTGATACAACAAACTGAAATAACAAAAAACAAAAAATGAACTAATAACTAACAAAACTCTTCATATAAGTTTATTACACTAATATACAAAATTTAATATTTATTATCTATGACTACTTTTAAACTATTTCATTTTCCTTCACATACATGATACATTTCTCTGGAGTTTGCAAATATCATTTAGCTTTAGAACTTACTTATATTGGTTCACTATTGGTTAATAATATTAATGTATGTTTGACTTACAGTTGAGTAGAATTGATTCTAGAAATCAATTATTAAGATGAGTGATGCACATTTTATAAAACGCGTAAGATGAAAATGATTTAAATTTAATTCTGTAAAATCATGATTTTACACTGTAACAATGCTAAAACAAAGGGCACTTAAGCAAATGGATGATAAAAGAAATAGTTGAAAAAAATTAAAAAAGAAGACAACAACAACAAATGAAATCGAAAACAAAAGCAAATAAGCACAAAAGAATAAATGAATATAAAGAATTAATCTAGCACCAGTGGTCTAGTGGTAGAATAGTACCCTGCCACGGTACAGACCCGGGTTCGATTCCCGGCTGGTGCATATTGCGAGAGCTGTGAGGAAAATCTTGCATTGGTGTGATTGATGGGTCAATCACTTTCATCATACATTAGTAGATGATTATAGGTGCATCCGAGCTCTTTCTTTTTAATTTTTTGTGCCTCATCATCTCTTATATGTTCAAAGGTCAAAACAAGTTTCAAATCCTTCTTGTGGTTAAAAAAAAAAATCCTTCTTGTGGTTGACTCCATGAATTAACTAACAACTTTGTCCCCCAGTTTTTTCTACCTACTTTTTTTCTTTTTTACAAATTTCTACATTTACGAAATCAAACATGCATGCTCACAATGACTGAACCAATTATATTTTATTATTATTATCTACCATTATATTAAATGCAAGGTGATTTACCTTGCGTCTTTTAAAAAGTCGAGTCAACTAAAATATATACTAAATAAACGTTATATTGATTATATAAGAGCAAGGTAAAAGGGGGTCACCTTGTCACACTAAATTAAATAAATCATGATAAAGTCGTTGGTGAGTACAAGAACTTTGTTATGCAGACATAAACCTGTTAGCAAATCGTCCACTTCAAATGATTGAAATTAGGGGTGAGCAAAATCCGGCCCATCCCACGGACCCGTCTCAATCCAAGCTATTCGGGTCGGGTTAGACTCTGTACCACATGAAATATTAGAGTTTAATCGGGTCTCATTCAATAACCCGGTATCGGGTTGAGGACGGGGTTCGAGTTAATTTTCGTGTTACCCAAACCGTCTCATATATGTATTTAATATATAACACCATTTTAACTTTCTAGAGGTTTTTAATTTAACTTTTCTCTATGATAGAGACTCTATCTACTTTGAAAACACATTTCATACATAAAGTTATATAATAATGTAGTGATATTTTTCTCTTAGCAATATTTGAAAGTTCATAAGAAAGTAAAATATTAGGATTTAAAGTTTGTGGATGGGTTTCTTCGGGTTGAGGACGGGTTCAGGTTTCAAATAGTCTTATACATTGTCGGGTTTCTTCAGGTTTGTGGATGGGTTCGGGTTTAAAAAATTGATTTGATAAAAAATTAGGGTCGGGTATGAGACGGACAAAACCCGTCCCACGCTCACCCCTAATTGAAACAGAAAATCATGGTACAACAAATATTGAGATAAATGATATATTAAGAAATTGCATTAAATTTAAGGTAAATAACTAAATCAACACAATTATTATATTTCTTAATAAATGTTTTTACGTAATAAACAAACTTAAAAGAATTATGACAAAAATTGTTTTAGTATAATAACAATAATAATAATGATGTTAATAAAAGAAAATCAAGGTGTGAGAAAGAAAAATAGTTGGAGCTATACTGCCCCGTGTACTGTTGGAACAATTTTAATATAGAGTAAATAGAATAAGTAAATCAAATAAATAAGAGGGATAATAAGTTAAAACTTTAATAAATAAAATAGAGAGATAAATGATATATTGAAAAATTCACATTAAACTTAATATAAATCAAAAAAAATTATTATATTTTTAATGTATATTTTTATGTGATGAATAATCAGGAATGGATGAAGACAAAATCTGCTTTAATATAATAATAGTAGAATAACAAAATTAATATGGGAGAAAAAAAAGAAAAACGGTTGGAGCTCAACTGCCTCCCGTGGAGGATACCATCGGTTCATAAAAATTACCTTTGAAATGAAACATATTAATGGAAAGGAATACTAAGTGAAAATGTTTTAATGTAATCATTAAAAAATGAAAGTGTGATAAAAAAATAAAAGAAAAAAAACGGTAAGAGTAAGGCTACCTCTCGTGGATGATACATGTGTTTAAAAAAATCGCTTCACTAAAGTGAGGATAATGAAACTAAACAAGGAAAAAAAGGAAGTTTGAAGACACGAACCATGTGTTATGGAAACAATTATAATATAGAGCAAATATAATAGATAAATTGAATAAATAAGAGAATTAATAATTCAAAACATCAATGAACAAAATAGAGAGATAATTGATATATTAGAGAAATCACATTAAATTTAAATCAATATATTTATTATTTAAATATGTTTTTATGTAAGGAAAAATCAATAATGCATGACAACAAAAACCGTCTAATAAATTTTTTTTTGTTAATGTATAGATACAGGTTATTTCATTGGTAATGAATAGATATATGTTACGCATAAATTCAACTTCTTTCCAATGATGACAAAAAGGTCGTTAATTATGTAAATGTATTAAAGCGTTATTTCTACAATAAATGATCAACAAACCTGAAACAAATAGATACAAATGAATAATTAGAGAAATTGTTTTAGTATAATAATAAAAAAAACTAAAGAGTGATAAAAAAATGGGGGAAAAAAGGGTAAGAGCACAATTAGTCCTGTGAAAAATACTCGTGGTTCGTAAATAAATCACTCTTGTAATGAAACATAGTAATGAGAACGAATGATGAGAAAAAATATTTTTATACAATAAAACTAAAAAAAATTAATGCATGATAAAAAACGGGAGGAAATGACAACCTCTTATCAAAGATACATGGGTTGCATAAAAAAAATCATTTGACTGAAACTTAGAATGAATGACTGTGTAATGGGTATGGTTTCACAAGTACTACTGAGAGGAAGTCCAATGGGGCATCCCCTATCGAATGCGTGTGAAGAAAAAAAAACATCAACTGAGTTTATTGCAATTGAAGAGGTATACCAATTAAGGTATGGTACCAATTAAAGTATGGTTTGTAACTAAAGCTACTCCATTTTTTTCTTGGTGTTTTGGGGTACAGCCAAAGTGTAAAAAATACTGTGAGGTCCATTTAAGTAATTTGGCTGGATTATTGAGTTGAAAAAAATGATTGAACTGCTTAACATAATAAAATTAATATTAATAAAATAGTAAGGTATAAAGATCTATAAAATGTTCTTTGAGCAAATTTATGAGTCTCGTTGGAGTAAGGATATCCTAATGAGTAATATTATTCATACAACAAATCCATACAACAACTCATACAACATGCTTTTTCTCTTTATCTCTCTCCATCATATCATTTATCATATTACCTATCACATCTCACACTTTTTTATTTTATCTATACAACATGTTTTTTATGTTGTATAAAAAACATTTCTCTGTCCTAATTGATGGTATGCTGGCTTTCTGCTTTAGGCACAACCACATTGTCTTGCCTTTACTGTAATTAAGACACACCATAATCAAATGGGTTATCTATTCCATAAACATTTTTTTGCCCAAGTTTGACCATAATTATTTACATAATAATATTGTAATAGAAACGGTCCCACCTATTAACAGATTACTTTTCACATGATATGAACATTCCATAAAAACGTAACCAACCTTAAATTGCACTTTTGACACCGCTAATATCTTTACTACGCACCCATTTTAATTTTGGGGTTTTTATGATCCAAAATGAATAAATCTCCCAGAGTAGTCCATGGTCAGTCCTATTCTACATTTCATAACTGCTAATTTTTCAGCGGATATTAATTCACCGTTCCATTGTAATCTACATCTATCTATAATGAAGTCCACCTAAATTATGCGATTCAAAGCCCTGATTAAACAGATGTCTGCATCAGGAAATTCCAACTCAAGACACCCAACAACTGTGAATTTCCTTCGTGTATCCATCCTTAATCCATCCTTAACCAATCTGAGCTAGGATTTTCGTTTGCTCAATTTCTCTTATCAACCTTATATTTTCTCCCTAACCAAGCTGGGTGTTAAGTTTTGCCACAGTCTCATTGAATTTATAACTAATTTACTCCATTAAATTGATTTCCTTAGCGCCTGACATCAATTGCCATTCACCTGTTAGTTTTAAAAACCCTAATCTAAGTCTTGAAATGTCTACCTCACCCCCAATGAAATCACCCCAGCGACACTCAAATCATAAAGGAATTCGGATATGTCGCTGCAATTGAAATTTTTGAGGAAAACCTATTAGTTTCCCTTGGACGGAATACGTGGAAAAATCTTCTCTGAGTCATCCTAAGCCTAACACCTCTTGCATTAGTTGGATGCATCACTCAACCACGAATGACAAACAAAGGAAACTGAACACAGTGTGTTAGTGTCGTCTTCACTCGGAAAGGTTGCGAGAGTCCGTTTGATTTACAGTTGAATAGAATTGATTCTAGAAATTAATAGTTAAAAATGAGTATGTGCGTTTTACGAAACAGGTTGAATGAAAATGATTTAAAAATAATTTTACAATTAATAATTATGGAAAATTCAGAATCTTAACCAAACAGCCACTTACACCGTTTAATAGTGGGTGAGCATCACATTACCCCTTGGTCCAACCCAAGTCTCCATGCCAAATCCGCCCATTTATGATGCGAATCCTTAAATTAATTTATTATGTGAGTAGAAATGGCTAGTTGAAACGCTGCTACAATCATTACGTGCGTCAAGACCCATGCCAGGCAAGTTAGTATAACTAACAGGTAGTTCATTCAGTACGGTCACAGGTTTGCGGTCGGGATTTTAGAGACAAACTGGATGAAGGACGGTGAGCTTTATTAAAATGAAAATCCTCACATAGTTAAATAACCATATATTTTTTTGACAATCATCAAAGCCTCGTTGCTTTATACAAGTGACACACATCAGCGCACCGGAAGCATGTAACAGACCAGGCAAAGACACCAGCGCAATTTAACAGAGCCATGTGACCAGGCCATAAATGGGAAGGACACACTGCTCAAAAATGACAGAGGACCTTATTTCCATACCAATGAAAAGTTAAGTAGAGCTGTCAATCAAGGGCGGCTTTTAGCGTGCAATTGCGAGTTATGTTGTGCACCGTGTGGACATTTGTTTTGCAATCATTTTATTATTTTCGGGGGTCAAAACGTGAAAAAGGAAATTCTAGCCAAATTTCATCCTTTTGCAAATGACGGTATGTGAAAAGGAATATATAATTTGAAATTCTGATTTCTCCCCTTTTTTGTGCCCCTGTTACTTAGTTAGGGTTTTGTATATTGTTTTCTCTTCCTCTTAAGTGAGGCCTCTTTGTAAGATGCCATTGACATCGACCCATAAGTCGGTCAAATAAAATTTCGTCCCATGTAACTTATGCAAACCATCGTTGAAGACCAAGTGCACCTCGTACTATGATGATAAGCAGTTGCAACAATTGGAAAGTCGTATACATTGGGGCCGAAACCTGAAATCGGTGGTGAAGGGATTCTTCGTTACTATGAAGTAATATGAGTTGCAAGTGGGTAGCTAGTGGAGTCAATCGTCGGACAAAGAAAGTGAATGTAAATTGAGAAGATTGGTCACAAGGTGTATTCAGGATAGAAAGAAATTGTGGTCTGTTAGTGAGACCATGTGTTGTGTTTTATGTTAGAGTTAGTTTTTGAGAAACTCTAACATGTTAACCAACGAAGGAACACAATTAACCATTAAATAAACATCATTAACCACACATTAACAGAAAAGAAAGGGTAATGGTGTGAGCCTCTTGGTTGTGTTTAAAACTCTGTCTTCAAATTGCCATAATCAATTTATATATTGGACTAATAATTTTTAGTCATTCACTTGATGCAAAGCAACATTGGGACACAAACAGATATTTGTTGCTATGTTTTGGGTTGTCAAATTGCTTTTGGTGGTAGGTGTTTAGTTAGGCTGGCTTATAAGAGTAATGTGGGACAAATCCAAATAAATACTGAGAAGACTTATCACTATGTTTATTTATGAGAGAAAGCAAATGTTAACGGGTAGTGAGACCATTTGGGGTGTTTGTAGAGGTAGAGTTAGGCTTGTTTTGAGAACATGTAAGATATTAACCAACAAACCATCTCAATTAACCAACAAGTTTACTCGATTAACCAGACTAATAAACATGATTAACCACTCCTTGTGATCAGGAACGACAAAGTGACACCTGAAATACGCTAGTAGAATTTGTATGTCCATTGGCATCAAACTTACGTGGAAAAAACCATTGTTAAAGGTGTAACCTTGGTTGGCTTCACAACCTTGACCTGAACATGCCGGGAGGATTATTTTTCATAATTTTTTTCACTTTTATTGTGGCTAATCAACCCTCTTACACCAATATGTTTAAGTTCATATGCTTTATGTTTGCAAATTGGTTTAGGGGGCAGATTTTAGTTTTTTTTTGGGAGTATTATGCTGGACAATATAATGATTGTTTGGTGGGATTTTAATTTTTACTAATCTTTATTTGTACTTTGGTTATGTTCGATTCCCGTTTGTAGTCCGTTTATATAATACTGAGTTTGGTTTGCTATAAAAAACAAACCTTGTTTTGTGAATGGATGGAAAGTTAAGTAATAACCAATTATGCAAATATATTAACCAGCAAATGTGACAATATTAACCGATAAGTAACAGATTGTAATAATTAAATTTAGGATGGTGGTTAATAAAGTGTGTACAGAAGGTTAAAAAATAAGCCAAACTGGTTATCAGTATCAGAAGGAAACAAAAACATTAGTGATTTGTTGGAGAAGAACGTGCATATAAATGGTTATTTTAGGTTACTGTAAATGACAAGGCCTAATTATACTTACCCATTGCGTCGATTGCAATGTTGTTACCACCTGGTTAATGTTGTTTCCGTAAATGGTTAATTCTATGTACAAAGTGGTTAATGTGAACAGAAAATGAAAGGTCTAATTTTTTTTGGCCCATATTTGAACTTGATTAAAGATTAGTGCAGTTGAGCATAATCCTTGTTCTTTGGTGACCATGTCCCTGACAAGGCGTAATTATACTTACCCACTGCGTTGAATGCAATGTTGTTACCACCTGGTTAATTCTGGTTCCGTAAATGGTTAATTCCATGTACAAATTGGTTAATGTGATAAGAAAATGAAAGGCCTACTTTTTGGGTCATATTTTGAACTTAATTAAAGAGTAGTGCAATTGAGCATAATTCATGTTCTTTGGTAACCATGTCCATGACAAGGCCTAATTATACTTACACTGCGTATAATGCAATGTTGTTACCACGTGGTTAATGTTGCTTCCGTAAACGGTTAATTCCATGTACAAATTGGTTAATGTGAACAGAAACTGAAAGACCTAGTTTCTTTTGGCCCATTTTTTTATCTTAATTAAAGATGAATGCACTTGAACATAATCCCTGTTCTTTGGTAACCATGTCCCTGACAAGATCTAATTATACTTACCCAATACGTGGAATGCAATGTTGTTACCACGTGGTTAATATTGTTTCCGTAAACGGTTAATTCCACGTACAAAATTGGTTAATGTGAACAGAAAATGAAAGGCCTACTTTTTTCTTTTTTGCCCATATTTGAACTTAATTAAAGAGTAGTGCAATTGAGTATAATCTCCGTTCTTTGTTAACCATGTCCATGAGAAGGCCTAATTATACTTACCCACTGCGTCGAATGCAATGTTGTGACCACCTGGTTAATGTTGTTTCTGTAAACGATTAATTCCATGTACAAAGTGGTTAATGTGAACAGAAAATGATGAGCCTAATTATTTTTTGCCCATATTTGATCTTAATTAAAGATTAGTGCAGTTGAGCATAATCCCTATTCTTTGGTAACCATGTCCATGACAAGGCCTACTTATACTTACTCATTGCGTGGAATGCAAAGTTGTTACCACCTGAATAATGTTGTTTCCGTAAAAGGTTAATTCCATGTACAAAGTGGTTTATGTGAACACAAAATGACAGGCCTAGTTTATGCTGACAAGGCCTAATTATACTTACCCACTGCGTGGAATGCAATGTTGTTACCACCTGGTTAATGCTTTTTCCGTAAACGGTTTGAAGCAAATTCATTTACTTATGTGGTCATCCTAAATTTAATTATTACAATCTATTACTTACTGGTTAATATTTTCACCTTTGCTGGTTAATATATTTGCATAATTGGTTATTACTTAACTTTCCGTCCATTCACAAAACAAGGTTTGTTTTTTATAGCAAACCAAACTCAATATTATATAAATGGACTACAAACGGGAATCGAACGTAACCAAAGTACAAATAAAGATTAGTAAAAAATTAAAATCCCACCAAACAATCCTTATATTGTCCAGCATAATACTCCAAAAAAAATCTTTCCCTTAAACCAATTTGCAAACACAAAGCATATGAACTTAAAAATATTGGTGTAAGAGGGTTGATTAGCCACGACAAAAGTGAAAAAAAAATACAAAAAATAATCCTCCAGGCATGTTCAGGTCAAGGTTGTGAAGCTAACCAAGATTACACCTTTAACAATGGTTTTTTTCCACGTAAGTTTGATGCCAATGGACATAAAGCTTCTACTAGCATATTTCAGGTGTCACTTTGTCGTTCTTGACAAGGAATGGTTAATCATGTTTATTATCCTGGTTAATCGAGTAAACTTGTTGGTTAAGTGAGATGGTTTGTTGGTTAATATCTTACATGTTCTCAAAACAAGCCTAATTCTACCTTCTACAAACACCCCAAATGGTCTCACTACCCATTGACATTTACTTTCTCTCATAAATAAACATTGTGATCAGCCTTCTTAGTATTTATTTGGAATTGTCCCACATTACTCTTATAAGCCAGCCTAACAAAAATCACATCTACCACCAAAAGCAAATTGACAACCCAATAAATATCTGTTTGTGTCACAATATTGATTTGCATCAAGTGAATGACTACAAATTATGAGTCCAATATATAAATTGATTATGGCAATTTGAAGACAGAGTTTTAAACACAACCAAGAGGCTCGCACCACCCTTTCTTTTCTATTAATGTGTGGTTAATGATGTTTATTTAAATGGTTAATTGTGTTCCTTCGTTGGTTAACATGTCAGAGTTTCTCAAAATATGGCTAACTCTAACATCATAAAACACAACATATGGTCTCACTAAAAGACCACAATTTCTTTCTATCCTGAATACACCTTGTGATCAATCTTCTCAATTTACATTCAATTTCTTTGTCCGACGATTGACTCCACTGGCTACCCACTTGCAACTCATATTACTTCATAGTAACAAAGAATCCCATCACCACCGATTTCGGGTTTCGGCCCCAATGTATACGACTTTCCAACTGCTGCAACTGTTTATCATTGTAGTACGAGGTGCACTTGGTCTTCAATGATGGTTTGCATAAGTTACATGCGACGAAATTTTATTTGACCGACTTATGGGTCGGTGTCAATGGCATCTTACACAGAGGCCTCACTTAAGAGGAAGAGAAAACAATAAACGAAACCCTAACTAAGTAACAGGGGCACAAAAAAGGGGAGAAATCAGAATTTCAAATTATTGAATTATTCCTTTTCACAGGCCGTCATTTGCAAAAGGATGAAATTTGGCTAGAATTTCCTTTTTCACGTTTTGACCCCCGAAAATAGTAAAATGGTTGCAAAACTAATGTCCACACGGTGCACAACATAACTCGCAATTGCACGCTAAAAGCCGCCGTCAATCAAGCTGACAAAAGGAGATAGACTCACAAGGGAAATCTCGTGCAGATAGCGGATCACCCAAATCCCAACGTTGGATATTTGAAGGCCTACAACAAATGTTGAGTCTGCCAGTGGAAGTTATCGTGAAAATTGAAGAGAAATGTTTTTTTCACAGAAATGTATGTTGGAGCGCACACACAGGTATATGAAGAAAAGTAGTGTATTTTATTTATGAATTTATAGCACCATTTTCTAACTGATTTAACTAACTCTTAACAGAATTAACTAACTCAATTAATATTGAATTATTCTCACAACACTTCCCCTTAATTCAATGTCTCTGATGATACTACATTCAACATTCTTCTGAGTTCTTCGAATCTCTCGGTCTTCATGGGTTTTGTCATTATATCTGCTATCTGTAATTCAGATTTGCAATACACCAGCTCGAGTCTCTCCTTGCTCACTGGCTTCTCCTCTTTACACTACAATAATTTGGTGTTTGCTTCAACTGGGGTTGACACCTCTTTACACCATGACATTTTAAACCTTTTCAACACTTCAGATATATATTTCTTCTTATGTAGAAGGATTCCCCGATCTGTTCTTCTAAATTCCATGCCCAGAAAATAGGTGAGGACTCCTAGATCAGTCATCTCGAACTCAGTTTTCATTCTCAGCTTGAAAGATTCAGTGCTCTCCTCATTACTACCTTTGATTAACAAGTCATCAACATACAAGCACACTATCATTATATTACCTTCAAATTTGGCACTCACATATATGCCATGTTCCACTGTACACTTCCGAAAATTCTGTTGCACAAGGAAAGAATCGATTCTTCTATTCCAGGCTCTGGGGGCTTGCTTTAGCCCATAAAGAGCCTTTCTGAGCCTGTACACTTTGCCTCCAGCTTCTTCTATTTCAAATCCAGGAGGTTGAGACACATAAACCTCCTCTTCCAATGGACCATTTAAGAAGGCAGACTTCACATCTAGCTAAAAAAGCTCCCACCCTCTAAAGTTGGCCAGTGATACCACCAATCTGATTGTCTCGAGCCTGGCAACAGGTGCAAACACTTTAGAGTAATCTAATCCAGGTTTCTAAAGAAAGCCTTTGGCCACTTGCCTTGCTTTGTATTTGGCAATGGATCCATCCGCCTTGTGCTTCACCTTAAATACCCATTTTAGAGGTATGGGTCTCTTGTTTGAAGGCAGTTCCACCAACTCCCATGTATGATTTCTATCAATAGCTCTCAATCCTCCTTCATAGCCTCCTTCCACTCACTACTCTTGGCTACTTCTTCAAGGGTGATAGACTCAGAATCTGCTAAAAGGGCCATATAGACCAAATCTCCATCTGTTGTAATGACATCATCTGAAAACGCCTCACAATCTGAAAATCTAGTTAGCAGGTGCTTAGACCTTTGTGGTCTGGAATTAGTTGGTTATGCAACTCTGCTTTCACCATGTCCCACTCCACTGACAGATTCTTCAAGTGCTAAAGGTACTGTTTGAGTCGCAGGTACTAGGTTGGTTAGACCATTCCCATGCTTCTGACTCATCAACATGTACATCCCTGCTCAACATAATCTTCTTTTCAATTGGGTCATACAACTTGTAGGCACCTGTAGAGTTGTACCCAACAAGGATTGTTGGTTGGCTCTTGTCATCTAGCTTCCTTCTTCTTTCATCAGGGATGTGTCTAAAGCATAAAGAACCAAATATCCTCAAGTGTTTGACACTTGGTTTCCTTCCTGACCATACTTCCTCGGGTACTTTAGATTCCAGCCTCTTTGTGGGGCACTTGTTTAATACATATGTTGTTGTGGTGACAGCCTCTCCCCAGAAACTATGAGGTAGCCCTTTTGTCTTCATCATACTCCTTGCCATATTAAGAGTGGTTCTATTCCTCCTTTCTGTTAGACCATTATGCTGGGGGGTATATGGTGCAATTACCTCATGCTGGATGCCATGATTCTCACAAAAAGGATTCAAATTCTCTGGATGTATACTCACCACCTCCATCAGTTCTGAGCACCTTGATACTCTTCTCAGCCTCCCTTTCAATTCTAGTTGTGAACCTTTTGAAAATGGAGAACACCTCAGATTTAGACTTCAGCAAGTAGATCCACATCATTCTGCTGAATTCATCCACAAAAGAAACAAAATATTTGTTCCCTCCCAAAGATGGAACTTCAAAAGGTACACACACATCAGAATGGACCACTCCCAATATTTTAGTGGCTCTTATTGGAATGTGGAAGGTAAATGAATTCCTTGGCTATTTACCTAGCAAACAATCTTAACACACATTATCTTGCACATTGATTGTAGGCAGTCCAGTCACCATGTCCTTAGAACTCAACATGCTAAGGCTTCTGAAATTCAGATGTCCCAGTCTGAAATGCCATAGCCAAGACTGATCTGAAATTGTTGCAGCTGCAAAACACTTGGCTTCTATAGCTTGAATATGAATCTGAAAGGTCATGTTCTTTGAAATAGGCACCTTTAGAATTCTCTTCTGTTGAGGATCAAACACTTCCATACACTGCTGCTTCATTTGCATTGTGAATCCTTTCTCCAGCAATTGTCCTAAGCTCAACAAATTATTCCTCATCTCAGGTATGTATAGAACATTGGAGATGAAAGCACTCTTTCCATTTCTCCCTTTGATCATCACATTCCCCACACCTTCTGTTGACAGAGTTCTGTTATCATCAAATCTCACCTTTCCTTTCTTGCTTTCATCAAGATCAACAAGCCACTCTTTACGGTTAGTCATATGATTGGAACAGCCAGTGTCAAGATACCAAGTATCTGAGTTGCTTGACTCACTAGTGGTTGTCACCATAAGAAGCACTGGATCTAAATCAGAATCATCATCTTGAGCCATGTGTGCTTCATCATCATCCCTTCTCTTGAATCTACATTCATCTGCAAAACGACCATACTTTTGACAATTATAACACTGCACCTTCTTCTTGTCAAAAGTCTTCTTGCTCCCCCCTTCCACGGTTATGACCACCTCTGCCTCTTCTATTTGAGGTTTCAGCCTGATCTTGATCAATACCATCATTCTGTTCATTTCCTCTATAACCTGTATTTTTGACTCCTCTGCCAGATCCTCTTCCTCTTCTACCTCTTCCTCTATTGCCTCCATTCTTCCCGGTCACTTGGACCTGCAGGGCTTGGTTTGGTGCCCTTTCACCAATTCTTTCATTCATACGTTGTTCATGTGCTTCCAGTGATCCTTGTAATTCTGCAATCTTCATCATCTCTAGATTTTTGGACTCCTCTATAGCAACCACTATGTAATCAAAACGAGGAGACAGTGTGCGCATCACCTTCTCTATGACCATTAGTTCTGTTATCTTTTCACCATAAGTCTTCATCTGATTAACTAGAGTCAACACCTTTGAGAAGTAATCAGTAACTTTGTCAGAATCTTCCATTTGCAGCGGCTCAAATTGCCTTCTGAGGGACTGAAGCTTCACTTTCTTGATCTTGTCATCACCTTCACAAGATTTCTCAAGAATCTCCCATGCTTCCTTTGCTGACGCAGCTGAGGCTATCTTATCAAAATGTATAGGATCAACGCATTGATGCAAAAAGAATAGAGCTTTACAGTCCTTCTTCTTGTTCTCCCTATATGCAGCTCGTTGAGCATCAGTGGGGTTTTCACTCAACTCCACAAACCCACGTTGCACTATCTCTAAGACTACTTGAAAACCAAATATCACCTTCATCTGAACACACCATCTATCCCAATTCTTCCCATCAAGAACTGAAAGATTACCAGCAAAGTTTCCGTTTGTAGTGGCCATGATACACTTTGATAATTCACTCACCACGGGTCCAAGGTCGTTGAAGCTCTAGATACCAATCTGTTGGAGCACACACACGGATATATGAAGAAAGGTAGTGTATTTTATTTATGAACACCTTCAGTATATATTCACTTACATTCTCTTGTATTTATAGCACCATCTTCTAACTGATTTAACTAACTCTTAACAGAATTAACTAACTCAACTAATATTGAATTATTCTCACAACAATGTAAAGATAAAGGAGAGAAAAGAGATAGAAATGTGGGATGTAATAGGTGATCTGATGGAGAGATATAGAGAGAAAAAAATGTATTTTATAAGTTGTTGTATGTTTTTTGTTATATAAATATATTATGTCAAAATTGAAAGGAGGTTGATACACAACAATTCCATGCGAAAGCTTTTCTCCAACTGGAAATGGCGAAAAAATTTTGGTCAACGACCGATAAGGAGGCACCCATTTCAAGTAATGAACGGGAAGATCATTGTTTGAACTCCGAAAAACATTAAACTATAAATGAAAACTTTTCATTTTTGCCTGCTGTATATATGCACCCATTATTACTCAGCATAAATACTTTATTAAATGATGAGTCTTTTGGTCAAATATAACATCTATGAATTAAATAGGTTAGTTCTAAAATCTATTAGAGAAACCCAGAATAAATAAATTGCAGCAAAATAATAAGCAAGACAACCACATCTTAGATCTCCGCCAACGAATGAACATTCCTAATATGGGGGTAAAAGTAAATAATCGAGATTTAAATATTATCTTCCTGTTACCCACAAAGAAACAATTAAATGATATGTATCTGTCATCATCGATCACTTGAGTGAAAAAATATACCGTCTTGATTTCTCTACGAGTTCACTTGATTATCCAGGCACATTCTACTACCCATTGTGCTAAGGTGAACACGTCCCACAAATTTCTTGCATTAGTCGTAGATAGCAGAACCATAATAATTTCCATTTAATTTACAGTTGAGTAGAATTTATTCTAGAAATGAATGATTGAGATCGATTAGGCACGCTTTATGAAGTACGTTGGACGGAAGTGATTTAAAATCAATTCTGCAGAATTGATTCTGGATGGTTGAAAATTTAAACCAAACAGCCACTAAGTTGATCAAATTTAATTAAGGCATAAGCAATTATTAATTGCCCAGAGATAAGTAATGTTCACTATTGGGATAATGAAAGAGAGATAAACATCAACGGATATTAAATTTCCATTTAAAAATTCGTTATCAATTAAAATACAATTTATTCCATATATTTCAAGAGTTAATTACGAGTCAGATACGACAGGAAATGTGCAAGGATTGGGTTGATATTGAAATACAATTTACACAGGATAAATGCTTATAAGTTGGGAGAAATGTTGCGTGAAAATAAATCATATCAAGATCGTTCCCTTTTAATTTTTGTTATAGATAATATCAAGATCGTTCCCCTTTTATCTACAATGACAATCAATAAAGGAAATGTGAGAAAATCCTCAATAATATTTAATTCAAGGTTTCAATCAAATCACACATATGAAGCCAATATAACTCAAGAGGGAAAAAAGGGGATAACCGTTTCGGTTGAAAAAAATTACGTTTCAATAATAGAGACAACTAAAATGGACCGTGTAAAGTTGCACATTACAACAATGGTTAATAAAGGCGCTGGGTTCAAAACCCCCTGATGGGGACACTCTTAGAAGGGACCTAGTGTTAGGATATACTATCCAGGAAATATGGCGAACACGAAATGCTGTTGTTTTCAACAGAAGTTCTATTAATTTTAAAGCAATGAAGTTTAGAGTTTGTGCGCAGCTCAGATCGGGGTTACAAGCTCTTAGTTCAGACAGAAATCCTAACCTGAACATAGATCCATTTTCCAGATCAATTAGCTGGTCTCCTCCTCAGCATGGGTGGTTCACCCTGAACACTGATGGTGCGGTTTCGTCGGAGAATGGAGCGGCTTGTGGCGGTGCTTTCAGATATTGTTGGAGTCGCTTCATCTTGGGATTTTCAGGGAACCTTGGTACCTGTTCAGTATTGCATGCGGAGCTTTGGGGAATCCTGCGAGGCTTGATTATCGCTAGTCAGAGAGGGTTTTCTTAGCTGCATGTGGAGTCCGATTCTATTGTTGCCCTATCTTTGATTGAGAAAGGTTGCCCTTCGAATCATCTTGCTTCGTCCCTAGTGAGCAAAATCAGGAATAAAACAAGGGAGTTTAAAGCATTATCTTGGAATCACACTTACAGAGAAGCTAATAGCCTAGCTGATAGCTTTGCTAAGTTTGGTTTGGGATCTGCAGATCAACTCAGAATCTTTGAGAGCCTCCCTCATTTTGCTTTTTTGTCTTTTGTTTTTTATAATTCTGGGTTAAGTGCCCATAGAGGTGTCTATGATTTAGGGTAGTTTTGTCTTTTGGCCTTGTTGGGTCCACTTCATTCACCAAAAAAAAATTGATAATTATTTTCCTGCCGGTTTATTTGTTTCATTTGCAAAAAAAGTAAGTAAAACCATGGGGACCACCACCACCACCACCAATTTATATATATGTAACTCACAATAGTTGCAGTGCTATAGACATACATGAATTACTTGGCTAATTCATGAAAAATTTTAACAATAGAAATTATATAATGATGCATTAGTAAAAACTCACATACAAATTATCACTATTTAAACCTCTCATGCATGATAGTAATTCAGTTTATGCTAATAATAAATATCTCCCTACATATTATATTTCTAGATGTAAAAGAATTAGAAAAAAAAAGTAAATAGAAATCAATCGCATTTTCAATTAGAAATGTTTTATGGATATAAATTTGTTTTCTTAATTTCAATTTTGTATTGTTCTTTATATATTAAGGGGCATGAACATAAAAATTATATTTTTACATGTCATTTGCAAAGTATACATAGTTCTAAGATAGAAAAGCTTGTAGAAAGCGGGATGCGCTACCAAGGAAATGCACAAAACCCATAATTGTTAAAGCCATTAACTGGTCACGCCTATTTGGTTTGGGCACAACAATTAAATCTATTAACGTCCTAGAATATCAATCGACAAGGATGGAGACATAGACAAAAAAGGCTCGACCGATACACATTCATCCGTGACTGAATTCGATGCATGCGTTTAACCAGTCCTAACTACTGAGGATTTTCTATCTTGATCGCTTTTTTTTCAACAAAGCTTTAAGGTAGTAAGCGAAGGAAATAAGAAACACAACAACCACTTAACGATGCATTAAAGAGACATAAAGATTGGAGCAAATGATTGCCCATGTTCGGGGTGGTTGCGAGTTTTCAATTTTTGGTTTTTAAAAATTTTGAATCAAGTTTTTACAACTTAAAATCAAAAACTGAAAACCACTTTTTGTGGTTTTCAAAATGTCTGTCTTGAAAACCATAAAAATAAGTTTTCAATTATTGGTTGAGTTGTAAAAACTTGATTTAAAATTTTTAAAAACTAAAAGCTGAAAACTCGCAACCACCTCGAACGGCCCCTAAGCTTTCTTAATTCCAAACCAACAGGGAAAAAAAGTAGATTCGACGCCAAAGACACACAAGGACAGCTCGCAACGTCCTGCACAAAATACCATGTTTTTTCCCAAACCAGCAAAATATTGAAAGGCAACATCAAGTAGAATGCCACATAATAACCACCATGACTTTCAGGGATGACCCTGTGAAGCCCTGCACCATTTTTTCACTTTATCAAATGCAAATTTGTCACCCCCAATGGTGCATTAAACGGGAGTTGGAATCCCTACCAAATCTCCCACCACCACAGCACACACATTTACACTATCGGCCACACCGTATGAGGGTCCAATACCAGTCATAAGCTCACTTGGTGCTTCCAACTGCTCCTGAAGATTGAATGAGCTAATAAGTGGGGCAAAACGATACCAATTTTCAACCTACACCAGAAAAAATGACAACAGTGATTATTAATAAACCTACATGATTCACATAGGAATGTTCTGGGAGACTCACTGCAAGTCCAGGAAGGAATTAAGGTGTTGGGATAATATTATATTGAAGGTGATTACCTGTTGTGGTGCCACCAACCGATTCATGCGTTGGAACATACGCATGATATCAATATCATCACAGACACGCCTCACAGGATAACACTCAACTCCATCAAGTAGCAAATAATAATTCTCCACCTTAAACATCATTGCCTTCCTGACAAGGCGATAAAATATTTAAGGGAGCTGGTTAAGCCCAGGGTCCTACAAACAAAAAACAAACAAACCATGCACATTTAAGCAAAATCAAACTGTTTAATCAACCATCATCCAATCACAAATTCAACGAACTGTGACATGCAACTTAGGGAAATCCAAAATTAGCACGAGACCATTGAGAGCTGGATTTCATCGAGTAGAACCCCGCATGATTTACGGACAAGATATCTGACATCATCATCCAACAGCACAAAGTGTGTGACCTCTTGCTCGTCCACAACTTGGACCCTCAGACGATACCTAGCGGTTCCAACATGCAAAGAATTATTTACTTTGGCACAGGTATATTATGGGAATAATAACCAACCAAATATATATATTAGTGTTCAATTCATCTTCGACATACTTGGGCACAGGGTTAACCACCCTCTTATTGCACATGTCACAACAGAATAGACCATTGATAACGGATAACACAGCCCCGCACTTGCAATGCAATATCCACCAAGATGTCCTATCAATGATAGACATGACTTTCGCCCAAACTATTGAGAAACGCCCCTGACCAAATCCAAGAACATAAGGTTTAAAAGTTTATTCCACATTTATTGTTAGCTGCAAGGTGACAACCTAAAACATGAGACATAATGAAAAGACTTACATGTTCGGTCTTCTCAAGCTCAACAATCTTCCGTGCGGGGTTAATGACCAAAAAGTCATCCTTCAAAGACACATAACGCACTTGCCCAGGCAAACAAACTATTGGTCCTGCATTGTCCATCCCATGTAATGCAATCCTACAATTGTCCGCACGAAACATACATAGACAGGATCAACACATCATACAATATGAGACAACATAGGAATTAATAAGATCAAGCATTCATACTTTTTTACGGAACTCAGACACCTCTGCAATATATGGGTTAAACATGATTCTGGTCGCAGCTAAATAGTTCCGCAGGACGACGTCACCTGCATGGGGATATTTGGCGTTAAATATCAATGTGTGGAGAATTAGAATTAATATATATTATGTAACACAAATGTCCAACGTGGAATCAAGAACTCGATCTCAAATAGATAGTTCATACCAAACAATATCCCTCCAACCGGGCCCAGAGCAGCAAGTTGGACCACAACGACTGGTCTCATGTGGGCAGAGGAAGACAAGAACTCTATAAACTTATCCACGTATTCATCGAAAAGAGAAACTTCAACCTTGCCATTGCATTGCAAAGCAGAACAACTTTATGACTCTCATATGTCATGAAAAAGGAATTGTAAGTTTGATAGATAACAGAAACTAAAAAAATAGTGGCATGCAAGAATGAAATACATGTGTGATCTGTAACCTCTAGTGTGATGAATCTATGGACAACACCCGTTGTCACATACTCCTTCTCCGTCGAGACTCCAGTCAACATCCAATCCGTGTCTGCGAAGAGCAAGCCATGATAGTTAGCACACAAACTCATCCTTCATTTGAACACAAAATAATCTTATAATAAAAATGTGGTAGCTATTAACACATTACCAACTAAAAACTTATCGTAGAATTGGATCTCACGAACAACAGCTGCAGTGAGAGGGGACAGACCAATGGTGTGTAGGACGTCTGGTTCAGTCCCGGTGACCATCGTTTTCCGTTGGAAAACAATCATAAAGGGGTGGCTGGTAGCCTTGTTGGAACCATTGTTTGGCACGACATTAAAATTTCTCAGCACATACACACCACCCTCAAACATGTCGGACAAGAAATGAGTGAACAACATCTTGTAAACCTTTTCCAGGATCTTGCACCCCTGTCGCAAACACAAGACAGAAAAATGGTAAGCTATTTGCTGAAACAAAACTTTGCATGATATGCATCAAATATGAATCAACTACATTTGACAAAATGAAACTCAGCAAATATGCATGTACAACAATAAACAAACCAAACAATATCTAGGTGCAGTTACTCACGTCCGAGTCAATGAGCAGCATATCCACCACGATACAGTCTTTGTCTCCAAACTCGTCATGGACAGCCCACATCTGAGACAGCAAGACACGGACCACCCAAGATTCAACCATCGGGGAGATGCTCTTCACCTTTTCGTATGCCACAGAGCGGCTAGCCATTAGCTCACCCCTCACAAAGTTCAAACACCAAATGACTACAAAACAATAACGCCAGGAAAAACATGTTCACAACACAGAGGGATGGACAAATAACAGGCAGACACTCTTATATTTCACATGACCCAGAAAATGGGCTAGACCATATCTTAAATACAAGGAGAAAATGGATTATTTAATGTCGTGGCAGATCCCATTTATCTCGAGCCAAAAAAAGATATTCATTTATCCACTTTGCAAACACTCACTGATAGAGATCTCGCTTTATGATGTACTAAATGTGGATTGATGGGTTTCTGGCAAGCGAACCAAAAATCCAGTAGTATAATAGTAAGAAAGATATCGTATCCACAGGGAACAGTTAATTTATGTAGATTGTGATCTATTTATCAAGAGAAAGCACGGTTTAGAGAGTATAGTTGCGGAATTGTAAATAGAAAGTAAATATCAATTGGAATTAGAAAGGAAGGGTTAGAGACACTTTTCTTGGATTAGAATTGGACTTCATCTCATCGCACCCTTTATGCATGTAAAAACTATATATTATTTTAGGTTTACTCTATAATGCTGTAGACAAACTTTATTGCTAAGACCCCGAGTTACCAGCAGCCTCACACACTCAAAGGTAATCCATGCGGGCTCTCCCAAGCGAAAGACTTACCATCGGCTTATTTTGATCTCTTTTGTTCAGTTTGTAAAGGACTAATTGAAATACGGGGCCTACCAAATAAAGTATACCTTCGCTAGAGTACTGTCACTACCCATCGCTCATTAGATATACCTACCTCTCGCTTCCGGGATTCACAATCAACTAATCCTTTGCTATCGGTAATTCAAAAAACATGCCTAACATATTGGAACGCCCTTCATTAGAGTACTCACACTACCCATCAATCATAAGCAACGCCCCTGTAAAGGAACCCTGGCTACCGAGTCCTCTTATCCAATCAGAGAGTGAGTTTCTTCAGAATCCTCTCCCCCACTCTCAATCCTAGTCAAAACTAACTAAGTCAAGACTAGCCTATAACTCCAGACGCAAGCGTGGGAATTAGGAATTAAGTATAGAATAAGATTACCAATATTATAGACAGAGAGCACAGAAATAATAATATAGAATTTACATACACTTGGGGATAGAATCAATTACATACAATCCTAATGGAGAGTTAACTACACAAGGTAGCCATACAAACCACCAAAAATGTTGTCACCATCTTCAATCCTTGTGAAGCACTCCTCCTCTCCTACTCTAAACTTAGCTCTGGTACATTATCACTGAAATAAGACTGAATTACAATGATCGTGCACTGTTTCCGGCCTTGGGATTGGTGCAAGAGGTTCCTATTTATAGACTAAGGAAAGACAAAGCAATTTGGGGAGAAATCTATCTAAAAACGGCAACAGGGAGCAAATCAGCGTGACCTGCGCTCGAGGCTGCGCTACAGCGCAGGATGGGGCGCAACTTCCAGAGAGTCTGCGCTTCACCCTGTGCTATAGCGCAGGTGAAGCGCAGGTAGCGTCCTGCAGCTCAAACTTTCTCTTTTTAATCTTGATCTCTCCCTGAGACTGGTTTTGGCAGATTTGTCTTTCCTTGTTTCCCTTTTTTTGATAAAATCCTTGCATTTATTGAGCAATCTTTGATTTATTTAGGAAGCTTGTCTGCAGAATCCTTGATTGATTGACAGTGATCTCCTCATTAATTGTATTATATCTTCTTCAAATCTTCATTAAATATCTTCAATCAATCTCAAATCTTGCAGATATCTCCCTCATTTAATGTCATCTATCCTTCAAATCAAATCTTTGCAATATCCTGCAAAAATCAGCAATATTTCTATCAAAATAGCATCAAATTCAAATCTCAGATTAATAAATACAATTTCTATAATATTTAATAAAAAGGGATTAAACTGGGGCAAAATTACCAGTATCAATCTTCATCCTCCGTATCCTGTGAGTTCTTGTCTTACTGCTACTTCCATCCCCCCTGAGAAAATAGGCCTGTCCCCAGGCCACTGCAAGAATATCCGGAACTCTTCAAGCAGCATGCTCGGGTATGGGTCTAGTACTCCTGATTGGTTTGAGGGCAACTGGTCTTTATACTTTGCAGCAGTCTGTGCAATTCATGAAGAACATGGAAGCCATCATTATCCAATTTGCATGCATAATTCAAAGAATTAATATTTTCACAACAAAAGTTCAGTGCACTTGGTAATGACTTCCTAAAAACAATCATACTCATTTGTTTTGCAAGTATTCAATCAATCCATGGAAAGTGAAAGTTCAAGATTTTTGAAAGAGCATAACACTTTCAACTTTAATAACTCACAAAGCAAAGAGCATTTCAATTCAAGCAAATTAATCTTCATGTTCCACACAGCCAAAATCACATTCAAGATAGCAATAGTCAATAATATTCACAATCCTAAGGTTGCTACCCTAAAGTGCAAATCATAAAAATAGAGTAAATGAAGATTTCAATTGGTAAAGATAAAAAATATAACTGAAAGTTCCAAAATTGATGGAAGTTTGTGAGTGGAAAGAGTTAAAAGAAAAGCTGAGGAAGTAGTACATGAGAAAATAAAATATTTTTAAAATTTCATATCCTGCGCTTCACCCTGCGCTACAGCGCAAGTGAAGGCAGAATACAGTGACTAAAATTGCATTTCTGCGCTTTACCTGCGCTACAGCGCAGGTTGAAGCGCGGAAAACAGAATGTAATTTTGCAATTTCCAGTCACGTTTTCTGCTACTTCCTATTTTTTTTAAAAAAAAAAATATTTTCCACAAACTTATTCCAATCACTTTTGAAAATTTCATGAATCCTAGAAATTGAAAAATCCTAATTAACACACAAGAAAATAAAACAAAACTGAAAATAATTGAAAACTTAAAATTCTCTGGGTTGCCTCCCAAGAAGCGCTTGTTTAACGTCTGATAGCTCGACGCCTGTTCTCTCGAGGTGGCTGAAATTGAAATATTTTGATGAGCTTGTGAGCTGCACCCTTTCTTTCTTTGGCCTGTAAACCTCCCCATAATCTTGCCTTGGAGCAATCTGTCCTTCTCTTTATTTTCTTGCTCTCATGTGCATGAGTCTTCTTTTCTTGAAGCTTGAATGATTCACAAATGATTTCTCTCAATTTCTTTGCTTCGGGGGGTTCTTTGATATGAAACACACCTGACCACTTGATCTTCAATCTGGCTTTAGGCTATGAATTTAATTCTAGCTTGATTTTTCTTCTATTTGCCTTGTCCTGGTCAGTGTGATTGCAAGTCTTTCTTTTGTGGGGTCTGGAAGGTTCATCACTTGCACCATGCCTTTCTTGATCTTCTTTGAGAGGACTGATTGGATAAGGCAAGGTCTCTGTTCTTGAAATCATTTTCCTTCCTTCCTCGGGCTTTGATTCACCATCTCCTTGTCCACTCCTTTTCTCTTTTTCTTGATCATGTACACCCTCATCTGTTTTATTCTCTTTATCCCTTTCACAGTTAGGCTCTTCTTCAAGCACCATCTTTTCTGTTTCCTCCGCTCCTTCTTCTTCTTCTGCTGCTGCACCTTCTTCTTCTTCCTTTTCTTCTTCAGCTCCTCTTTCTTGTGTTTCTTCAGATTCATCTTCTTTTTCTTCTTCTTCATCAGTCAGACTGTCATTGATTTCCTCCCCTATCAGCTGAACAATGTCATCGCACTGCTCTTCAGGGTTGGGTAATGCATTTGCTGAGCTCTGTTCTGACTGTTGTTTGACTCTTGTTTCTTTTAATTGCACCAACAAAGTGTCAGTGTTTCTTCTTGCTTCTTCTCTTTCCTTCTGAAGTCTTGACTCCCTTTGTTCTGCTAGTCGTGCTATCAAAGCATCATTTTTTCTTCTTGCTTCTTCTCTCTCCTTCTAAAATTGTATATTGCCTTGATGAATTTATTTGAAACTCTTGCAAAGTCTTAACTCCCTTTGTTCAGCCATCTGTTTTAACAAAGCGTCAGTGCTTCGTCTTCGCTCTTCGCTCTCTTTCTAAAATTGGATATTGCTTTGATTGAATTCTTCCAAAAACTCATAAAATTGTGAGTCTCTTTGTTGATAGGTAGAGTGACTTTGCTGTTGAAAAGAAGGTTGCATACGGAGTGAAACATCACCTTGGTGCCTCCCAAAATTCTGGTTCTGGTAACTTCCCCAATCCTGTGAAAAGTTGTTAGAATAATTATTGTAATTAGAGAAGTTACCTTGAATTGGTGCATGAGAGGAGTAACTTGGTTCTTGCCACCTAACATAATCTCCAAGGGTTCTCCTTGGTTGATTTTGCCATTCATAATCCATTTAGCATTTACTTCACTTGGGGTGGTAGAACAGAGAGTGTTGAGATTGTCTTCTTGAGCTTGTCCCTTCTTCTTCTTGGGTGATCAGAAGTGTTGAAATTGTCTCCTTGAGCTCTGCCCCTTTTTCTGTTACCTGTTTTCTCAAGAGAAATAATCAAGATGCTCAAACAAAGAGAAAAATAAAATAACAAAAAATAATTTATAATAATTTTTTTATTTAAAAATAATAATAATAATAATTTTTTTTAATAAAAATAAATAATAATAATATTTTTTTAAGAAAATAATTAAAATAAAATAATAAAATATTTTTGTTTTCTTTTCGACTTCTCCCTTGTCTCCTTTCCTTGTTTCTACTTTTGTTCTTCCTTGATGTCCTTCCTATTTATGCTTCAAGTGGTAATTGATTGGGGGACACCTGACCTTTCAAAAACATAAACAAGAAACTAAAAAAAGGTAAGTGTGGAAGAAAGATTATAAATTTCCTAAAAATAATAAAAATTTCCTAAAATAATAAGAAGAATAAATAAAAGAAATTCTAAGATAGATATTCTTGATAATTAGACCTCCAAGTTCTACATGAATTGGAAACCGTTCCCCGGCAACGGCGCCAAAAATACTTGATGGGTTTCTGGCAAGCGAACCAAAAATCCAGTAGTATAATAGTAAGAAAGATATCGTATCCACAGGGAACGATTAATTTATGAAGATTGTGATCTATTTATCAAGAGAAAGTACGATTTAGAGAGTATAGTTGCGGAGTTGTAAATAGAAAGTAAATATCAATTGGAATTAGAAAGGAAGAGTTAGAGACACTTTACTTGGATTAGGATTGGACTTCATCTCATCGCACCCTTTATGCATGTAAAAACTATCTATTATTTTAGGTTTACTCTATAATACTATAGACAAACTTTATTGCTAAGACCCCGAGTTACCAGCAGCCTCACACACTCAAAGGCAATCCATGCGGGCTCTCCCAAGCGATAGACTTACCCTCGGCTTATTTTGCTCTCTTTTGTTCAGTTTGTAAAGGACTAATTGAAATACGGGGCCTACCAAATAAAGTTTACCTTTGCTAGAGTACTGTCACTACCCATCGCTCATTAGATATACCCACCTCTCGCTTTCGAGATTCACAATCAACTAATCCTTTGCTATCGGTAATTCAAAAACCATGCCTAACATATTGGAACGCCCTTCATTAGAGTACTCGCACTACCCATCAATCATAAGCAACGCCCCCGTAAAGGAACCCTGGCTACCGAGTCCTCTTATCCAATCAGAGAGTGAGTTTCTTCATAATCCGCTCCCCCACTCTCAATCCTAGTCAAAACTAACTAAGTCAAGACTAGCCTATAACTCCAGACGCAAGCGTGGGAATTAGGAATTAAGTATAGAATAAGATTACCAATAGTATAGACAGAGAGCACAGAAATAATAATATAGAATTTACATACACTTGGGGATAGAATCAATTACATACAATCCTAATGGAGAGTTAACTACACAAGGTAGCCATACAAACCACCAAAGATGTTGTCACCATCTTCAACCCTTGTGAAGCGCTCCTCCTCTCCTACTCTAAACTTAGCTCTGGTACATTATCACTAAAATAAGACTGAATTACAATGATCGTGCACTGTTTCCGGCCCTGGGATTGGTGCAAGAGGTTCCTATTTATAGACTAAGGAAAGACAAAGCAATTTGGGGAGAAATCTATCTAAAAACGGCAACAGGGAGCAAATCAGCGTGACCTGCGCTCCAGGCTGCGCTACAGCGCAGGATGGGGCGCAACTTCCAGAGAGTCTGCGCTTCACCCTGCGCTATAGCGCAGGTGAAGCGCAGGTAGCGTCCTGCAACTCCAACTTTCTCTTTTTAATCTTGATCTCTCCCCGAGACTGGTTTTTGGCAGATTTGTCTTTCCTTGTTTCCCTTTTTTTGATAAAATCCTTGCATTTATTGAGCAATCTTTGATTTATTTAGGAAGCTTGTCTGCAGAATCCTTGATTGATTGGCAGTGATCTTCTCATTAATTGTATTATATCTTCTTCAAATCTTCATTAAATGTCTTCAATCAATCTCAAATCTTGCAGATATCTCCGTCATTTAATGTTATCTTTCCTTCAAATCAAATCTTTGCAATATCTTGCAAAAATCAGTAATATTTATATCAAAATAGCATCAAATTCAAATCTTAGATTAATAAATATAATTTCTCTAATATTTAATAAAAAAGAATTAAACTGGGGTAAAATTACCATTTTATCTTTAATAAGTAAATTAAAAAGTACTCTAATTTATCAACTAATTTTCACTTACCATGAATCTAATGCGTATTCATTGCCCGGGCGAGATAGTTTAATGATCTCGCCGCCTTTTTTCTTATTCATACGGGATGACATCACACACGATTAATTGGGCAATAGGTGAGACGCGTTGGCAGCCGATACTGTTGGGTCACGTATATGCCATCACACGAAATAAAGTTTGACCAACAAGTAGTTTTGTATTACGCAGCATTCCAATAGTATATATAACCATCCATTGAAACTCGGTAATAAGAACTGCTTGGACACGTGGTGTGAGGTTTACAAGTAATGGATGTTTTGCAAAATTGTCAGGAAAACGAATTTTAATAATAGTTTTTCCCCTGCACCATTGGAGGTCCCACTGAAACAAAGACACTCGAGTGGCTATGAACATCAAGGTGGCCCTATCAGCACGCACCGGAAATGGTTTTGCACCGTGTAGGCCAGAGAATGACCCACATAGACCTTGTCTTAGTTTCTCCCCACTGAAGTTGGGTTGGGTCTTACTGCATATGAAATGATCACTTGTATAAGGGACTATCTACTGGACCCCCAAGAAGACCCCGCATGAGCCCACTGTAATACACCTACCCAAATCTAGCTGCGGCCGAACCCACCAGACCGCTTCTTTGATAACTGTGGGGGGGTCCTTCCTGGACCTGTTGAAATGGGCCGATGAATAAACATATCGAACATGTGACGTTTTTCCTTCCAACGTTCATGGTTTCTTCCTAATGGTCCTCGCGCTAATCCAATCAACGTTTGGACGATGCCCCATTAATACGCAAGATACCCCTTTATTTATCCATGACCACATGGCATATGGTGCTCAGTCTCATGGACACGTGGGCCGGGGTTCATATATAACTGCGTGAATTGCATAATTTTATAAAAAAGCATTGTAATATAAGCAATTTTCTCTCACGTTACTAAAGCCCAACTGAAACCATGACATCCAAGCGATCATGTACATCTGGGAGCCTTTTTAGCCTGAACCGGTCGTCCTCTTGCACAAATTTTAGGAGCAAGAATAACAACGTCCACATTGATGAAGTTTTTAATTACTAGAATTTTCTAGCGTTTAACTGTATTTACATACACCCAATTCCAAATCATGGTCGTGCACATAAGCACGCCACTGACAGTCTGTGACTATGAGCATTGTGTGCAACTATTTTGGGCTTGTTGATGTGACCCAGTTCATCTACCCATTGCACACGCCACAATTTTCCTCTTAACCATAACGGTTTCATGACAATGGGCCTCGCTTCAGTCCAGTCTGTTTCTATATGATACCGAGGTGCCATGCACCCTCATGAACTTTTTTGTTCTATGGTCGATTCCTGCTCCAAAAAAACCTCAAGTATGGGCAGTGCCTATTTAATTGGAAACCAGGTCCCAAAACGTCTGGGACAATAATGGGCAAAGTGGGCCGAATTTGAGGAACCTTCGTAAGACAACCACATATTTTTCGACCATTTAGTGTGGGGCACTCGGAGTTCAATTTATTAAGCCAAGAACAAATTGCTAGTTAATGGTTACGGTCAACGTTACATTTTTTTTTTGGGTTAATGGCTATGATTTAGCGATCATCAACGGCAAACCATAACAAATAGTGAATTGATGCACACAAACATAGGCAATGCATTAGTAAGGACACTAACACGTAGGCACATTGATAACCAAACACTGGAACATCAACCGATTAAAAGGACATTGGAACATAAAAACAAAAAGAAAAACGGTTGCGTTTATTACACGACCACCCAACATAACTCTCATGCAGCATTTCAAGAGCTTCAACACGAGCAAGAAACTCGTACCCTACCCGGAACCAACTTTCTTTCCCTTCCCACGTCGGTTCACACCACCTATGCAGATGGGCTTCTCTACATCCCCACTACCACCCCCAACAGGACATCCAGCCTCGTTAGACAAAAAACTAGCAATGCAGAAAGTAGATTCTTCATAGTCACTATCTTGGCTCGGAGCCGGGTCGACCACAGTGTTCTTCGTAGTGTCATCAGGGATGTCCTCCAGACTTGGGAACTGGACAGCAAACTTGTTCTACACGAAAAAAAGGGCAGCACATGGTTTAAATGTAACCCAAATTAATGGAAGACAAGTAAGTTTAAAGCTAGACAACAACTGGTCTCACCGCTTTGGGGTTGAGATTTTCTTCATCTCTTTGAAATGCTCTATTATTTTTCCATCAGTACAGACTATCTTCACCTTAAAAGTGTCATCATACTTGAAGGCAAAATCTACCGCTTTCTCGACCTTGAAGAGGAACTCCCTCCCGCCCAATTCTTCAAGCTCAGCTGGCAGATGATCAATCACCCCATCCTGTGGGTATTAGTTCCACCACATCACATTATTCAATAGAATCAAAGACAAGCAACACCAACTAAACAACAACTACTAAAAAAACCAACCTTGTAAGGGGCAAGCAGAGCCACGCACGATATTCCAGTAACTAACTCGGCGTCACTATCAAACATAACAAATGCAGTTGTGTCTTCCCCATCAAAGACCTCAACCTTTAACTTATACCTAACATCATTTCAAAAACAATCAAATCAATTGGTAAGGCATCCAAGCTATTTCTCAGGATGCTTGCCTGACAGAGGTTCTTTCATACCTAGGACTGACTTCAACAATGTTGGTTTTGCAAATGGAACAGTAATAGTTGTCACTAACAACAATCATAGCCCTGTTGCACTTACAGGTAGGGTACCACCACTGGTTATTCGCTAGCACTGTGACTACAGAGGCAAGTACGATAAAGTAACCATCATGTGGCAACGAACACCCAGAGGGATCTTTTAAAACCCACATAATATGATGCTTAAAAAACGAGCAAACTAGAAAATCGGTCCCTGACTTTTTTATGGTGATACAGTTTAGTCCCTAAGAAATAAAAAACCCAATATAGTCCATGACTTCTTGCTTTTTCTTTTACTATAGTACAATTTTGTGTTTCCCGTTAGTGTCACGTTTCGTGACCTTGTGTCACACTATTTGCCATCGAGGCATAAAAATAACGTCATTGGGGTTGAGATCTTCCAATGAAGAAGGGGGAGAAAAGAGGAAAATGGAGAATAGGAAAGCACATGATAGTTGGAGTTGAAGCCTTTCAAGCTATAAATTTGAAAAAACCACATCATTTTTATGCAACAGTGGACACTTTAGTAACAAACAATGTGATATAGTGTCACTAAACGTGACACGTCGTAAGAAAATTAACGAGAAACACACAGTTAGACTATAGTGAAAGGAAAAGCAAGAAGTCAGGGATTATATTGAGGTTTTCTATTTCTTAGGGACTAAATTGCATGATCCTAAAAAGTTAGGGATTGATTTGCTAGTTTACTCCTTAAAAAATATAAGTACTATTTCCATGAGAACAAAAAAGATCATGAACCTCTTCCGTTGCATGCAGTCGCTTATGGTCTTCCTAGGATGCATATACAGAAACTCCTCCACAGGCGATGTGCTGGCATTGTGGTCCTCTATGATGCCAAGTGGGACCCCCATATCAATGCCCATAGATTCTATGCTGCAATTAGTTTAAAAATTAACCAGAAAAAACATACAAGCATGTATACATACTTGTCCTCATGCCATTTAATTACTATGAAACAATAATGTGAGGGAATCCATGTTGTCGTATGTGCCATTCTTCAAAATCAGAACCTGTGGCATGTTAGGATTCCAGAGTATACGTGTCGTGTTGAGAACATTTTGCAACACTATAACACCTGCAAAGAAACAAACGACATAATGCCCCAAATGTAACATCCCGCTAATTAAGACCTTAATTCATAGGAATATCATAACTTAAAGTAGAATGACGAAAAGAATAGGTTGTTGCTTGATGTTGGTTCTAAGCCTAATGACCTTGATGCACTAAATTGCAAATATCTAGAGTTGTAGATGTCCGATTGAGGTGATTTCACTCTCATTAGAAAGATTAATTCTGGGGCTTCAGTTTGATAGGTTATATGATAGGGTTTGGATAAAAACTGCACCTTAACAAGAAGGGAAAATTTCACTCTGGTTTCCTCGCTCGAGCTGAGCTCAAGCGCAGCCTGAGCGAGGATATCAGTAAAAAGGGAAAATTGCAATCTGGTTTTCTCGCTCAAGCTGAGCTCGAGCGCAGCCTGAGCGCAGAAAAATAGAGAGCAATTTGAGGAAATTCAGCTCGAGCTGAGCTCAAGCGCAGCCTGAGCGAGAACTCGCGCGCTCAAGCGAGGCTTGAGCGCAGGTCCGATTTCTGTACTTTAAAACACGTTCGTGGACGGTTTCAGTCAGTTCTTTCTTCCTTTTTTTTGTATTTTCAGAGAGAGAGAGGTTCTAGTGAGAGAAAGTCCCAGCAAAGGCCAAGAACGATTTCTACTCATCAAGAACGAGTCTTGCATCAATCTTTCCCCCATCAAGGCCCTCTATTCTTCGTTCTTTCTCCGTTTTCTCGACTCACAGGTGGGTGGACTCTCACTTGTTTGTTCTGGATGATTGCCATTGCATGTTCCCTATTCTTTTCCCCCTTTCTTTCTATGAATTAGTGATATAGGTATAGTATGAACATAAGAATTGTGAATATACTGATTATTGTATGTATTGAATTGCCAAAACCTTAGGGTAGATGATTGGATGATTCTGTATGATGGTTCTTGATATGTTTGATGATTCTTGATTATATTATTCTGGAATTCATGGGCCTTTGGCCATCATAGTCATGGAATTATGAATTTAAGAAATCATAGAGCTTTTGGGCTATCACAGGGTCTTTGACAATCACAGGCCTTTAGGCAAATTATTTAAGAACAACGGGGTAACCACATCGAACTCATGGCCAAGAGGGAGATGGGGTCCCCAATCACAGAATTATATTTAAATGTCATTTAAAATTTAATCATAGGTAACCTTGGACGACAGTCCTTGGTTACATGGCCGAGCGCTCATCACAGTCACGTTACAGAGAAAAGACCCCGGGTGTCGGGAACAACACCTCACAGCCATGCATTGCATCTTGATGATTGATTTTCTTTATGTTGAATTCTGTATCATTATCTCTATTATGTCTCTTAAATATATGTATGCCATGATGGTTCTTGGTTGCTTTCCCCCACACTGCACACACTGTTACACTCACTGGGACGTTGGTCTCACCCCATTCCATGGGAACAATATTTTCAGTGGTGCAGGATACTGATCAGAGCTATGACGAGTAGTAGATGGCATGTGAAGACCATTAGTCTTATTGTTTATTTTACTTGATGTTTTTCATGTTGTTTAGAACCACTAATGTTATTTGTTAAAGCTACTCTAAGAATCATTATGTTAGTTTAATATTTTTGTATTGAAGCCTTGATGGCAACAACATGTTATTATTTCATTGAGTTATATATGTATTGTTGGAGCTTTAGTAATTGTTGGGTTACTCAAGCGATGGTATTGTATGTCGATACGCGAAATGAATGAAATAATTTCACGAATTTTGAAATAGTGCTTCCAACAGGCATTATTTCTGAATTTAGAAATTAGGACGTTACATTTTGGTATCAGAGCAGTTCACTCCAGTTGGACTGTGGTTATGTGTTACTCCTTAAGTTAGTCATAATTTTATATGCATTATTAGGGAATTGATAGACTGATCACCTGGATATTTCTTAATGATGTGTATAGGGTCATGGCTAACGGTAGGAGGGGACGTCTTCGTGCCAATTCACCTTCACCCTCTCCGGATCAACCTCAGGATCCCGTGGCGGTGGCCCTTCAAATGCTCACCCAAATCATGGGGGAGCAAGCCGCCTCTAATGCCGCATTACTTCAGGCCTTGCACAGGCAGTCCACCGGTACTCCTCCACCGGGGACAGTAGTAGATCATTTTCTTCAGGGATTAACAGAATTCAGGAAACACCACCCTCCAGTCTTTAATGGGGCTTATGACCCAGCAGCAGCAGACTCCTGGCTTAATGCCATGAACAAGATCTTTGAGGTGATGGCTTGTGCGGACGACCTGAAGGTGAGATTTTCTACCTACATGTTACAAGGAGAAGCAGAGAATTGGTGGAAGAATGCGAAGATCAGTTTGAACACTCCGGAAACCTTACTCTCTTGGGATGCATTCCAGAATGTATTCCTGGAGAAGTATTTCCCTAAACCAGTCAGGAAACAGAAAGAGCTAGAATTTCTCAATATGAAGCAAGGCAACATGGCCGTGGGCCAGTTTGTGGCCAAGTTTGAAGAACTCTCCAAGTATCACTCCCTTCTGCAAGCCAATCCTAATGACGGTTGGAAATGTTCTCACTTGGAAGCGGGCCTCAAGCCCGAGATCAGGAAAATTGTGTCAGCCTTCCAGCTCAAGGATTTCCCAGCCTTGGCGACCAAGTGTCTGGTCGTCGAGCAAAGTTTAGTGGATGAGGCGCCCAAGCCGGCAGCTAGGACTTGGGTTGAGAGTAAGAGGAAGAGAGATGATGCACCTGTCAGTAAGAATTTTCGACCTCAGTTCCGGGGAGGAAAGGGCAAGCAGGTTGCCCTTCCCTCCACTACAGCTTTTCCTACTTGTCCCAAGTGTGGTAAGCACCATCGGGGCGAGTGCCTGGCAGGACAACGAGTCTGTTTCTACTGTCGGGAACCAAATCACATGATTGGGGACTGCCCAAAGAAGAAGAAGGACCAGCCCAAACCCCAAGATACCGGAAGGGTCTTTACCCTCAACGGTGAGATGGCAACTCAGGTCGATGATCTGATGCAAGGTACTTGTAATCTAAATGACACTCCTTTGATTGTACTGTATGATTCTGGAGCAACTCATTCATTCATTTCTTATGACTGTGTGGAAAGGATGAAATTGCATGCCACTCCTTTACCTTTTCATTTGAATGTCCATACCCCTGCTAAGGAAGCCATTCCCACTTCCTTAGTGTGTCTTGCATGTCCCTTAGAAATTCAAGGTAGGATCTTTGAAGTTGATTTGATTTGTCTGCCATTGAAAAAACTTGATGTTATTTTGGGTATGAACTGGTTATCCCGTAACCAGGTCATGCTTGACTGTTGCAATAAAGAAATCGTGTTCCCTACTCTTCTTCCTTCCCCGAAGGAGAGGCCATCATATTTGTTATCTTGCTCCACTCAGATTTCTGAATGCCTGACTGATGGTAGTTATTGTTTTATATTACTGCTTTCCTCAACTGTAGAGTCGAAACCCGACCTAGACAACATAGCCATTGTTAGGGAGTTCCAGGATGTTTTCCCTAGTGAGTGACAGTTGTCGAACCTGCACAAAATTATAATTATAACTATCCGATCTGCAAACTACTTGTAGTAGAATGGTATAAACCGGGTCGAACCCTGAAGATCCACTCAAATTAATCCTTCTTTGGGGGGTTTTGATTGATTGGAATAAACTGAAGAAAATAAAAGATCAAGTTAAAAGCAAAGGTGAATCAATTCAAGACAATATCAATCCAAGGAATTCAGAGGCTATTTTCATGGTAAATCATTGGTTATTAATAACATGCATTCAAGAGATCAAATCTATCAACTTAGAATCATGTCGAATCCCTACAATGATCCCAGATTCACTACTGAAATAATTTCCAGAATTCAATTGATTAAGATTAACAAGATCAAATAACCATGAAATCTTATGTTAGATCCAAATCAATTTTGTAAACGGAACCCAATTGAAGTAAATAATTAAATGAAAACCTTCAATTTAATTGCTCACTCTATGCTTTTCATTCATTGTATGATGATTAACCAATCAAGAGTACAACATACTTCAATAACAAATTTCATAACCAAAACATGTTAACCAATCAAGCTTTGATAAAAGAAATATGGAATTGAAGCAAGTGGAGTAGAAAAGCAAGATAGATGTAATTCAATCAACATGTAAATGAAGATCAAACCTCAAAACCAAGATGAAAATAAGCTTGACTCCTTGAATTGAATAAAAACTTAGCCTTCCATGAAGACTTTACAAAAAAGATGAACAAAAGTAAATGAAACTCTTAGTAATTTCTACTACAACTTGGGATGCTCTTCTCCTTGGCAAGCCCTCCTATTTATAGGAGGGGAAAAAATGTCATTCCAAACATGATTACTCAGCCATGACTAAGCATGTTTTGTCCACAAATGAACTTATTGATCAATTACCTAATGCATTTGTCCATTACTTTGAATTATTCACCTACTCTAGCTATCATTCATCTACTTGTCTCCCACTTTCACCGAGCATATCATCCCCAATCTGGCAGAATCCAAGAGAGTTGTCTTCATATGAAATCAAGCTCTGGATCCTAGATTTCAAAAGCCGCTGGTTTGAGCCCAAAGGAGTTTTCTAGCCCAAGTTATGGCCCAATCGTTGAGTCTTGGTCAGGTTTTCATATGATGCTGACTATTCCGTCTTCCAAGCCCATTTTGACTCACTAGCCATCCGATTCAGCTTTTGGGTTCTTCATCAAAGTTGTAGGGCTTTATTTTATCTTTCCTACACTATAAAGAACATAATTTTTAGATGTCTAGAACTCACGTTATTCTTGAAATACGAAAACAGTTTAATGCTGAAAAATGTAATTGAGCCCAATATGAACCTGAATTGGCATAATATGCTTATGACTTGTTAATTAAGCATAAAAAATGCATTAAAGGTTAAATTTGAGGGATGATTAAAGTGTATAATTTGTATTTATCAAATTCCCCCACACTTACCTTTTGCACGTCCCGGGCAAAATTGGAATCAAGCATAAATTATTGACTCAAAAAGGAGCTTTCCAATGAAATTAGTGAAATGTAAAGAAAACATGAGCTAGAGGTGATTACAAGACATCAAAACATTCATGAATTCTTATCTTTATGCATCCGAAAATAGAAAGGCAACTTCAATTGAAAATAGTGGATTCAAATTGATAGAACCTCGCAGGAATTACTCTCAATCTCTCAAGTGTTTAAAAGGTATGTGTTTCTCTCAAATTCGACCCATGAAAAATTGTACTATCATAAGCTTGCTTATCTTCTACTTATTCACTGCAAATTACACATACATCCACAAATCAAGAGGTCTTTATTAGGGTACTAATGGAGTGATAATGATGGAGAGGTACAAACAAATATGACAAGTTAAACCAAAGAGAGTAAAAGAGGTTTGGAGAATGAATCCAAGTAACAAGTGTGATAGATACATATGAAATCAAACATTGAAGTTTAAGTACATCATTCAATCATTTGGATTCTTCATTCTTTTGCATATCTTCTTTTTTTTCTTTTCTTTTCTTTTTTTTTTCTAGTTTTTTTTTACATAACAAAGAAGCACTAAGTATGTAGCAACCCACATAATTAACATTCACCCACACTTGTTCAAGAATCCATTCTTATGATAAATCCAATACTCTTCTATTCTATAAGGTTAGGTAAAAGTTTGGTTTTATACTTAAGTATGGAACAAGAGACAACAAATAAGGCTAAAAAGGGTGATTCAAAGGAAAATAATGTAAGGTTGGCTATTTAACTAGGTAATTTATTCAGGTGAAAGAAAAATTTGCCTCCATCATTTTTGTTCATGCACGTGCAAGAGTAGTTTCAAAAAGAATCAAAGCAAGTTCTGAAGTAACAAATTCCATGGGTGAAAATCACACAAGAAAGAAAGTTCAATATGTCAACAAGGCTCAAATCCTCACAGCTAATAACTATCAAAATTGATCCATTCAATTCAAATCTCTGTTGCCAAACCAATTAATTTCAAGATGTTATGAATCAATTCAATCATGTTATAAAAATCTTAAAATCACCTCTTTTTCTATGTTTTGTTTTACACTTGTTAACTTTATTGGAAAGCTTAAAACAAAAACACAATTTCTTTTTTTTTTAAACTAACGGGATGCGTATCAAGAGTTAAACATAACTCCTTACTCTGCCATCCTATTAATTTTTTTTTGAAAATAAAAACGGACCATCTTTTCCCTCCCCCCAACCTAATCAAGACATTGTCCCTAATGTCTTAATAGATTGGTATTTTTTTTAAAAAAAATTGATATTTAAATGAAAAAAACTATACGAGCACAACTTTAAGAGGAAGGAAAGTTACAACCGGAGAGTGGTATCAGGATCTTCCTTCCTTCCATCATCTTTGTTATTCTTGTCCACCTGCTTTTCTGATGCATGAGGTCCAAGTGAAAGGTTCTGCATTTGTTCAAGAAGTTCGTTAGCATTTGAAGAGCATGTCATGATTGTTTGCATTCCTTGAGGTATGAATCCTTGATGCATAGCCTGTTCTAGAAAACTTAACAAACCATTAACATTTAAGAACCCTAATGGCTTTTGGTGGAAGTTAGAATTGGCCCAAGACACAACGGTGAAGATGTCTTCTAAGGTTCCGAGACCACCAGGTAATGCAATGAATGCATCAGATTTGTATAGCATTTGTGTCATACGTTCCTGCATTGTTGAAACCCTCAGTACGGTGCCTAGGATAAGTTTGTGGTTTTCTGGTTATTACCATCCATTAGAGCAACACCCAAAACTTGGCTCCCTCTTGTGATTGCAGTTCCTGCTGTACAACCCTTCAGGCCTTGTATTCCCCCTCCATACACAACATTGATCTTTCTAGCAGCCAATGCTTACCAAGATCATAAGCTGCATGCCGAAATGCTTCATCCTTTCCGAGATTAGTTCCACCAAAGACACAGATACTGTGGAATCTGCGTGTAGATGGTCCTGCAGTTTCTTTAAAGGAAGACATTTTGTTGTACCAATCATTTGTGAGAGTGAGAATTTATAAAGATGAAATAATCGGTACAAAGATCAAATTGTCAGATTTTTTCTTCTTCTTCTTTTTTTTTTTTGATTAAGTGTTAGTCGGTGAAAAGACAAGTAAGGATAAACAAATATACACATGAATTATAAAGTCAAAAATAATCAGCTGAAAGAAAACTCAAAACAAATTAAAGACAGGCGTGAATTATAAAGTCAAAAAGATACAACTGAAAAAAAAAATGTGCATGCATATGAACAGTAGTTGTGATTTTGGCTCACATCTTCCTCTGGTTTTTCGTCCAGTAACGGCTTGAACGCCTTCTATGAGTCGGGGATTTGCTTCCCATCCAATTTTCTTATAAACTGGCAAACAAGGTCTTTTAGAGTCAGATTCCCAAGACTATATTGTTCCTTCTCCTTTCGGAATAATTCAGCTAAATCAAGAAGAACCATTTGAACCTGTCCACTAGGATGCGTCTCAAGAGCCTGGCTAATGTTATCCAAAGACTCCTTACTCAGTCCATCCTTAATGAATTTAATTTTGTCTTCTCGATTTATAGAAGTCATTCCGACATTCTTACATCTCGAGTTACAATTCCATCTTGCACACTTATAACAAACTTGCATTCTTTTTGCTCTTCTTTTTTTAGAAAAAGAACTCCTACCCATTCCTGACAAATGTCTAGCAAATGAATCTTGAAATTCACCTGCTAAGCGTACCTTGGCCTCGATGATCCAACGTACATCCTCAGGAAGGCCTAAGCGCATCAGTACTCTTAGCCTTTCAAGTCTACATCTGTAAATTTTCCTGAGATCGTCTTGAGGGAGAGTAGGGAACCGAACTCTGAGCTTGGCGAGGGTTTCCTCCATTCTTTGTCTCTAACAAATTTGTTTAGTGCAAGGGTGGATTGTTCTGTATATATAATGGTTAAGGAGAACAAATCGAAGCATTGCACAACAAACACAATAACAATAAAATAAAAATAATGAAAACTTAAGAAAACTCTCCCAACATAATCAACAAAATGAAAAACACATATCATTAACAATAATAACTCAAGAAAAATAGTAAAAAAAAATGGGAAGAGAAATTTCTACTTCAAGTCAAGCCAAGTAGGTGGCATTGTGCAGGTGCACCTCTTCCACCGTATGCTCTTGAAAACCCTCATAGAAGGGCTTAAGCCGATGTCCATTTACTTTGAAGACCTTTTTGGTTGTCTCATCTGTGATCTCTACTGCACCATAAGGAAAAACATTAGTAACCAAAAATGGACCTAACCATCTAGAACGTAACTTACCAGGCATCAGCTTAAGACGAGAATTATATAAGAGCACTTTTTGTCCAACAATGAACTCTTTTCTTGTTATCATCTTGTCATGGAATGCTTTGGTTTTTTCCTTGTAAATTCTGGAATTCTCATATGCTTCTAACCGAATTTCTTCAAGTTCTTGCAATTGAAGCTTTCTATGCACTCCAGCTTTATCCAAGTTCAAATTGCATTGCTTAACAGCCCAATAAGCTTTGTGCTCAATCTCTACCGGTAGATGACATGTTTTGCCAAAGACTATCCGGTAAGGGGACATCCCTATAGGAGTTTATAAGTTGTTCTGTAAGCCCATAAAGCTTCATCAAGCCTTTTGCTCCAGTCTTTCCTATTCGGTTGGACTGTTTTTTCCAGAATTTGTTTGAGTTCCCTGTTGGATACTTCAGCTTGACCATTGTTTGAGGATGATATGGTGTAGACATCTTGTGCATCACCCCATATTTCCTCAACAAGGATGCCATGTTCTTATTGCAAAAATGAGATCCTTGATCACTAATGATTGTCCTTGGAATTCCAAACCTGCTAAAAATGTTAGACCTGACAAAGTCAATCACAACATGAGAGTCATCAGTGCGGGTGGCTTTTGCTTCTACCCATTTAGAAACATAATCCACAGCCAGTAAAATATAAGTGAAACCAAAAGAGTTAGGGAAAGGTCCCATGAAGTCAATGCCCCAGACATCAAACACCTCACAGAACAACAATGGTTGTTGAGGCATCTCATTTCTTCGTGATATGTTGCCCATTCTTTGGCATTGTTCACAATTCTTACAATACCTGTAAGCGTCACGAAACAAGGTAGGCCAGTACAAACCAGAGTCCAAAACCTTTCTAGCAGTACGTTGAGGTCCAAAGTGCCCACCACATGCAAATGTATGGCAAAATCTAGAATGGAATTAAACTCATGATCTGGAACACAACGCCTAATGACTTGATCGATGCAAAATTTCCACAGGTAGGGATCTTCCCACACATAATATTTAGAATCACTTTTAAGTTTATCTATTTGTGCCTTAGATGCATGTGCAGGCAAAACAGATGCAACCAAGTAATTAACTAAATCAGCAAACCAGGGGGGTGGTGTGACGTAACTCCAAAAGTTGTTCATCAGGAAAGAATCATGAATAGGGAGAGAGTCAGGTTCTCTCTCAATTCTGCTTAAATGATCAGCTACCATGTTTTCTGCACCGCTCTTGTCCCTAATCTCCAAATCAAACTCTTGAAGTAGCAACATCCATCTAATCAACCTTGGTTTTGCATCTGGCTTCTTCAATAGGAACTTTAATGCTGCATGGTCAGTAAAAACAACCACCTTAGAATTAAGCAAATATGATCTAAATTTATCAAGTGCAAAAACAATAGCTAACAATTCTTTCTCAGTGGTAGTATAGTTAGCTTGTGCAGCATCTAAAGTTCTAGAAGCATAATATATGACATGAGGAAATTTTCCAACTCTTTGTGCAAGGACAGCTCCCACAGCATAATTGGATGCATCACACATGATCTCAAAATGGAGTGTCCAATCTGGTGGTTTGATAATTGGAGTTGTGGTCAATGATTTCTTGAGTTGATCAAAAGCCTCCTTACACCTGTCATCAAAGTTAAAATCAACATCTTTCTGTAGCAAGTTAGAAAGTGGATGGGCTATCTTGCTGAAGTCTTTGATGAATCGTCTGTAGAAACCGCATGACCAAGAAATGATCTAATCTCGCGAATGCAAGATGGGTAAGGTAAACTAGAAATTACATCAATCTTGGCAGGATCCACTTCTATACCCTTCTTTGAAATTACATGTCCTAACACTATGCCCCGGTCAACCATAAAGTGACATTTTTCAAGATTAAGAACAAGGTTATTTTCAATGCATCTATGTAAAACCTTATCTAAACTATCTAAACAGGTTTCAAACGAAGAACCATACACAGTGAAATCGTCCATGAACACCTCCATGCACTTTTCAAGGAAGTCAGCAAAGATACTGACCATGCACCGCTGGAAGGTACCAGGGGCATTGCATAGGCCGAATGGCATCCTCCTATAGGCAAAAGTTCCAAAGGGGCAGGTGAATGTGGTCTTTTCCTGGTCCTCTGGTGCAATGTGAATCTGGAAATAACCTGAAAAGCCATCAAGAAAACAATAATGAGATTTCCCAGCTAAACGCTCAAGCATTTGATCAATAAAAGGCAAAGGGAAATGATCTTTTCTAGTTGCTTGGTTAAGTTTCCTATAATCAATACAAACTCTCCAACTGTTTTGCACTCTAGTAGGAATAAGCTCATTCTTGTCATTCTTCACTACTGTGAGACCAGTCTTCTTTGGGACCACTTGGACCGGACTTACCCAGTGACTGTCAGATATAGGATAAATGATGTCGGCTTGTAAAAGCTTGGTCACCTCCTTCTTCACAACATCCAAGATTAGAGGGTTCAGACGTCTTTGTGGCTGCCTTATTGGTTTGGCTCCATCTTCAAGTAAGATCCTATGCATGCACATAGAAGGGCTAATACCAGGAATGTCAACTAAGGTCCATCCAATTGCCCTTTTATGCTTCCTTAAGACTTGCAACAACATTTCTTCTTGTTCAGCCTGAAGACTTGTTGAAATAATCACAGGCAACTTTTCATTCTCCTCTAAATAAGCATACTTCAAATGCTTTGGGAGTTGTTTGAGCTCCAATGTAGGTGGTTGCTCAATTGAGGGAAGTGTCCTGGTGGATGGAATTGCATCTGCAACATGTAACTCAACAACATCCAATTCAATCAATTCATTACCTTCTAGCTCTGTTAAATCAACAAGTACACCATCATCAGAATGTATACTACCTGCATCATGAAAATCCTCCTGCAAGTAAGTATCAATCTCAGCACAAACATGACATAATAGAGAATCTACACAATTGTTACAGGTGTAAACATCATGTAAATCAGCAAAAGAAGGGAAATCTTCATTAAACAGCTCAGAATAGGTATCATCAACCAGATCATCTAGTAACTCAATATGAAAAATTGAGTGCTCTTCCATGGGATGCTTCATAGCATCAAATATATTAAATCTGACAATATCGTCTCCAAACTCCATGGAAAGAGTTCCTGCATGGACATCAATCTTTGTTCTAGCTGTCTTAAGGAATGGTCTTCCCAGAATAATCGGAGCCTTATTGGATTTAGACTCTCCCTCCATATCCAAAATGTAGAAATCTGCAGGGAAAATCAAATCATTAACTTTAACAAGGACATCCTCAATAAGTCCAAAAGGATATGCATTACTCCGGACCGAGAGACTGAGTTTTTCCATAGACCTTGTGCCGGGCACAGGGCCTATTTCTAAGGCTCCCTATAGAATGTCACCCTTGGAGATAAGTGAACTTAAGAAGCAATTAGAGGAATTAATAGAGAAGCAGTTCATTAGGCCTAGTGTATCCCCTTGGGGAGCTCCAGTGCTCATTGTCAAGAAGAAGAATGGTAGCATGAGGTTGTGTGTTGACTATAGGCAGTTGAACAAGGTAATGATTAAGAACAAATACCCTTTGCCTAGGATAGATGACCTGTTAGACCAGCTTAGAGGATCAGTAGTATTTTCTAAGATAGACTTACGGTCAGGTTACCACCAGATAAGGATTAGGAGTGAGGATGTTTCCAAAACTGCTTTTAGAACTAGATATGGGCATTATGAGTACTTGGTGATGCCTTTTGGTTTGACCAATGCTCCAGCAGTATTCATGGACTACATGAATCGGATCTTTAGGTCCTACTTGGATAAGTTTGTGGTTGTGTTCATCGACGACATTCTCATCTATTCTAAAACCTTAGAAGAACATGAGCAACATCTTAGAGTGGTTTTGGAACTGTTGAGAGAGAAGAAACTGTTTGCTAACCCTGAGAAATGTGAATTTTGGTTGGATAAAGTTCACTTCCTAGGACATGTGATATCTAGTGAAGGTGTGTCAGTGGACCCCAGTAAGATAGAGGCAGTGATTGGTTGGGAGAGGCCCAAATCAGTCACTGAGGTTAGGAGTTTCTTGGGATTAGTTGGGTATTATCGCAGATTTATTAGAGGTTTTTCCCAGTTGGCCTTACCTCTCACCCGGCTGACTCGTAAGGGCCATGCTTTTGTTTGGGATGAGAAATGTGAGAAGAGTTTCAAGGAATTCAAGGAGAGGTTGACCACCACCCCGGTGTTGGTATTGCCGGACTTGTCCAAATCCTTTGAAGTGTATAGTGACGCTTCAGGAAAGGGATTAGGTTGTGTTTTGATGCAGGATAAGAAGGTAGTGGCTTATGGTTCTAGACAGCTTAGACCCCATGAGGAAAATTACCCAACCCATGACTTAGAGTTGGCTGCAGTAGTGTTTTGCTCTTAAGGTGTGGAGGCATTTACCTATATGGGGTACAATTTGAGGTTTTTAGTGATCACAAGAGCTTAAAGTACCTGTTTGACCAGAAAGAACTTAACATGAGACAGAGAAGGTGGATGGAATTTTTAAAGGACTATGACTTTGAACTTAGGTACCACCCAGGCAAGGCCAATGTAGTGGCTGACGCCCTAAGTAGGAAATCCCTGCATGCGTCATTCATGATGGTGCATGAGCTAGAATTGTTAGAGAAGTTTAGGGATTTGAAACTTGAGGGGAACTATGAGGGAGATAGTATGAGACTCCATAGGATAGAAGTGGTTAATGAGTTAAGGACAAGGATTAGAGAGGCTCAGATCTTAGACTTAGAACTCCAGTCCCGAAAGGGACAAACAAGATTTTCTGTATCAGGAGATGGGATGATTCTCTTCCAAGGGAGAGTCTGTATCCCTAAGGGGGGTAGTCTTAGAGAGGAGATTTTAGAGGAGGCTCATAAGAGCAAGTTCACGGTACATCCGGGTATTACCAAGATGTACCAAGACTTGAGGACCATGTTTTGGTGGGATGGAATGAAGAGAGAGATAGTTGAGTTTGTTTCTAGGTGTCTTGTATGCCAACAGGTTAAGATAGAACACCAAAAGCCCTAGGGTATGCTCAAACCATTAGAAATTCCCGAGTGGAAATGGGAAGCCATCTCCATGGACTTTGTGATGGGATTTCCTAGAGTCCCAGCAGGCTTTGATGCCATTTGGGTGATTGTGGACCGGCTGACCAAGTCAGCTCATTTCTTACCAATCAAGGCAACCTACCCTTTGACCAAATTAGCAGAATTGTATATCAAGAAGATTGTGAAGCTTCATGGTGTACCTTCCAGCATAGTGTCAGATAGAGATCCCAGATTTACCTCTAGGTTTTGGAATGCCCTACACCAAGCCTTCGGTACTAAACTGAAGTTTAGCACCGCTTACCACCCTCAGACTGATGGGCAGTCTGAGAGAACAATCCAGACCTTAGAGGACATGCTTAGATCCTGTATTTTGGAAGAGAAGGGTAGTTGGGATAAGTACCTACCTCTTATAGAGTTTGCCTATAACAACAGTTTCCATAGTAGTATAGGTATGGCACCCTATGAGGCGTTGTATGGTAGGAAGTGTAATTCACCTTTATGTTGGTGTGAGGTGGGAGAGAAAAGCTTTTTAGGACCAGAGTTGGTACAGATAACTACAGAAAAGATTAGAGGATTAGGGAAAAGTTGGTAACTGCCCAGAACCGCCAGAAGTGTTATGCTGATAGGAGGCGGAAGTACCTAGAGTTTGAGGAAGGTGACCATGTGTTTTTGAAAGTTACTCCCATCACTGGCATTGGAAGATCCATTAAAGCCAAAAAGTTAAATCCCCGTTTTGTCGGTCCTTTTCAAATATTGCAAAGGGTTGGTTCCCTTGCATACAAGATAGCCCTTCCACCCCATTTAGCCAACATCCATGATGTATTCCATGTCTCTCAGCTCAGAAAATACCTTTATGATCCTTCTCACGTCATAAGTTCAGAATCGGTACAATTGAGGGAGGATTTGACTATTCCCTCGAGGCCTGCGCAGATTATTGACCGAAGTGTCAAAACCTTGAGGAATAAAATCATTCCGTTAGTGAAGGTGTTTTGGGAAGGTCAGACGCCAGAAGATGCAACTTGGGAGAAAGAGGAAGACCTCCGCTCCCAATTTCCAGAGTTATTCGTTTAAGGTAAGAAAGTTATTTTCTCCATTTTCTTCCTTGCTCAACATTCTTTAGCCAATTTTGAGGACAAAATTGTTTTAAGGGGGGGTTAGAATTGTAACATCCCGCTAATTAAGACCTTAATTCATAGAAATATCATAACTTAAAGTAGAATGAAGAAAAGAATAGGTTGTTGCTTGATGTTGGTTCTAAGCCTAATGACCTTGATGCACTAAATTGCAAATATCTAGAGTTGTAGATGTCCGATTAAGGTGATTTCACTCTCATTAGAAAGCTTACTTCCGAGGCTTCAGTTTGATAGGTTATATGATAGGGTTTGGATAAAAAACTGCACCTTAACAAGAAGGGAAAATTTCACTCTGGTTTCCTCGCTCGAGCTGAGCTCAAGCGCAGCCTGAGCGAGGATATCAGTAAAAAGGGAAAATTGCAATCTGGTTTTCTCGCTCACGCTGAGCTCGAGCGCAGCCTGAGCACAGAAAAACAGAGAGCAATTCGAGGAAATTCAGCTCGAGCTGAGCTCAAGCGCAGCCTGAGCGAGAACTCGTGCTTGAGCTGCGCTCAAGCGAGGCTTGAGCGCAGGTCCGATTTCTGCACTTTAAAACACGTTCGTGGACGGTTTTCAGTCAGTTCTTTATTCCATTTTTTCGTATTTTCAGAGAGAGAGAGAGGGTTCTAGTGAGAGAAAGACCCAGCAAAGGCCAAGAACGATTTCTACTCATCAAGAACGAGTCTTGCATCAATCTTTCCCCCTTCAAGGCCCTCCATTCTTCGTTCTTTCTCCGTTTTCTCGACTCACAGGTGGGTTGGACTCTCACTTGTTTGTTCTGGATGATTGCCATTGCATGTTCCCTATTCTTTTCCCCCTTTCTTCTATGAATTAGTGATATAGGTATAGTATGAACATAAGAATTGTGAATATACTGATTATTGTATGTATTGAATTGCCAAAACCTTAGGGTAGATGATTGGATGATTTTGTATGATGGTTCTTGATATGTTTGATGATTCTTGATTATATTATTCTGGAATTCATGGGCCTTTGGCCATCATAGTCATGGAATTATGAATTTAAGAAATCATAGAGCTTTTGGGCTATCACAGGGTCTTTGACCATCACAGGCCTTCAGGCAAATTATTTAAGAACAACGGGGGTAACCACATCGAACTCATGGCCAAGAGGGAGATGGGGTCCCCAATCACAGAATTATATTTAAATGTCATTTAAAATTTAATCATAGGTAACCTTGGACGACGGTCCTTGGTTACATGGCCGAGCGCTCATCACAGTCACGTTACAGAGAAAAGACCCCGGGTGTCGGGAACAACACCTCACAGCCATGCATTGCATCTTGATGATTGATTTTCTTTATGTTGAATTCTGTATCATTATCTCTATTATGTCTCTTAAATATATGTATGCCATGATGGTTCTTGGTTGCTTTCCCCCACACTGCACACACTGTTACACTCACTGGGACGTTGGTCTCACCCCATTCCATGGGAACAATATTTTCAGTGGTGCAGGATACTGATCAGAGCTATGACGAGTAGTAGATGGCATGTGAAGACCATTAGTCTTATTGTTTATTTTACTTGATGTTTTTCATGTTGTTTAGAACCACTAGTGTTATTTGTTAAAGCTACTCTAGGAATCATTATGTTAGTTTAATATTTTTGTGTTGGAGCCTTGATGGCAACAACATGTTATTATTCATTGAGTTATATATGTATTGTTGGAGCTTTAGTAATTGTTGGGTTACTCAAGCGATGGTATTGTATGTCGATACACGAAATGATTGAAATAATTTCACGAATTTGGAAATAGTGCTTCCAACAGGCATTATTTCTGAATTTAGAAATTAGGACGTTACATTTTGGTATCAGAGCAGTTCACTCCAGTTGGACTGTGGTTATGTGTTACACCTTAAGTTAGTCATAATTTTATATGCATTATTAGGGAATTGATAGACTAATCACCTGGATATTTCTTAATGATGTGTATAGGGTCATGGCTAACGGTAGGAGGGGACGTCTTCGTGCCAATTCACCTTCACCCTCACCGGATCAACCTCAGGATCCCGTGGCGGTGGCCCTTCAAATGCTCACCCAAATCATGGGGGAGCAAGCCACCTCTAATGCCGCATTACTTCAGGCCTTGCACAGGCAGTCCACCGTACTCCTCCACCGGGACAGTAGTAGATCCTTTTCTTCAGGGATACACAGAATTCAGGAAACACCACCCTCCAGTCTTTAATGGGGCTTATGACCCAGCAGCAGCAGACTCCTGGCTTAATGCCATGAACAAGATCTTTGAGGTGATGGCTTGTGCGGACGACATGAAGGTGAGATTTTCTACCTACATGTTACAAGGAGAAGCAGAGAATTGGTGGAAGAATGCGAAGATCAGTTTGAACACTCCGGAAACCTTACTCTCTTGGGATGCATTCCAGAATGTATTCCTGGAGAAGTATTTCCCTGAACCAGTCAGGAAACAGAAAGAGCTAGAATTTCTCAATCTGAAGCAAGGCAACATGGCCGTGGGCCAGTTGTGGCCAAGTTTGAAGAACTCTCCAAGTATCACTCCCTTCTGCAAGCCAATCCTAATGACGGTTGGAATGTTCTCACTTGGAAGCGGGCCTCAAGCCCGAGATCAGGAAAATTGTGTCAGCCTTCCAGCTCAAGGATTTCCCAGCCTTGGCGACCAAGTGTCTGGTTGTCGAGCAAAGTTTGGTGGATGAGGCGCCCAAGCCGGCAGCTAGGACTTGGGTTGAGAGTAAGAGGAAGAGAGATGATGCACCTGTCAGTAGGAATTTTCGACCTCAGTTCCAGGGAGGAAAGGGCAAGCAGGTTGCCCTTCCCTCCACTACAGCTTTTCCTACTTGTCCCAAGTGTAGTAAGCACCATCGGGGCGAGTGCCTGGCAGGACAACGAGTCTGTTTCTACTGTCGGGAACCAAATCACATGATTGGGGACTGCCCAAAGAAGAAGAAGGACCAGCCCAAACCCCAAGCTACCGGAAGGGTCTTTACCCTCAACGGTGAGATGGCAACTCAGGCCGATGATCTGATGCAAGGTACTTGTAATCTAAATGACACTCCTTTGATTGTACTGTATGATTCTGGAGCAACTCATTCATTCATTTCTTATGACTGTGTGGAAAGGATGAAATGCATGCCACTCCTTTACCTTTTCATTTGAATGTCCATACCCCTGCTAAGGAAGCCATTCCCACTTCCTTAGTGTGTCTTGCATGTCCCTTAGAAATTCAAGGGTAGGATCTTTGAAGTTGATTTGATTTGTCTGCCATTGAAAAAACTTGATGTTATTTTGGGTATGAACTGGTTATCCCGTAACCAGGTCATGCTTGACTGTTGCAATAAAGAAATCGTGTTCCCTACTCTTCTTCCTTCCCCGAAGGAGAGGCCATCATATTTGTTATCTTGCTCCACTCAGATTTCTGAATGCCTGACTGATGGTAGTTATTGTTTTATATTACTGCTTTCCTCAACTGTAGAGTCGAAACCCGACCTAGACAGTATAGCCATTGTTAGGGAGTTCCAGGATGATTTCCCTAGTGAGGTGACCACCTACCTCCGGACCGAGAGACTGAGTTTTCCATAGACCTTGTGCCGGGCACAGGGCCTATTCTAAGGCTCCCTATAGAATGTCACCCTTGGAAATAAGTGAACTTAAGAAGCAACTAGAGGAATTAATAGAGAAGCAGTTCATTAGGCCTAGTGTATCCCCTTGGGGAGCTCCAGTGCTCCTTGTCAAGAAGAGAATGGTAGCATGAGGTTGTGTGTTGACTATAGGCAGTTGAACAAGGTAATGATTAAGAACAAATACCCCTTGCCTAGGATAGATGACCTGTTAGACCAGCTTAGAGGATCAACAGTATTTTCTAAGATAGACTTACGGTCAGGTTACCACCAGATAAGGATTAGGAGTGAGGATGTTTCCAAAACTGCTTTTAGAACTAGATATGGGCATTATGAGTACTTTGGTTATGCCTTTTGGTTTGACCAATGCTCCAGCAGTATTCATGGACTACATGAATCGGATCTTTAGGCCCTACTTGGATAAGTTTGTGGTTGTGTTCATCGACGACATTCTCATCTATTCTAAAACCTTAGAAGAACATGAGCAACATCTTAGAGTGGTTTTGGAATGTGTTGAGAGAGAAGAAACTGTTTGCTAACCCTGAGAAATGTGAGTTTTGGTTGGATAAAGTTCACTTCCTAGGACATGTGATATCTAGTGAAGGTGTGTCAGTGGACCCCAGTAAGATAGAGGCAGTGATTGGTTGGGAGAGGCCCAAATCAGTCACTGAGGTTAGGAGTTTCTTGGGATTAACTGGGTATTATCGCAGATTTATTAGAGGTTTTCCCAGTTGGCCTTACCTTTCATCCCCGACTGACTCGTAAGGGTCATGCTTTTGTTTGGGGATGAGAAATGTGAGAAGAGTTTCAAGGAATTCAACGAGTAGTTCACTTCCAGTGTCCCTAAGAAAGCCCTTCATGATGTCAACGTAGTTCCCAAAGACAACACAATAGGCCTTTCCCTGTTTTTAACGGCAAACCATAAAATAGTCATTAGTTTTTTCACAACCATAGCTCCACCTCCCATATCACTTAGTTAAAATTACCACTCATACAAGAAATTAATCAATACTGTAAATCAGGACCATTTCAAATAATTAATAATCATTACTCACTTGTCATCCATCGGTTCCATCTGAACCACCCTAGTTGTCCGTCCATCACGAACAGGTCTCTTTTCAGAAAAGACAGCCACCAGCAATCCAATGAAATCTGTGAAATCCAAGTTTACAAAATCACAACGCTTGTTAAAAAATGTCCCCTCGACATTACGTGCGTGGACACTTTCACATGTAAAGGCCAACTCACCCATGAAATAGTCACTCTGACCACCAGTCTCCAATATCATTTGGGAATTGAAAGGCACCAATCCAATGTGGGGTATGTTCAGGGATTCACACCTTGTGCCCTTTGTCTTTGCATTAAATAACAATTTAAACTTGTGGCGAGTTTCTCGATATGACCCGAGATTCGGACCACTCCAAAGAAATGCATCTTATACACCTCACCCTCAACCACCAGGTCCTTAAACTTTTTCATCATTGGTTTCCTAATAGACGCCTGAATATTCCCATCCTTCACAATGCAAATACACTGTGTTAGAAGTAGTACATAAAAAAATGCAAAGAAACAAAAAAAACAACTCATAACATGGGCTCGAGTAAAGCAAACCTCAGCATCCAACAACACCATCTCGATTGAAAAAGGCTTGGTTGGTTCATCGAGTGGGAACATCTCCCACAAGCGCTCAACCCGCACCTTGAAACGCCAACTTTGTTTCCAGGATAAACATTTTTCACTGGGTCAAAAACTGCTCCCATGGTGACTGGGCGGACTTGTTGAGAATCTAGCAAGCGTACCAAAAACCCAGTAGTATAATAGTAAGTAAGATTATCGTATCCACAGGGAACAGTTCAATTTATAAAAACTAGTGGTCACAACTATCAAGTAAGAGAATATGATTGTTGATTGGTAAGAGTTGCAATAGTAAATAAAAACAGAAAATAAATTGAGATAGGTTGAGCAGGTTACTTGGACTAGGATTGAACTTCGTCTATCGCACCCCTTTCGTATTTGAACCCCAATAATATTTATGAATATGTAATTATGATACCTTAGCTCAAATTAAAGTTATCCCACGTAGGTTCCCCGGATCGTGAAATACTCAGAAATAATCTATATGGGTTCTCCCAGTGATAAATTACCCCGGATTTAAAGATCGATTTGTTTACGCTATCAATTCGCCCTGGTTCCCACAGTGACTACTATGAGTATTTTTACCAATCAGAGTTCAAGTTTCCTATTCCTAGGCTCCCCCAAACTCGCTATTGATTTTACAAAACCATTTTCCAATGCGCCCCATAAAACCCTATAACTCCGGCACACGGACGGAAGCTAAGCATTAAGCACATAATAAAAATTTCAATATCATAAAAACAGGGACTCATAATTATTAAAGAGAATTCACATACAATCGGGGATTGAATCGACTACATTCAATCCTATCGGAGAGTTTAGCTACTCATGGTAGCCATTACAAACCAACAGAGAAATTGTCACACTTTCTCCAGCCTTAGCTCTGCTCCGCCGTCTCCCAATGTGTCCTCTGATCTATGAAAAAGGTCCTTTAAATAGAAGTTAGAAAGCTATCTGAAATTGGAAGGAATCTTGTTTGAAATCCTTTGAAAAATTGATTTTGTATTCCTGCGCTCAGCACATATGAAGCACAGGAAACAGAGAGCATTTTAATTGTTGCGCTCCACTTGCGCTAAGCGCAGGTGGAGAGTAGTTCTCGTTCCCAGCTTTCCCTGATTTCCTCTTTTTCAAAACTGATCTCTTCCTGATCTTATCTTTGTTTGCTCTGCTTTCCTTATTTCCCTCTTTGTAGCTTGATCTTGTGCTGATTTGATCTCCAATTTGAATTTAGAATTTTGTCTGCAGAATCTTTATCCAATAATTACTGATTTTATCTTGATCAGCTGCCATTTAAAACCTTATCTTGCAGATTCTCTCTTCAAATAGATGTTATCTTGTTTCTCCATTTAAAACCTTCTCTTTTATCTGCAGAATCAACAGATATTCTATCAAATAGCATCAAATTTAAATTCAAATTAAATAATCACAAAATATGCATTTATTACTAAAAAGAGATAATTTGAGGAATAGATTTACTATTTTACCCTTGATAAGTGTTGTAATTATACAATAATTTATCATATATTTGCACTTATAAGGACTCAACCTTTGAAGATCAAGAAAATCAAACAGGTCAGGAAGATGCATGGTGTGCCATGCCCCGGTGCTGCACCCCTATATATAGCAATGATCCATCGGGTAAGAGTGATGGGCGAAATTGATTTTTGGCTCCAAAGTTACAATTTTCCAATTCGAGTCTGACAGCATAAGAAATGGGCCTGGTGTACGCCCTCTGTGGAAACAACATTGCTCGTCAATAATCCAACCATGGTTGGCTCGTTAGCTACGTCCGCGGCATGTGACGGACAGCAGACTACGTCGAACAGGGAAGTCTTCCACCTGCGACAGTCCCTGACATGCTCTGAAAAATGCTGGGATGTATGCATGACTCAAAAGTACTCAAAGCTAGCTCTTCACAATCATCACATGCGTCCGAAAAGGATCCCACGGAGGTGAGTTCACTTTTGTTGGAGAAGGGGTGCACTGTGTGTCGAAAAGCACAGGATTGGTAGCAAACTACAAAGGAACTCCGCATGAATAGTGAAAAGAAAGAAGCGTTCTTCGTCCAGTTAGATATTATAGATTTGCTCATGTCTTATATAGCCACTAAATTGCAAATATTTTGACAGATACTGGTGCCTTATCTAGCTAGCCACCAAAGCACTTGTAAGGAAGGCAGTAACAAAATGTAGTATAGTTTATTATATATATTACAAGAGAAAACACATCCCTGAATTCTATGGAAAATTCAAGCATTGAATATGTTGTATTACATTGTAAAGGAGATAAGAAGAATGACGTGAAGAAAATGGAAATGAGAGAAGATTCCTCATTATTTGGTTGCCGAGAATGATGGAAAATACAGTATTGTAAGCGGTAATTTGGGAGAGAAATCAGAATTTAGAAATTTTTTATGATTGGGCTAGCCCACTCTTGGCCCTGGCCCTAGGGGTGTAATCGGTCGGGTCGTGGTTTGGGTGACATCAAGTCCAAACCGATCAAATTGTGGTGGGTTGGGTGGTTTAGGTTTTGTATTTGTTTGGGTGAGTAACTCGACTCGACCCGACCCAACCTGAATATGTCCAGGTGGGTTGGGTCATCGGATCATAAGCATTTTCTTTTTAAAAAAATGTGGAAGATGAAATGAAATTAAATATAAAATGAGAAAAAGAAAAGAAACAGGGAAAAATGAAATGAGAGGAGCATATGAAATGGGGTTTGGGGAACTACCCCTCCTTGTGTTGCGCTAACGACCTTTTTTGTTCTCTCCGGGCAGGAAAATGAAATAAGATTAGAGCTTCTTTTTCTGGTTTGGTTTGGGTTGGGTCTATCGGTTTCAACATAGGCAACCCGAGACCCGTAACTAGATCGGGTTTGAAAGAAAATGTCTAAACCGAACCGAATACCTGAATCGAACTGTTATATATCATTCGGGTTGGGTTGGGTCCATTGGGTTCGCGGGTTGGGTCGGACCCTCTTACCAACACCCTTACCTAGCCCTAGCACACCACTTTTTTAAAATTTAGGGGCTGGGGCTAAAAAATCTCCCTACTGTGGGGGGGCCTAATATTAGGTGGACTATTTTAATGGGGGCCATGGGGTGGGATTGTGGGACTTAGCCTATCTTGACAACTTTAGTGTTAACCACATGTATCCTAAATTAACAGGGCAATCATGTTCGGGGCTTAGTCACATTTATGACTCCTCAACCTCTCCCTAAGAGTGTTTTATTTTTTGCATATAGTCGTGCTTCATCTTTGGTCATGTTGCAATAAAATATTAAATTTAAACTTTATTATAACATAACAACAAGAAGTTAATGTGAGTGAATAAGATCAGTTTTCAGAAAGCATCTTAAAATATGTAAAACAATGTTTCCACCGTATAAAACTTCGAAAAATAACCTTGGTGCATCATGCAGAGAGACTTGGCCCAAATAAAACTTGGGAAAATAAAGGAATGAAAATTATAAAGCACAATAAAGTGTTAGGTTTAAGGCCCTCTTGCACTTAAGTTTTAATGAAAACAAAGCTTTCATAATTAAATTCTAAGTATTCTAAATATGGTATTACTAATGAATACTTTAAAATATTTGAGAAAAGCACATGAACAACTTGAAATGAACTCAAATATATCAGACATATATCAAAAGCAATATTCAATCTTAAGAAGCTGAAGATCAACTCCAAAAGCAATGAACTGATATTGAGATTCATCATGTTCAAGTCTATAAACATTACAGAAATTATGCAGAATATTATAGAGTTTAACCACTATGAGATAAGAAATAATTGAAAAATCATAAAAGCTGGACGACAAGCATGTGATAAGTCATCCAAAGTTGGTCGACAAGCTAGAGCAACAAATTGCAAGCAGAAATTTAAATAGTTGTGGCAGTTGAAAAACATACAGTGCACAAAATTGCAACAAACATGACAAGGTACTCTATATATAAATAGAGATGTTTCTTAGCCAACAGTAAACTCAACCCAACAAGGAATAATCAGTGAAAGAAAAATAGAGAGTAGGGGGTAAATTCCAAAAGTGAGTGTGTGGGAAAAATACACTGGTGTATATTTTTGGGCATCATCTCTAGTACTCCTTGGGTACTAATATAATTGTTGTATTTGAATAGCAGTGGGCCTCACTGTGAAATATTATATTTGTATCTCTTTTGTGGGAGAGTGTGGAAAGGTTATTGTAATTATCCTTAAATATAGTGGAATTTTTTGGAGTTTGTCCCGTGATTTTTCCCTGGTTTATTGGAGGGCTTATCATGTTAAATATTTGGTGTTGTTTTTTCTACCATTTAGATCTATTTTTAATTGTTTGTGCTACTCTAGTGGTAGTTCTAGCTCTAATATATCTACTTTGGTGTTTATTGCTATATTTAATTTATACTATGAATCAATCTTCGAGCCAAACAAGTGGTATCAGAGCCTCCCAATTTGGCTCTGGGTTTCTGCTACGTAAATTAAATGGAGGAGAACACGTGTACTATGATCAAGCTCACATCCACAAACTACTCCATTTTGAAGCCAAAAATGGAGGATATACTTTTTCTACAAGGATATATATGATCCTGTGGAAAAGGGGGATGCAAAGCCAGACAATATGATAGCTGAAGATTGGAAAACGTCTCACTGGAAGGCCGTCAGTTTAATTAGATAGTTGGTGGATCTTAGTGTATTCCACCAGGTGGCCACAGAGACAAATGCCCAGACTCTTGGAGAAATATTGAAAAGATGTACCAAAGAAAGTGCATAGAACAAAGCTTTCGTTATTAGAAAGTTGGTGTATTTAAAATATCGGGAGGGAAGATTAGTTGCAGAACACTTGAGTGACTTCCAAAACTTGGTCAACCAGTTGGTTTTCATGAAGCTGGTGTTGGAAGATGAATTGCAAGCTTTGTTACTTTTTAGTTCATTTCCAGAAAGCTAGGAAACGTTGGTGGTTTCGTTAAGCAACTCTGCTCCAAATGGAGAACTAACTTTATCTCAAGTCAAAAATAGTATGCTCAATGAAAAAATAAGAATGAATGAATCAGGAGCAAGAAGTTCCTAAGCCTTGTCACAGAGAACATGGGGAGAAGCAAGAGCAGCGGACGATCCAACAAATCTAAAGATAGGTCACAATCTCAACCTAGAAGAAAATTTAAGTGTTATCATTGTGGTGAAGAAGGAGATATCAAAAGGAATTGTAAATCTTGGAAGAATCGAAGAAATCAAAGACCATCTAAAGATGAAAATAACACAACCTTTGTAATTGATAGGGAAGTGGTGTTGCTCTCTGTTGAAGAAGAAGAAGAATGTCATGTTGCATATTCATGTGTTGAATGGGTCATTGACTCAACAACATTTTACCATGCCACTTCTAACAAGGAACTCTTTACTACGTACAAAGCAGGAGACTTTGGCCAAGTAAAGCTAGGAAATAGCAGCAATGTAAACATTGTGGGAGTTAGCGATGTGTGCATTTAAACTAATACTTGTTGCACACTAACATTAAAGGATGTGCGGTGCATGATTTGCATTTGAATTTGATTTCTGTGCATTCTTTGGAACTAGCTGGTTATTACAACAACTTTGGTGATGGCAAATGGAAGCTTACTAGAGGGATCGTTGTTGGTTGCTAGAGACACTGTTATTTCACATTATAAAAATCGAGTCAAGATGATCAAAGATGGGCTTAATGCAGTCGAGGATGATGCTCCGCCAAATTTGTGGCATAAAGATTTGCTTATATAAGTGAAAAAGAATTACAGATTTTGGCAAAGAATTCCCTTATTCCATCTGTCAAAGGTACAAAATCGAATCATTATGCCTATTGTCTGTTTGGAAAGCATCATAGAGTATCTTTCAGTAAAACTTCAAAACTGAAAGAGAATATTCTGGATATGGTTTACTCTGATGTATGCGGTCCCACAGAGGTGGAGACTCATGGTGGTAGCAGATATTTTGTGACATTTATTAATGATGCTTCACGAAAGGTGTGGTTGTATTTCCTGAGAATGAAGTGTTAGGACCATAGGAAACACTAGAAGGGGGGTTGAATAGTGTTTTATAATCTTTACAGATTTTTTGTGAAAACCTTTTTAAAACAAGCAAAGATATTTTCAATGTTCAGACAACTAGCTGAAAAATGAGTTTTCAAAGTCTTGTGAAACACTTCAGCAGGTTCAGTAAAATTTCCTTTTAAAAAGATTTGTGTGATAAATAAAGTTATTTTTGCTGCGCAAATTACAAACTCACTTTTCAGAACCTTCCTTGGTTAGAAATAAGCAGATAACAGCGAAAGCAAAGAGTAGAGGGTTGAGAGAACTTAACAACAGAGATTTATCCTGGTTCACCCACTAACCCAGTGAGCTACGTCCAGTCCCAGGGCAAACACACCACTGGATTTTCACTAATCCCGCAAGATTACAAGTATTCTTTGGACCCAGCCTCTCCAGGCTAAACAACAGTATTCTTTGGACACAACCTCTCCAGGCTAAACACCAAGTATTCTTTGGACACAGCTTCTCCAAGCTAAACAACATCGAGTATTCTTTGCACACCTAGCCTCTCCAAGCTCAACAACCAAGTATTCTTTGTACACAACAGCCTCTCCAGGCTGAAAACCCAAGTATTCTTTTAACACAACCTCTTCAAGCTAACCCAGCAAATACAGTTTGAAAAGATGAAAGCTCAAACTCTGAAACTACACAAGTTTAGAGCTCGAACTGGGAAACTTGTACAAATAACAGAGTGAGACTCAGGATATAGAAGTTGTTGTACAATAATGAAACAGATGAGTGTAAATTTTTGCAGCGTTTCAGCAAGTTGATTTCTCTGTTCTTCGTTCTCTTATTTCTTTCATCATGGAGTCTGGTATTTATATAGAGAATATCTTTCATCCGTTGAACTCCAATCGTTTTCCCGTTGATGCAAATGCTCCCATTGTGACACGTAGCCTGAACCCTTAGCTGTAGCAGATAGTAGAGTCACCTCACAGACTTCACTTTTTCTGAGTCGCATGTACTTTTCTCTGCAGACTTTGTCTTTTGGTGAGAGAAATTTGAAATATGCCAAAAATCACTTCTCCGACTTTCAGCAGGTTGCATTCTCTCAGCAAGTTTCCTTGCTTCGGAAGGTTTCACGTACTTCAGATGATATGATTTCTTCAAATTACACTTTCTGAAATATGGAACAACTACCTTCAGCAGAAATTATACTTTCATGTTAAAGCCAAATTTTTTATTCATTAAAACTTTGAGATTGCGAGACTTAAAACATTATTATCCTTTTAATAACATTTTGAGACTCAACATTCTCCCCCTTTTTAATGATGACAAATTTGCTTTAAGAAATAAATCAAATATCTGAAGGAAAGAGATAGTAAGATGTTAGAGTAAAGCTCCCCCTAAATCAGATACTGATGCAGAGCTTCCGTCTTGAATTTGTTTGCAACTTGCTTGAAATCTTCATTTCATTTCATTTTCTCTTCAACCGCTCCCCCTGAATCTGAGAATTCTTCTGAAACACATAACTTCATATCTGAAAACACATAACTTTAGATTTTGTTAGTTTCTTAATACTCCCCCTTTGGTCATCAGTCAAAAGGGCAGATAGAGTATCTGAAGAAGTGAAATATAAGTAAGAAAAATATTTCAAGATACCACTCGTGCATATCAACACTTTCTATGAAGTGAGAAAAAGATTCAATTTTCCGAAAGTGTGAGAATATTCAAATTTTGTCTGATAAACTTGAATCTATCCTCAGCAAGTGGTTTAGTGAATATATCAGCCCATTGATGTTCTATATCAATGAATTGTATATCAATAATTCCTTTCTAAACATAGTCTCTTATGAAATGATGTTTAATCATAATGTGTTTTGCTCTTGAGTGCTGAATTGGATTTTTAGAAAGATTGATTGCATTCATGTTATCACAGAAGACTAGAATAGATTTAATGTGAATATTAAAATCTTCTAACTGATATTTTACCCATAGCAGTTGTGAACAACAACATGCAGCAGAAATATATTCAGCTTCAGCAGTTGAAAGAGTTATCGTGCTTTGTCTCTTACTAGACCAACTTATCAGATTTTCTCCAATGAAGTGACATCCTCCACTGGTTGATTTTCTTTCAACTCTGTCTCTAGCAAAATCTGCGTCACAGAATCTTACTAACATGCAATCCTTACTCTTCTTATAGCACAGACCAAGATTAGTAGTACCTTTCAAGTATCTAAAAATCCTTTTTACAGCTTGATAATGAGTTACTCTTGGATCAGATTGAAATCTCGCACACAGGCATACACTGAACATAATTCCAGGTCTACTTGCAGCAAGATATAATAAGGATCCAATCATTCCTCTATACATAGTTGGGTCAACAGAATCTTCTCCTTCATCTTTGTTTAAAATAGATGAGGGGTGCATAGGAGTTGCCATAGGCTTGCAATCGTGCATATTAAATTTCTTAAGCATCTCTTTTGTATACTTCTCTTGATGAATCCATATACAATCAAAGTCTTGCTTAATTTGAAGTCCCAAGAAAAATTTTATTTCTTCCATTAAACTCATTTCAAATTCGGATTGCATAAGCCTCGAGAACTTAGTGCACAAAGAGGAATTTGTTGATCCAAAAATAATATCATCAACATATATCTGGACCAGAATTAGGTCTTTGTTAGACATTTTTCTAAAAAGAGTTGTATCAACTTTTCCTCTTTCAAAACCATTTTTGTGTAAAAAATTGCTCAGTCTTTCATACCATGCTCTAGGAGCTTGTTTCAGAACCATACATAGCCTTTTTCAGTTTGAAAACATGATTAGGAAAAGTTACATTTTCGAAACCAGGGGGTTGCCTAACAAATACCTCTTCCTCAACGAAACCATTTAGGAAGGCACTCTTAACATCCATTTGATATAGTTAATGCTATTATTAGCTGCATAGGAGAGTAAAATTCTAATATCTTCTAGCCTAGCTACTGGAGCAAAAGTTTCAGTGAAATCAATACCTTCTTGCTTATTGTAGCCTTGAGCAACAAGTCTGGCCTTGTTTCTGATAACCTGACCTTCTTCAGAGAGTTTGTTTCTAAACATCCACTTGGTTCCTATGATAGTTTTCCCATGGGGTTTAGGAACAAGAGTCCAAACATCACTTCTAGAAAACTGATTTAGCTCTTCTTGCATGGCTAGGATCCACCCTTCATCATGCAGAGCTTCTTTGATATTCTTTGGTTCAATTTCAGAGAGAAAGACAAGATTGTTGACTTCCCTTAGTCTTGATCTTGTTCTTACTCCTTCTGAAGTGTCACCAATGATTTGCTCTCAAGGATGATTATTTTTGTACCTCCGTTCACGCCAGCAAGGAAAGACTTGGTCATTTTGAGACTCGATATCAACTTTCTGAAGAGTATCAGTATCAGCAGGTTGGGAAGTGTCTTTTCAGTAGGTACTTCATAGGGTCCTTCAGAAGGTGATTCATCCTTAGCCTTTGAAGTCCCTGAAGTATGATTCAACTCCATTCCTGTAAAATCATCTTCTAGATCTGATAGTTCCCTATCAGTCTCTTAACACATTAAATCTAATATGTATGGTTTCTTCAACAGTTTGGGTTCTACAGTTGTAAACTCTATATGCCTTAGAGGTTTCTGAATAACCAATGAAGAATCCCTTGTTAGATTTGGAGTCGAATTTTCCCAGATCATCTTTGGTGTTAAGTATAAAATACTCACAGCAAAAAATGTGAAAATATGAAATGTTGGGCTTTCTTCCTCTCCATAATTCATATGGAGTCTTGTTGAGAATAGACCTTATCAAAATTCTGTTTTGGATATAACAAGCTGTGTGAACAGCTTCTGCCCAGAATGACCTTGGAAGATTGCTTGAAATGAGCATGGTTCTTCCCATCTCCTGCAAGCTTTTGTTCTTTATCTCAACAACCCCATTTTATTGAGGTGTTCTAGCCACTGAGAAATTTGTGAGAAATCCCATTCTCATCACAAAACATATTGAAGCTTGAGTTTTCAAACTCACCTCCATGATCGCTTCTGATTGCAGATATGCAAAATCCTTTTTCAATTTTCACCCTCTTGCAAAATTTTCCAAAGCACTCAAAGTCTCATTCTTGCTTTTGAGGAATATCACCCAAGTAAATCTAGAATAGTCATCGACAATGACCAAACTATACTTTTTACCGGAAAGACTTTCAGTTCTTGTAGGACCGAACAAATCAATATGAAGTAATTCTAAGGGTCTAGCAGTTGAAACTGCATTTATGCTTTTAAAAGAACTTCTGGTTTGCTTCCCCTTTAAACAGTTTTCACACAAAATATCAGATTTGAGGGAGAGCTTGGGTAAGCCTTTCACAAGATTGTGTTTGTGAGCTTTGAGATTAATCTCACGCTGGCATGCCCAAGTTTGTGATGTCAAATGTAGAAACACAGGGAAACACTAGAAGGGGGTTGAATAGTGTTTCTTAATATTTTTGAAAGCTTTTTCAAAGCAAACAAGTATAAAACTGTTTCAGACAGGTTTTTAGGGTTCTGAAGTTTTTAAGACAACTTCTGAAAATGTATTTTAAAAGGTTTCTTAGCTTTTAAAATATTTAGAATTGCTTTTCAACACCCTTAAATTAGTATAAACGAATTGACAAGAGTTAAGGGATAGAAAACTTAGCCAAGGAATTTATCCTGGTTCACTCACTACCACTGTGAGCTACGTCCAGTCCCAATGCCAACTAGCACTTGGATTTTCTCTTAATCTTTCACAAAGATTACAAGTATTCTTTTACAGTCAAGCCTCTTCAGGCTCTACAACCAAGTATTCTTTACAGCCAAGCCTCTCCAGGCTCTTACAGACAAGTATTCTTTAGACAACAAGCCTCTCCAGGCTCAAGAACAATTTTACAGAGAAATAAGTTTAAGCTTTTAAACTAAACCAGTTTTTAAGCTCAAACAAATACAATGTACAAAGATAACTGAGGTATACTCAGGATATACAAATGTGTGTACAAAGAATATTATCAGAGAGTTTTTACAGAGTAAAAACTGGCAGCGATTTGTTTCTCTTTGATTTTCTTGAATATGAAATCCTTAGCACTTGTGATGGTCTTCATGAGGGGTATTTATACCCAGACTTCAGTCCGTTGAAAAACCACCGTTTAGAGATAGCATTAAATGCTATTTAATCCGTTGTGAGACATGCTTCTGAGAGTCCTGACATTTCTGACACAGTACAAGGTTGCACCTGCCAAAAAGCTGCTTCAAATGCTGCTGCAGAGGCTGCGTTGCAGGAATTTCCCCAGTGGTGTATGAATTTCAAAAACACCAGGAAAGACCTCTTGTTCCTTGCCATAAATATGCTTGAAAAGGTACGTGCAGCAGAGACTCAGAAAACGTCTTCACAAAACTTCAGCAAAGGTGCCACGTCATTATTGAGACTTCAGACAGCTTCAACACTTCAGACGGGTTGGGCACTTCAGACGGCTTCAACACTTCAGACGGGTTGAACCTTCAGAAGGCTTGATCCCTCAGACAGGTTGAAATACTTCAAAGTCTTTTTGTAGGATCATGGTGGCTTGCTGAAATCATAGATAAATCATTAAAAACATGTGTATCTATGATAAATTATTTTAACCCAAATTTGTTAGTCATTAAAACTTGGGAATTATATTGTCTTAAAACATCATAATTTACTTATGATATTTTTGAGACTCAACATTCTCCCCCTTTTTAATGATGACAAATTTGCTTAAAAATATACAAATCTGAAAGGAGTTTTTAATATAAAGAGATGATAACTCCCCCAGATGATGAACACTTAAACTGATTTACTCTTTTCAGTTTTATCAGTTTTCATATACTCCCCCTGAGTCCTGTAAACACTTCAGATATTGTTAGTTTTATACTCCCCCTTTTGTCATCAATCAAAAGGGATTCCAGAGCACAACAACAACAGTATTGAAAAGTTAAATCATGAAGTATAAACTTAAAGAAAAGAACAACATTCAAAGAAATTCTGATATATATATATATATGTCAAGAAATGTTCAGACACACATGAAATTAATGCACATATCAGAAATAGAACTTAGAACATGGCTACATCATTGACTACCCATCCTTCTTCAACAAAGCATCCTTCATGAAGGAGATGAGCTCATCCTTTGCCTTGTCAATCTGGGAGAGAAGAGCAGTCTTCATATCTTCTTGGCCATTTCTAATCAGCTGTTGCTCATGCAGAATCTGGTCTTGCTTGGCAATGAGATCAGCATTGTGCTTTTCCAGTTTCTGTATCTTCTCTCTCAACCTCCTATTCTCTTCTTCAGGGTCAGGGTCTGTTTCATAGAAGATGATTTGAATGTGCCTACATACAAATCTCAGCACTTCAAAACCTGGAAACAACCCATACTCATGAGGATGATAGACAGGATGAAAGAAGGTGCCAATGGGGTTGATCAACTCCCATTCTTCATGAAATGGTGCAGTCAGAGGGGGAAAGGGTTGTCTGATAAACATATACTGCACATTCATGTACTTCCCATGGCCAACTAGTGAATCTTCATCAGGTCCAGATGACCCAGAAGAGGATCCAGCATCCTCTCTTATCTTCCAATAAGAAGCCCAAACCCTGTCTCTAAGACTGTGATCCATGCCTCCTCCTTGCTTCTTTACATTGGCAGGTAGCTCTCTCCACTCCCTTGGAGTCAAAGGCTTGAAGGGGGCTGAGTAAACTTTAGGTTCTTTAAACTTATCTTCAGAACCCTCCTTCAAAGGATACCTAGGCACAATCCTATCAGGTTGCACCAGAATTTTGGTGGTTGGCCTGATTGAGAAAGTCCTAGGAGGCCTGTAGCCTCTCATACCTATGCCCTTGATACAGTCTCTTTCAAACAGCTCTCCCTCTGTGTAAAGCTGCCTTGCAAAACTCCATTCATCATTGGATAGCTTCATGCAGTCTTCATCTGAGAAGGGATTTAGTGGTGCCCACCTATGAGCAGGGGTTACCACTCCCTTTCTGATCTTTTCCAGCTGCCCAGAGTATTGTTGATCTAGACTTCCCTTGTACTTCTCCCTTTCAGCTTCAGTGTGTGCTTGATCAAACCTTGATGCAGAGAGATGGGAGGTGCATCTCTGAAGTACAGTAATTCTTCATAGAGGTTTGGGAATTTTGGCACTCTCTCCCTTTCAAAGAAGGGTCCCTCATACCTTCTATGTGGTACTTCAGCTTCTTGAGCATACTGAAAATCAGTTGATGGGAAAGCATATGGATCAAAAGTGGGTTCTGTGAAGAAATCCCTACTCTTGGGTCCAAGTCTGATGTGCTCAGGTAGCATGCTTCCTTTCCACACCTTTGAGCCTGATGGTTGTTGAAGTTCTACAACTGGCTCTTCAGAATGAGCTGAGTCTGAAGATGATGTTGATGATGGTGAGGATGGGGTGATGGTGGAGATGATGGTGCTGGTTCTTTTTCTTCTAACCATAGGTTGCTCAACAACCTCCTTTTCTTTTTCTTGTCTTTCTTCTTCTTCTCTTCTCTTCATCCTTTTCCTTTTCAGCAGGCCTCTTTTCAGGTGAAGAGGGTGGTGAAGGGGTCACATTGTCAAACCTGACTCTAAGCCTCTTTACTGGAGTCTTAGCTTTTTCAGGTTCAGACACCTGCTGGTTTTCTCTTTCAGCTTGCTTAGCTTCTCTAAGCTTCTTGAAATAGAGATTGGCTTTGACAAACTTCTGGTATTTGTCAGCCATATCCACAGCTTCTTGTTGACTAGCCACACTCCTTGTAACCCTAGCAGTAGGTTCAGGAGCCATCTCAAGAAATCTACTTCTCTTCTTCTTCCTCTGAACAACACTGGATCTTTTTCTTTTCTTAGAACCTTGAGCCAAGGTTTCTTGCCTTTCATCCTCAGCTAAGGCAAGTGTGCAGCCACAGCAAGTGCATGATCAGTCTTTTCTTGTTCTTCTTTTTGTTCCAGCTCCTCTTGCTCCAAAGCAGTAGCTATGGCAGCCACTTGGATCAGTTCTGGATCAGAGGGGCAAGCAGCCAATGGTGGTGCTGCTACAACATCAGCATCACAGCAATCCTATCCTCATGAGCCTTTCCTTCTTTGTCTGAAGTAGGCTTAAGAGGCCTTGCAATTTCAGACCCCTGACCCACAATTTCAGACGGCTTTTGCAAAGCCTTCTGAACAGGTTCAGTTGTCTTAGAGTGCAAGTTAGGGTTTGCTGTAGACACTTTTGCTGCACTTCTTACTGGTAACTTCTGCAGCTTTGGTTGAGGGGAGGGCTTGGAGCCTTTGAACTCCTCCTTTCTGATGTCTCCCTGCAGCTCTCTTTCCAGTATCTCAATTGTGCTATTCCTCCTGGATGCTTTCTCCATCAGTACACTCTCCTTCAAAGTAGGAGATGGGGGCCTTGGAACTAGAGCATTCTCAGATTCATGCCTTTAATGTTTGATTCTCCAAGAAGACAGACCCCTTGTGATCAATCTTCTTCCAGATGGTACTTTGAAATGAAGAAGTACCTTGGTGATAAGCAGATTGTGGGGAAGTTTGCACCTGAGTCTCTAATCTTCTTCTGCATATGGAAACATCAGAATCCTTGGTAGATTGCCTTCTTTTTCAGCACAAGGTGGATTAAGCAGGACCTTTCAACTCAGAAACATGGTTCCTGCTTCCACTCTTAGGGATTATGGAACACCCTAAAATGGAGTGTAGAACCCTCACTTGTCCAAGCAATATTTGGAATCAGAAACTCATGGGTTCTTCAGACCCATACAACAATCTTGTATCATTTTTCTGACCACCATTCGTCAGCTCCCCATCCAGGGTAGAAGATTCTCCTTCCAGCCTTCACTTTGTGATGTAGAGAGGATCTCCACATCAACAAAAAAGGGACAACCAAGCACAGATGACCTGATGCTCTCGTATTCACCTTTGGAGTTGGGAATACCTCTTGCTGAAGCCCAGAAATCCACTATGCTTTGTTCGTGCCATGAGCAGTAGATGCTCTCAAAGAAAGGAGTCCAGCCAGCCCTCAAACTCTTCAGTTAAATCCATACCCAGATTCCTGAGATCCTCAAGGTCAATACCCTTTGACCTGACCACATTGCCTCCTGAGCTAGACTTCTTAGGTGCCATTGGAAGTTGCAGAGAAAAGCTTTGAAGAAAACCGGTTGCAAGAGAGATGAAGAAGTTCAAACAATAGCTGAGAGAAAGTGTAAGGCTTCTCCAACACACTAACTCCTGCATTTATAGACACCCACGATGCAATGATGGCATGTACTGGCTGCGCAGACATTGGGTAACGTGCGAAGTGGAAGAGACAAAATAAATGTAATTCAACCGTCTCAGATAGCCACGTCATCAAGTTATTTCAGACAAGTGAGAAATTTCAGACACACATATAAAATTTCAGATACCCTAAAATTTCAGACATGTCACAATTTCAGACACCACCCTGAGATTTCAGATGCTCTTTTCAGACAGCATACATAATCAATTAGAAAATGCATGTATGTTCAAGTTATTGCATATGAACTTAAATCTATCTTCAGCCAGGGGTTTTTGTGAATATATCTGCCCATTGATGCTCTGTTTCAATGAACTTTATATCAAAACACACCTTTCTGAACATAGTCTCTAATGAAATGATGCTTGATTTCTATATGTTTAAGCCCTAGAATGTTGGATAGGATTCTTAGACAAATTAATGGCACTTGTATTATCACACAACACAGGTATAACAGATATAGGAATGTTAAAATCCTCAAGCTGATACTTCACCCATAGCAGTTGTGAACAACAACTGGCCTGCTGAGATGTATTCTGCTTCTGCTTGTTGATAATGCAATGGTGCTTTGGCCTTTTGCTTGACCAGCTGATCATGTTGCTTCCAAAGAAGTGACATCCTCCACTGGTACTCTTTCTTTCATTCTATCTCCAGCAAAGTCAGCATCACAGTATCCTATTAACCTGCAATCCTTGTCTTTCTTATAGCATAGACCAAGATTAGTAGTACCTTTAAGATATCTAAAAATTCCTCTTAACAGCTTTGTAATGAGTAGTTCTTGGATCTGATTGAAATCTAGCACAAAGACATACACTGAACATAATGTCAGGTCTGCTTAGCTAGTTAGATACAATAAAGAGCCAATCATTCCTCTATACAAGTTTTGATTAACTGGTTCTTCATTTTCATCCTTGCTTAAAGATGAAGAGGGATGCATAGGAGTTGACATGGGTTTGCAATCACTTAATTGAACTTCTTAAGCATTTCGTTTGTATATTTCTCTTGATGGATCCATATACAAATCAGAATCTTGCTTCTATCTGAGTCCTAGCAAAATTTTAGTTCACCCATTAAACTCATTCAAACTCTGATTGCATTAACTTCAGAAAAACTTCTTTGCATAGTGAAGAATCAGTTGAACCAAATATAATGTCATCAACATATATCTGGACAAGCATAAGATTTTTGTTAGACTGTTTTCTAAAAGGGTTGTATCCACTTTTCCTCTTTCAAAACCATTTTTGATAAGAAAACTGCTCAATCTGTCATACCAAGCTCTTGGGGCTTGTTTCAGACCATAAGAGCCTTTTTCAGTTTGAAAACATGATCAGGAAAAGCAACATCCTCAAAACCAGGGGGTTGTCTAACAAAAACTTCTTCTTCAATGAATCCATTGAGAAAGCACTTTTGACATCCATTTGATATAGTTTGATGCCATTATTTATAGCATAAGAGAGAAGAATTCTAATTGCTTCTAACCTGGCAACAGGGGCAAGGTTTCAGTGAAGTCAATGCCTTCTTGTTGATTGTACCCTTGAGCCACCAATCTTGCCTTGTTTCTGACCACTTTTTCCTTCTTCAGACAACTTGTTTCTGAACACCCATTTGGTTCCAATAATTGTTTTCCCATGGGGTTTAGGAACAAGGGTCCAGACATAACTCCTAGCAAATTGATTCAGCTCCTCTTGCATGGCTAGGATCCACCCTTCATCATGCAGAGCTTCATCAATGTTCTTTGGCTCAATTTCAGACAAGAGAGCAAGAGAATTCAGATTCTTGAATTTTGATCTTGTCTTAACTCCTTCTGAAGTACTGCCAATGATTTGCTCTTTAGGATGATGTGACTTGTATCTCCAGTCAGGTTTGTGAGGTGATACTAAGTCAGTCTGAGACTCAACATTTGTCTGAGGAGGTTCTGATAGATCTTCAGACACCTGTTCATCCTTGGTGCTGTGTGTGTGTTTAGCTCCATTCCTGCAAAATCATCTTCTAGATCTGATAGTTCCCTATCAGTCTCTTTCATGTCATTGAATTTAACATGGATTGATTCTTCTACAATTAAAGTTCTAGAGTTATAAACTCTATAGGCTTTTGATGTTTCAGAATAACCTATGAAAAATCCTTTGTCAGACTTTGCATATAAATTTTTCCAAGGATTCATCCTTTGTGTTAAGTATAAACACTCACAGCCACAGGGATGGAAATTATGATATGTTGGGTTTTCTTCCTTTCACAAAATTCATAAGGAGTCCTTTTCAGAATTGCGGTCTTACCAATATCTGTTTTGAAGGTAGCTAGCAGGCTGTGTTAATAGCCTCTGCCCAGAAGGTCCTTGGTAGGACTTGCATGAGTTGAGCATGGTTCTTCCCCTTCTCTTGCAAAACTTATGTTCTTTCTCTCCACAACCCCATTTTGTTGAGGTGTTCTAGCCACAGAGAAATTGTGTGAGATCCCATTCTATCACAGAACAGCTGAAAGTTTGCATTCTCAAACTCTCCACCATGATCACTTCTAATGACAGATATACAGAATCCTTTTTCATTCTGTACCTTCTTGCACAATATGTGAACTTCTTAAAGGTCTTCATCCTTGCTTCTAAGGAATATCACCCATGTTATATCTAGAATAGTCATAAAAAATGATCAACCATATTTCTTACCACTAATGCTTTTCTGTTCTAATAGGACCAAACAAGTCAATATGTAAAAGTTTTAATGGTCTGCTAGTAGAAACAACATCCTTACTCTTATAATGAGTGTCTGTTTGTTTCCCTTTTCAGACAGCTTTCACATAACATATCAGATTTGTAAGAAAGCTTGGGCAAACCTTTAACAAGGTTGTGTTTTGCTAACTTTGAGATTAATCTCAAGCTGGCATGCCCTAGTCTTTGATGCCAAATCTGTTTTTCATCTTCAACAGAGATAAAACATTTACATTTTGACTTGCTAACTCCTCTAGATCAATTTTGTACACATTGTTGTGCCTCTTAGCAGTAAAAAGGATTTGATCATGAGAGTCTTTGACTATACATCCTTCCTTAGTGAAGGAAACTACATATCACTGTCACACAATTGACTTATGCTCAATAGATTGTGTTGAAGTCCTTCTACTAGGAGAACATTCTTAATAAGGGATAGAGGAGTCATACCTACAGTCCCTATACCAGTGATCTTCCCTTGCTGATTTCCACCAAAGGTGACCACTCCTCCTGCTCTGGGTCTAAGGTTTTGGAACAAAGACTTTCTCCTGTCATGTGTCGCGAGCAGCCACTGTCCAGGTACCATTTGTGGGGTTTCCTTTGTCCTGTTAAACACATCTGCAACAGGAATAATCAAGTTCTTAGGTACCCATATTCTTTTGGGTCCTTTCTTGTTAGACTTGGGTTTTAGGTCTCCCTTTGTGTTTGCACTGAGCCACATTGTGTCCAGCTTCGCCACAGTGAGAACACCCAATAACTTTCTTTCTGCCTTTAGCAACATTGAAAATATGAGGTTCAGAGACACCATAATCACAAAAGCCTAAACCACTTTTGTCAAGGGAATGCCTTTGATTGCCAAGTAATCTGTTAAGATTATCAGTTCCTTTGACAAATTTAGCCAAGTCTTTTGTCAGTTCCTCAACTTGTTTCTGAATTTTTTATTTTCTTCAGACACAGATTGTGAGCTGCTGACTTCAGACACAAGATCTTTTCCTTGAGCATAATATTTCTATCTCAATAACTTCAGATTTACTACACATTTCTGTGTGAGCTTTGGATAGATTCTTATACTCTTGGAAGAGCTCCTTGGAACTTTCCATCAGGTCATCATACACCTCTTGAAGAGTTAAGGGAAATACCTCAGCTTCAGAGCTGTCTGATGAGGGCAGGCCGGGCCATGAGACATAGGTTGGCCTCTTTTGAAGTGTCCTCCTCTTCTTCTGAAGTGGACTCATCAAGATCCTCCCATGTTTCCATCAGACCTTTCTTTTTCTTGAAGAACTTCTCTTTTTGAAGGTATTCTTCTTCAGCTTTGGGCATTCTGCCTTCATGTGACCTGGTTGTTTACACTCAAAACAAATAATCTTGTCATTTTGAGAGTCTTTACCTGACTTACCTCCTTTAGAGGTGTTGAAGGTTGGTTCCTTTTGAACTTCCCTCTATTTTGCAGCATTCTTTTGATCTTTCTACTTAAAAGAGCAAGATCATCATCTTCTGAGCTATCTCCAGAATCTTCATTGCTTCTGAAGTTTCTTCAGCTTGCATAGCCTTCATCTTGCCATGCCTAGGCTGACTGGCCTTGGAGTTTAGTGCTAGAGACTTCTTCTTGTTGTCATCTTCACCAAGCTCAAGCTCATGAACCTTAAGAGATCCCAACAGTTCTTTCATTCTAAGAGAGTTCAAATCTCTTTGCCTATTGAATGGCAGTAACTTTGGGTCTCCAGGACTTAGGCAAACTTCTTAGAATCTTTCTGTATTATCTCCAGATTCATAAGTTCTACCTAAAGACCTGAGTCCATTGGTTATGGTCTGAAACTTTCCAACATTTGATCAATGGTTTCAGTTTCTTCCATCTTAAACATCTCATATTGATGTATAAGCATGTTGATCTTGGATTGCTTGACAGTCTCAAGTCCTTTCATGGCTGCTACAAGTGTATCCTAGATCTCCTTGGCAGATGTACAACCATGAACCTTCTCATATTGCTGATTTATTCAAAGAACATATCAGATAGAGCTTGGCTTTTGGCATTCATCCGGACTCTAGCCTTCTGCTCCAGGGTCCATTCAGCCTTAGGTATAAGCAAGCCATTATGCATAGGCACATAGTCTCCATCAGTGACCACATCCCAAACATCAATGTTGTTGCTCTCAATGAACAACTTCATACGATCCTCCAATAGTGGTAATCCACACCATTGAATGTCGGGGGGGTCTTGTGATAGAGGCTCCTTCAGTGATATATTGCCCGTTGTTGTTGGAAGCTTCCATCTGGATCTTTAATCCTCAACACTGTTAGGTGCTCAACCCTGGAGTTGAGCTCTGATACCAACTGTTAGAAACACAGGAAAACACTAGAAGGGGTTTGAATAGTGTTTCTTAATATTTTTGAAAGCTTTTTCAAAGCAACAAGTATAAAACTGTTTCAGACAGGTTTTTGAGGGCTGTCTGAAGTTTTTAAGACAACTTCTGAAAATGTATTTTAAAGGTTTCTTAGCTTTTAAAATATTTAGAATTGCTTTTCAACACCCTTAAATTAGTATAAACGAATTGACAAGATTTAAGGGATAGAAAACTTAGCCAAGGAATTTATCCCGGTTCACTCACTACCACTGTGAGCTACGTCCAGTCCCAATGCCAACTAGCACTTGGATTTTCTCTTAATCTTTCACAAGATTACAAGTATTCTTTTACAGTCAAGCCTCTCAGGCTCTACAACCAAGTATTCTTTACAGCCAAGCCTCTCCAGGCTCTTACGACAAGTATTCTTTAGACAACAAGCCTCTCCAGGCTCAAGAACAATTTTACAGAGAAACATAAGTTTAAGCTTTTTAAACTAAACCAGTTTTTCAGCTCAAACAAATACAATGTACAAAGATAACTGAGGTATACTCAGGATATACAAATGTGTGTACAAAAATATTATCAGAGAGTTTTTTACAGAGTAAAAACTGGGGGTAGCGATTTGTTTCTCTTTGATTTTCTTGAATATGAAATCCTTAGCACTTGTGATGGTCTTCATGAGGGGTATTTATACCCAGACTTCAGTCCGTTGAAAAACCACCGTTTAGAGATAGCATTAATGCTATTAATCCGTTGTGAGACATGCTTCTGAGAGTCCTGACATTTCTGACACAGTACAAGGTTGCACCTGCCAAAAAGCTGCTTCCAATGCTGCTGTAGAGGCTACGTTGTAGGAATTTCCCCAGTGGTGTATGAATTCAAAAACACCAGGAAAGACCTCTGTGTTCCTTGCCATAAATATGCTTGAAAAGGTACGTGCAGCAGAGACTCAGAAAACGTCTTCACAAAACGTCAGCAAAGGTGCCACGTCATTATTGAGACTTCAGACAGCTTCAACACTTCAGACGGGTTGGACACTTCAGACTGCTTCACACCTTCAGACGGGTTGAACCTTCAGAAGGCTTGATCCCTCAGACAGGTTGAAATACTTCAAAGTCTTTTTGTAGGATCATGGTGCTTGCTGAAATCATAGATAAATCATTAAAAACATATGTGTATCTATGATAAATTATTTTAACCCAAATTTGTTAGTCATTAAAACTTGGGAATTATATTGTCTTAAAACATCATAATTTACTTATGATATTTTTGAGACTCAACATCAAATCTATTTTTCATCTTTCAACATAAATAAGACAAGTTACATTTTGATATGCTAAGTCCTCAAGATCAATCTTGTACACATTACTGTGTCTCTTTGCAGTAAAAATGACTTTGGTCAGAAGAGTCTCTGACTATGCAACCATCCCTTGTGAGGGTACAACAAAACCACTGTCACATAATTGACTTATGCTCAGCAGGTTGTGTGGAGACCCTCAACCAAGAGAACATTATGGATGAAAGATAAGGACTGATACCTATTGAACCTACGCCAGTGATTTTTGCCTTTCTGATCTCCTCCAAAAGTCACCACTCACCATCTTTAGGTCTAAGGTTTTGGAACAAAGACCTTTCTCCTGTCATGTGTCGCGAGCAGCCACTGTCCAGGTACCATTTGCGGTGTCTCCTTTGTCCTGTTAAACACATCTGCAACAGGAACAATTAAAGTTTTAGTTACCCACATCTTTTGGGTCCTTTCTTGTTAGCAGGAGGTCTACCTTTCTTTTTGTGTCGGCATTATAACATATCATGTCCATGCTTACCACAATGAAGGCATTCCTTACCTTCTTATCCTTATTAGCATTTTTAATTTAACATTATGCACAGAGGAAGTTTCTGAATGACCGAGACCACTTTTGCCTTTGGGTTTGTTTGGACACCCAGAAGCATATTCAGATTTTTGGTTCCATTGACAAAAGCAGCTAGGTCCTTTGTGAGTTCAGCAACTTGTTTTTTAAGATTCTCATTTTCAGTTTTCAAAGTTGCTGAATCACAAATATCAGAACTAAGAAGCTTTTCCTTGAGTGACAATTTCCAGCTTCAAGAGTTTCATTTTTTATAGCCACTTCAGTGAATGCTCTTGATAGCATTTTGTACTCATGGAAAAGTTCCTTATAATTTTCACCAGATCATCATCAATATCTTGCAGGGTTTGTGGTATTACCTCTGATCTGGAGCTGTCTGATGAAGGAAGACTTGCCATCATACACAGGTTGGCTTCTACAGTATCTTCTTCATCCTCATCAGAGGTGAACTCATCAAGATCTTCCCATGGGGCCATGTACCCTTTCTTCTTCTTTGAAACTTCTTCGTCTTTGAAGAAAGCCTTCTTCACTTAGGGCAATCGACCTTCATGTGACCAGGTTTTCTGCACTCATAGTAGGTTATTTTGTCAGAAAAGGTATCTTTTCCTGACTTGCCCATCTTGTTGTCAGATGAGGATGACTTTCTGAATCTGGCCTTCTTCTGAAGCATCCTCTTGATCTTTCTACTTAGTAGAGCAAGGTCCTCATCATCATCAGAGTCACCTTCTGAGTCTTCTGAGGACTCATCCACCTTCAAGGCTTTTTGAGAAGCAGTCCTGCCCAGCTTGGGACTTGGCGTTTGGGACAAGAGACTTCTTCTTAGGAGCATATTCTCCTAGTTCCAGCTCATGGACCTTGAGGGATCCCAAAGTTCCTTCATTCGTAGAGAGTTGAGGTCTTTTTGCCTCTTGAATGGAAGTTACCTTGGGCCTCCAAATCTTCGGTAGACTTCTCAAGATTTTGCGATTATTGTCACCCTGAGTCGTAAGTCTTCCCAGAGATTTTAGTCCATTGGTGATGGTCTGGAATCTGCCAAACATCTGATCAATCGATTCAGTCTTGTGCATTTTGAACATCTCATGTTGATGCACAAGCATGCTGATTTGAGACTGTTTTCACATTGTCAGTTCCTTCATGAGCCGCGGATAGAGTGTCCCAGATTTCCCTTGGCAGAGGAGCAACCATGTACTTTCTCATATTCTGATTTGCTCAAGGAACAAATCACGTAGAGTTTAGCCTTAGCATTGAGTTGTACATGTGCCTTCTGGTCAGTTTGTCCATTCTGACTTGGAATGGGCACTCCATTGGTTGGTAGGCATGTAATCAACCATCGGTCACTACATCACAAAGATCTATTTTGTTGCTTTCGATGAAGAGCTTCATACAATCTCTCCAGTAATGATAATCAGAACCATTGAAGGAATGGGGCCTGGGAAATGGAAGCACCTTCTGCATGTAATGAGAGTTTCTTGTAGAGGCTTCCATTCTGGATCTTTACCCTCAGCACTTGTGAGATGCTCAACCCGAGGTTGAGCTCTAATACCAACTGTTAGGACCACAGGAAACACTAGAAGGCGGGTTGAATAGTGTTTTATAGTCTTTACAATTTTTTTGTGAAAACCTTTTTAAAACAAGCAAGATATTTTCAACGTTCAGACAACATGCTGAAAAATGAGTTTTCCAAAGTCTTGCTGAACACTTCAGCAGGTTCAGTAAATTTCCTTTTAAAAAGATTTGTGTGATAAATAAAGTTATTTTTGTGCGCAAGTTTATGGGTCCGTAAAAGAAGAGGATTGTTAGAAGTAGAGACGTAGTGTTCCATGAGCAAGAGACCATGTCAGATTCTACGACTCAAGAAAAAAAACAAAGAATCTGGTGGATATGTTGATCTTACACCAGTGTATCCTCCTAGAGAAAATGCCAAAATAAGGGGGAGAGTTTAATGAACATGAGTAGATAAAGATCCAACACGGATAATGTTGAAGATGGAGAAGGTGTTGAGTAGGGGGAGCAGACCATTGTGCCACATCTTAGAAGATTAGAAAGAGAGTGTTGTCATCTAGTAGGTACCGTGGTTCAGAGTACATTCTCCTTATTGATGAGGGGGAGCTAGAATGTTTTGATGAAGAAGTCCAAACTCATAAGGATATTGTCCGGTGGAAGAATTAATGCAAGAGATTGTAGATGACTGTATTGTAGGTTTGATGATGCCAAATGAGAACGAAAGAAAAGAGGAAGATTGACAAGAGCAAAGTATAGAACAAATTCAAGTCAAGTCAAGAAGATCAAGTTCAAGTCAAAAGTCAAGTCAAGTTAAGCAACAAGGTCTATTAGAGGTCTATAGTTTAAGCTTAATTTGGTTAGATAAATATGTCAAAAGATTTCTTAATATTGCAAGGAATTTGGCACTAATATAAAATTAAATAAGTATTTTATAAAGTAAAAATCAGTTCAAAAGAATAAATTTTTTGAACTGGTAATCGATTACCAAGCATGTGTAATCGATTACCAAAAGTTCCAAAATTCAAAATTCAAAAATTTGAACTGTGTAATCGATTACTAAAACTTGTAATCGATTACCAGAGTGCAAAAAATTCAAATTTTGAATTCCAGGAACAACTGTTCGCAAAACTGAACTGTGTAATCGATTACCAACCCCTTGTAACCGATTACCAGATTGATTTTTCTGAAAATCTTGAAGAGACATGACTTCTTAATCAAGGATTACAATGTTTCATCTTCATCCCTATATATATATGTCTCAAATTCGAATTTTAAACCAGATTTTCTAATGTGAATAATTATGTTTTGAACTCATTTTCAAATCAGCTTGTGCCACACACTTGCAAATCATTAAGATCTCTTATAGGACTTCAAATTGTAATATTCACTCTTAAGAGAGTTATCTTGTACAAAATCTATTTTGTTACTGTGAGATTGAAGAGAGGGTGCTTCTCTTGTTGTTTGGATTGATTCTCAACACAAGGAAGGGTTCCAAGGTGTTGGAGAATTGATCGCTTGTAAAAGACTTTACAATAGTGGAAATCTCAAGTTGGTATTGAGGACTGGACGTAGGCAAGTGGATTGGCCGAACCAGAGTATAAACCGTGTTTGCAATTTCTCTTCCCTTAACTCTTGTTTACTTACTGCATTTACAATTTCATTATATTAAGAGTAAACATTCATACTTCATCTTTGAACAGGCATTTCAGCACAATAAGGGAAGATAATTAAGTAATTGAAAAAGAATAGATAATATCGAATAACTTAATTCACCCCCCCCCCCCCTCTTAAGTTAGTGAGGCCACTTGTCTAACAAGTGGTATCAGAGCTTGTATCTTGTTTAAGGATTAGAAGCTTCAAGATCAACTATGGCCTCATCCAACTCTCTTTTTGGTGAAGGAAACTCCTTTAGTAGACCACCTGTGTTCAATGGAGAAGGATTTCATTATTGGAAATCTAGGATTGCAATATTTATAGAATCAATTGATTTAAACATTTGGGATGCTATAGAAAATGGACCTTTTGTTCCTTCAATGCAACTAGGGGATGAATTAAGATAACACCTAGGGATCAATGGAGTGAGGAGGATAAAAGAAAAGTACAATATAACTTAAAGGCCAAAACATAATCACTCTGCATTAGGCATGACGAATATTTAGGGGTTTCAAATTGTAAAAGTGCCAAAGAGATGTGGGATGCCTTGGAAAGTGACTCATGAGAGAACTAGTGATGTCAAAAGATCTAGAATAAACACTCTCACACACGAATATGAACTATTTAGAATGAATCAAAATGAAAGTATACAAGAAATGCAAAGAGATTCACTCATATTGTTAATCATCTTGCATCATTAAGGAAAAAGATTTCCAAATGAAGATTTAATTAACAAAGTTCTAAGGTGTTTTGAGTAGGCAATGGCAGCCAAAGGTGACCGCGATTGCAGAATCAAAAGATCTTACAACTATGTCTCTTCATTCACTCTTTGGGAAACTTCAAGAACATGAGTTAGAGTTGACAAGACTAAATCAACATGAAGAGAAGGACAAGAAGTAAGAAAAGTATTGCTCTCAAAGCTTCATCGTCAATGGTCCATGAAGAAGATATCATCGAAGATGAGGACTTGGACGATGATGAAGAATTTAGTCTTTTTGTTAAAAGATTCAACAAGTTTCTAAGAAATAGAGGAATAGAAGAAGACCTACACCTAACATAAAGAAGAAAGGAGAAGACTCCCAATCAATCCAAAAATGCTTCGAATGCAACCAGCCAGGGCATCTCAGACTAGAATGTTCAATTTACAAGAAAAGAATGGAAAAATCAAACAAGAGACATTCAAAGACAAGAAAACAAAGAAAGCTTACTTCAATGCTTTGGGAGTTGTTTGAGCTCCAATGTAGGTGGTTGCTCAATTGAGGGAAGTGTCCTGGTGGATGGAATTGCATCTGCAACATGTAACTCAACAACATCCAATTCAATCAATTCATTACCTTCTAGCTCTGTTGAATCAACAAGTACACCATCATCAGAATGTATACTACCTGCATCATGAAAATCCTCCTGCAAGTAAGTATCAATCTCAGCACAAACATGACATAATAGAGAATCTACACAATTGTTACAGGTGTAAACATCATGTAAATCAGCAAAAGAAGGGAAATCTTCATTAACAGCTCAGAATAGGTATCATCAACCAGATCATCTAGTAACTCAATATGAAAAATTGAGTGCTCTTCCATGGGATGCTTCATAGCATCAAATATATTAAATCTGACAATATCGTCTCCAAACTCCATGGAAAGAGTTCCTGCATGGACATCAATCTTTGTTCTAGCTGTCTTAAGGAATGGTCTTCCCAGAATAATCGGAGCCTTATTGGATTTAGACTCTCCCTCCATATCCAAAATGTAAAAATCCTGCAGGGAAAATCAAATCATTAACTTTAACAAGGACATCCTCAATAAGTCCAGAAGGATATGCATTACTCTATTAGCTAGTTGGATGACAACACCTGTACTCTGCAAAGGTCCAATGGCAAGAGAGTTAAAGATAGACATAGGCATAACATTAATTGAAGCACCTAAATCTAACAAAGCATTTTCAATTTACAATTGCCAATTATGCAAGGGATAGTAAACGTCCCTGGATCTTTGCACTTTGTGGGCATTTGTTGAATGATGGCTGAAACGTTTTGCCCCATACTAATCTTTTCATCTCCCTTCAGCCTTCTTTTGTGTGTGCACAAGTCTTTGAGAAACTTAGCATATCTTGGAATCTGCTTGATTGCCTCCAGAAGTGGAATATTGACTTCCACTTTCCTAAAGGTTTCAAGATCTCTTTCTCCATCTCGTCTACCTTCCTAGATTTTGCAGCTCTTTGGAGGAAATGGTAGTGGTACATTCTGACTGCATACTTTTCTCGAATTTCGAAAGATGCATCATCATCTGATGACTTTGCTCCTTCTGCATGATCCAATGGTTGTACTTTTGTATCATCTGGTGCATTGTTTGAATGAAGTCTTGGTTTTTAGAAACTTTTTGTATGATGCCTCATCCATCACCCTTCCAGATCGAAGGGAAATTGCATTGACATTGGGGTTCACCACTGGTTGAGCAGGCAGCTTATCGGAACCTTTAGATTGCATCTCATTTAGTGAAGAGGCAAGTTGTCCAATTTGATCTCTAAATTCTGAATGGTAGACTCCGTCCTTTGTTGGAATTGCAGGTTTGTTGCTGCCATTTGCTTCACAAGATCTTCTAGTGAAGGTTCAGAGTTAGGGTTGTGGAGGCTGTTGAGCTACACCATTTTGTTGATACATTGATGTCTCACAGGTTGCTGGTAAGATGGTCTACTAGTACCTGCATTATGCTGAAACTGTTGTTGGGGTTGTGGGTCTTGTATTGTTACCCCCATCTCAAATTTGGATGATCTCTCCATCCAGGATTATATGTATTTGAGTAAGGATCATAACGTTGTTGTTGTTGTGATCTCCCATGGAAAGCTCCAGTTACAGCAACAGATTCACCTGCTTGAATGTTAGGGCAAGCATCAGTTGGATGAGATGAGCAAGTTTACAGATACCACATACCTTTTCCGGTGCTTGCAAAAGTAGTTGTGTTTGATAAGGTTGTTGCTGAGCTACTGCCACTTGTCTCACTAAGGATGTTAGCTCATCAAGTCTATTCTGCAGCCTTTGTTGTTCTGCCTGTGACACTTGAATTTCGTTCACTCCTGCCGGAGTTGGCGTGATCCTGGTCCCAAATTGTTGGGTGTTGGAAGCCATGGTAGAGATAAGGCTTCTTGCTTCATGGATGCTTTTGTTCATTAATGCACCACCACTTGCTGCATCGATCATGGTTCTTTCCACAGGCAATAATCCTTCATAAAAGTATTGGATTAAAAGTTGATCACTTATTTGGTGGTGTGGACAGCTGGCACACAACTTTAAAAATCTCTCCCAGTACTCGTACAGAGTCTCTCCAGTCATTTGCCTAATTCCGGAAATTTCCTTTCTGATAGCACCAGATCTTGAAGCAGGGAAGTATTTCTCCAAGAATATCTTCTTCATGTCATTCCAACATGTTACAGAACCTGCAGGAAGATAAAACAACCAATCTTTAGCGACATCTGTAAGTGAGAAAGGAAAAGCTCTTAATTTGATGTGCTCTTCAGCAACTCCTTGAGGTTTCATGGAAGCAAACCACTTCAAACTCTTTTAGATGTTTGTGTGGATCTTCTCCTGCAAGACCATGAAATTTAGGAAGCAAGTGAATTAAACCAGATTTAAGTTCAAAATCAACATCCAAGTTTGGATATTGAATGCACAAAGGTTGGTATGTAACATCAGGAGCAGCCAACTCCCTCAAAGTTCTATCCTGCACATTGTTAGCCATTTGTTCAAATTGATTGATATCAATAGGTTGTTTAACTTGAGCAAACAATTTTCTCTTAGATCTGTGTAAAGTTCTTTCAATTTCTGGATCAAATTCAATTAATTTTGAAGTAGAAGATCTAGTCATAAACTAGCAACACACAAGAAGAAAAATAAAAGAGAGACAAGAAATCACAAAAAAAAATTAAATAAAAGGATACTATCAAGTGGATCCCCGGCAACGGCGCCAAAATTTTGACAGTTGTCGAACCTGCACAAAATTATAATTATAATTATCCGATCTGCAAACTACTTGTAGTAGAATGGTATAAACCGGGTCGAACCCTGAAGATCCACTCAAATTAATCCTTCTTTGGGGGGTTTGATTGATTGGAATAAACTGAAGAAAATAAAAGATCAAGTTAAAAGCAAAGGTTGAATCAATTCAAGACAATATCAATTCAAGGAATTCAGAGGCTATTTTCATGGTAAATCATTGGTTATTAATAACATGCATTCAAGAGATCAAATCTATCAACTTAGAATCATGTGGAATCCCTACAATGATCCCGGATTCACTACTGAAATAATTCTAGAATGCAATTGATTAAGATTAACAAGATCAAATAACCATGAAATCTTATGTTAGATCCAAATCAATTTTGTAAACGGAACCCAATTGAAGTAAATAATTAAATGAAAACCTTCAATTTAATTGCTCACTCTATGCTTTTCATTCATTGTATGATGATTAACCAATCAAGAGTACAACATACTTCAATAACAAATTTCATAACCAAAACATGTTAACCAATCAAGCTTTGATAAAAGAAATATGGAATTGAAGCAAGTGGAGTAGTAAAGCAAGGTAGATGTAATTCAATCAACATGTAAATGAAGATCAAACCTCAAAACCAAGATGAAAATAAGCTTGACTCCTTGAATTGAATAAAAACTTAGCCTTCCATGAAGACTTTACAAAAAATGAACAAAAGTAAATGAAACTCTTAGTAATTTCTACTACAACTTGGGATGCCCTTCTCCTTAGCAAGCCCTCCTATTTATAGGAGGGGAAAAGATGCCATTCCAAACATGATCACTCAGCCATGACTAAGCATGTTTTTCCACAAATGAACTTATTGATCAATTACCTAATGCATTTGTCCATTACTTTGAATTATTCACCTACTCTAGCTATCATTCATCTACTTGTCTCCCACTTTCACCGAGCATATCATCCCAATCTGGTAGAATCCAAGAGAGTTGTCTTCATATTAAATCAAGCTCTGGATCCTAGCTTTAAAATGCCGCTGGTTTGAGCCCAAAAGGAGTTTTCTAGCCCAAGTTATGGCCCAATCATTGAGTGTTGGTCAGGTTTTCATATGATGCTGACTATTCCGTCTTCCAAGCCCATTTTGACTCACTAGCCATCCGATTCAGCTTTTGGGTTCTTCATCAAAGTTGTAGGGCTTTCTTTTATCGTTCCTACACTATAAAGAACATAATTTTAGATGTCTAGAACTCACGTTATGCTTGAAATACGAAAACAGTTTAATGCTGAAAAATGTAATTGAGCCCAATATGAACCTGAATTGGCATAATATGCTTATGACTTGTTAATTAAGCATAAAAATGCATTAAAAGGTTAAATTTGAGGGATGATTAAGTGTATAATTTGTATTTATCAAATTCCCCCACACTTACCTTTTGCACGTCCCGGGCAAAATTGGAAACAAACATAAATTATTGACTCAAAAAGGAGCTTTCCAATGAAATTAGTGAAATGTAAAGAAAACAAGCTAGAGGTGATTACAAGGCATCAGAACATTCATGAATTCTTATCTTTATGCATCCGAAAATAGAAAGGAACTTCAATTGAAAATAGTGGATTCAAATTGATAGAACCTCGCAGGAATTACTCTCAATCTCTCAAGTGTTTATAAGGTATGTGTTTCTCTCAAATTCGACCCATGAAAATTGTACTATCATAAGCTTGCTTATCTTCTACTTATTCACTGCAAATTACACATACATCCACAAATCAAGAGGTCTTTATTAGGGTACTAATGGAGTGAAAATGATGGAGAGGTACAAACAAATATGACAAGTTAAACCAAAGAGAGTAAAAGAGGTTTGGAGAATGAATCCAAGTAACAAGTGTGATAGATACATATGAAATCAAACATTGAAGTTTAAGTACATCATTCAATCATTTGGATTCTTCATTCTTTTGCATATTCTTCTTCTTTTTTTTTCTTTTTTTTCTTTTCTTTTTTCTTTTCTTTTTCTTTTTTTTTCTCTTTTTTCTTCTTTTTCTTTTTTTTTTCTAGTTTTTTTTTTTTTACATAACAAGAAGCACTAAGTATGTAGCAACCCACATAATTAACATTCACTCACCCACACTTGTTCAAGAATCCATTCTTATGATAATCCAATACTCTTTTATCTATAAGGTTAGGTAAAGTTTGGTTTTATACTTAAGTATGGAACAAGAAGAACAACAAATAAGGCTAAAAAGGGTGATTCAAAGAAAATAATGTAAGGTTGGCTATTTACTAGGTAATTTATTCAGGTGAAAGAAAAATTTGCCTCCATCATTTTGTTCATGCACGTGCAAGAGTAGTTTCAAAAAGAATCAAAGCAAGTTCTGAAGTAACAAATTCCATGGGTGAAAATCACACACAAGAAAGATTCAATATGTCAACAAGGCTCAAATCCTCACAGCTAATAACTATCAAAATTGATCCATTCAATTCAAATCTCTGTTGCCAAACCAATTAATTTCAAGATGTTTGAATCAATTCAATCATGTTATAAAAATCTTAAAATCACCTCTTTTTCATGTTTTGTTTTACACTTGTTTAACTTATTGGAAAGCTTAAAACAAACACACACAATTTCTTTTTTTTTTTAAACTAACGGGATGCGTATCAGATTAAACATAACTCCTTACTCTGCCATCCACTATCCTATCATTTTTTTTTTTTTTGAAAATAAAAACGACCATCTTTTCCCATCCCCCCAACCTAATCAAGACATTGTCCCTAATGTTCTTAATGATTGGTTTTTTTTAAAAAAAAAATTGATATTTAAATGAAACAACTATACGAGCACAACTTTAGAGGAAGGAAAGTTACCAACCGAGAGGGTATCAGGATCTTCCTTCCTTCCATCATCTTTGTTATTCTTGTCCACGCCACCCGCTCTTTTTCTGATGCAATGAGGTCCAGTGAAAGGTTCTCATATTTGTTCAAGAAGTTCGTTAGCATTTGAAGAGCATGTCATGATTCTTTCCAGTCCTTGAGGTATGAATCCTTGATGCATGCCTGTTTCTAGAAAACTTAAAACAAACCATTATAAAACCATTAACATTTAAGAACCCTAATGGCTTTTGGTGAAGTTAGAATTGCCCAAGACCAACGTTGAAGATGTCTTCTAAGGTTTCCGAGACCACCAGGTAATGCAATGAATGCATCAGATTTGTATAGCATTTGTGCCATACCCTCTGTTCCTGCATTGTTGAAACCCTCAGTACGGTGCCTAGGATAAGGTTGTGGTTTTCCTGGTTATTACGCATCCATTAGAGCAACAAACCCCAAAACTTGGCTCCCTCTTGTGATTGCAGTTCCTGTTGTACAAACCCTTCAGCCTTGTTATGCTTGTCCCTTCCTTCCCCCTCCATACACAACATTGATCTTTCTAGGCAGCCAATGCTTTACCAATATCATAAGCTGCATCATCCGAAATGCTTCATCCTTTCCGAGATTTTCCCCCCACCAAAGACACAGATACTGTGGAATCTGCGTGTGTAGATGGTCTGTCATTCTGCTTTAAAGAAGACATTTTGTTGTACCAACATTTTGTGAGAGTGAGAATTTATAAAGATGAAATAACCGGTACAAAGATCACATTGGTCAGAATTTTCTTCTTCTTCTTCTTCTTCTTTTTTTTTTTTGATTATTAGTGTTAGTCGGTGAAAAGACAAGTAAGGATAAACAAATATACACATGAATTATAAAGTCAAAAATAATCAGCTGAAAAAAAAACTCAAAACAAATTAAAGACAGGCGTGAATATAAAGTCAAAAAGATACAACTGAAAAAAAATGTGCATGCATATGAACAGTAGTTGTGATTTTGGCTCACTTCCTCTGGTTTTTTCGTCCAGTAACGGCTTAAACCCGCCTTCTATGAGTCGGGGATTTGCTTCCCATCCAATTTTCTTATAAACTGGCAAACAGGGTCTTTTAGAGTCAGATTCCCAAGACTATATTGTTCCTTTCTCCTTTCGGAATAATTCAGCTAAATCAAGAAGAACCATTTGAACCTGTCCACTAGGATGCGTCTCAAGAGCCTGGCTAATGTTATCCAAAGACTCCTTACTCAGTCCATCCTTAATGAATTTAATTTTGTCTTCTCGATTTATAGAAGTCATTCCGACATTCTTACATCTCGAGTTACAATTCCATCTTGCACACTTATAACAAACTTGCATTCTTTTTGCTCTTCTTTTTTTAGAAAAAGAACTCCTAACATAATCAACAAAATGAAAAACACATATCATTAACAATAATAACTCAAGAAAAAAATAGCAAAAAAAAAAATGGGAAGAGAAATTTCTACTTCAAGTCAAGCCAAGTAGGTGGCATTGTGCAGGTGCACCTCTTCCACCGTATGCTCTTGAAAACCCTCATAGAAGGGCTTAAGCCGATGTCCATTTACTTGAAGACCTTTTTGGTTGTCTCATCTGTGATCTCTACTGCACCATAAGGAAAAACATTAGTAACCAAAATGGACCTAACCATCTAGAACGTAACTTACCAGGCATCAGCTTAAGACGAGAATTATATAAGAGCACTTTTTGTCCAACAATGAACTCTTTTCTTGTTATCATCTTGTCATGGAATGCTTTGGTTTTTTCCTTGTAAATTCTGGAATTCTCATATGCTTCTAACCGAATTTCTTCAAGTTCTTGCAATTGAAGCTTTCTATGCACTCCAGCTTTATCCAAGTTCAAATTGCATTGCTTAACAGCCCAATAAGCTTTGTGCTCAATCTCTACCGGTAGATGACATGTTTTGCCAAAGACTATCCGGTAAGGGGACATCCCTATAGGAGTTTTATAAGCTGTTCTGTAAGCCCATAAAGCATCATCAAGCCTTTTGCTCCAGTCTTTCCTATTCGGTTGGACTGTTTTTCCAGAATTTGTTTGAGTTCCCTGTTGGATACTTCAGCTTGACCATTTGTTTGAGGATGATATGGTGTAGACATCTTGTGCATCACCCCATATTTCTTCAACAAGGATGCCATGTTCCTATTGCAGAAATGAGATCCTTGATCACTGATGATTGCCCTTGGAATTCCAAACCTGCTAAAAATGTTAGACCTGACAAAGTCAATCACAATAGAGTCATCAGTGCGGGTGGCTTTTGCTTCTACCCATTTAGAAACATAATCCACAGCCAGTAATATAAAGTGAAACCAAAAGAGTTAGGGAAAGGTCCCATGAAGTCAATGCCCCAGACATCAAACACCTCACAGAACAACAATGGTTGTTGAGGCATCTCATTTCTTCGTGATATGTTGCCCATTCTTTGGCATTGTTCACAATTCTTACAATACCTGTAAGCATCACGAAACAAGGTAGGCCAATACAAACCAGAGTCCAAAACCTTTCTAGCAGTACGTTGAGGTCCAAAGTGCCCACCACATGCAAATGTATGGCAAAAATCTAGAATGGAATTAAACTCATGATCTGGAACACGCCTAATGACTTGATCGCTGCAAAATTTCCACAGGTAGGGATCTTCCCACATAATATTTAGAATCACTTTTAAGTTTATCTATTTGTGCCCTAGATGCATGTGCAGGCAAAACAGATGCAACCAAGTAATTAACTAAATCAGCAAACCAGGGGGTGGTGTGACGCAACTCCAAAAGTTGTTCATCAGGAAAAGAATCATGAATAGGGAGAGTCAGGTTCTCTCTCAATTCTGCTTAAATGATCAGCTACCATGTTTTCTGCACCGCTCTTGTCCCTAATCTCCAAATCAAACTCTTGAAGTAGCAACATCCATCTAATCAACCTTGGTTTTGCATCTGGCTTCTTCAATAGGAACTTTAATGCTGCATGGTCAGTAAAAACAACCACTTAGAATTAAGCAAATATGATCTAATTTATCAAGTGCAAAAACAATAGCTAACAATTCTTTCTCAGTGGTAGTATAGTTAGCTTGTGCAGCATCTAAAGTTCTAGAAGCATAATATATGACATGAGGAAATTTTCCAACTCTTTGTGCAAGGACAGCTCCCACAGCATAATTGGATGCATCACACATGATCTCAAAAGGGAGTGTCCAATCTGGTGGCTTGATAATTGGAGTTGTGGTCAATGATTTCTTGAGTTGATCAAAAGCCTCCTTACACCTGTCATCAAAGTTAAAATCAACATCTTTTGTAGCAAGTTAGAAAGTGGAAGGGCTATCTTGCTGAAGTCTTTGATGAATCGTCTGTAGAAACCTGCATGACCAAGAAATGATCTAATCTCGCGAATGCAAGATGGGTAAGGTAAACTAGAAATTACATCAATCTTGGCAGGATCCACTTCTATACCCTTCTTTGAAATTACATGTCCTAACACTATACCCTGGTCAACCATAAAGTGACATTTTCAAAATTAAGAACAAGGTTAGTTTCAATGCATCTATGTAAAACCTTATCTAAACTATCTAAACAGGTTTCAAACGAAGAACCATACACAGTGAAATCGTCCATGAACACCTCCATGCACTTTTCAAGGAAGTCAGCAAAGATACTGACCATGCACCGCTGGAAGGTACCAGGGGCATTGCATAGGCCGAATGGCATCCTCCTATAGGCAAAAGTTCCAAAGGGGCAGGTGAATGTGGTCTTTTCCTGGTCCTCTGGTGCAATGTGAATCTGGAAATAACCTGAAAAGCCATCAAGAAAACAATAATGAGATTTCCCAGCTAAACGCTCAAGCATTTGATCAATAAAAGGCAAAGGGAAATGATCTTTTCTAGTTGCTTGGTTAAGTTTCCTATAATCAATACAAACTCTCCAACTGTTTTGCACTCTGGTAGGAATAAGCTCATTCTTGTCATTCTTCACTACTGTGAGACCAGTCTTCTTTGGGACCACTTGGACTGGACTTACCCAGTGACTGTCAGATATAGGATAAATGATGCCGGCTTGTAAAAGCTTGGTCACCTCCTTCTTCACAACATCCAAGATTAGAGGGTTCAGACGTCTTTGTGGCTGCCTTATTGGTTTGGCTCCATCTTCAAGTAAGATCCTATGCATGCACATAGAAGGGCTAATACCAGGAATGTCAGCTAAGGTCCATCCAATTGCCCTTTTATGCTTCCTTAAGACTTGCAACAACATTTCTTCTTGTTCAGCCTGAAGACTTGTTGAAATAATCACAGGCAACTTTTCATTCTCCTCTAAATAAGCATACTTCAAATGCTTTGGGAGTTGTTTGAGCTCCAATGTAGGTGGTTGCTCAATTGAGGGAAGTGTCCTGGTGGATGGAATTGCATCTGCAACATGTAACTCAACAACATCCAATTCAATCAATTCATTACCTTCTAGCTCTGTTGAATCAACAAGTACACCATCATCAGAATGTATACTACCTGCATCATGAAAATCCTCCTGCAAGTAAGTATCAATCTCAGCACAAACATGACATAATAGAGAATCTACACAATTGTTACAGGTGTAAACATCATGTAAATCAGCAAAAGAAGGGAAATCTTCATTAAACAGCTCAGAATAGGTATCATCAACCAGATCATCTAGTAACTCAATATGAAAAATTGAGTGCTCTTCCATGGGATGCTTCATAGCATCAAATATATTAAATCTGACAATATCGTCTCCATCTCCAAACTCCATGGAAAGAGTTCCTGCATGGACATCAATCTTTGTTCTAGCTGTCTTAAGGAATGGTCTTCCCAGAATAATCGGAGCCTTATTGGATTTAGACTCTCCCTCCATATCCAAAATGTAGAAATCTGCAGGGAAAATCAAATCATTAACTTTAACAAGGACATCCTCAATAAGTCCAGAAGGATATGCATTACTCCTATTAGCTAGTTGGATGACAACACCTGTACTCTGCAAAGGTCCAATGGCAAGAGAGTTAAAGATAGACATAGGCATAACATTAATTGAAGCACCTAAATCTAACAAAGCATTTTCAAATTTACAATTGCCAATTATGCAAGGGATAGTAAACGTCCCTGGATCTTTGCACTTTGTGGGCATTTGTTGAATGATGGCTGAAACGTTTTGCCCCATACTAATCTTTTCATCTCCCTTCAGCCTTCTTTTGTGTGTGCACAAGTCTTTGAGAAACTTAGCATATCTTGGAATCTGCTTGATTGCCTCCAGAAGTGGAATATTGACTTCCACTTTCCTAAAGGTTTCCAAGATCTCTTTCTCCATCTCGTCTACCTTCCTGGATTTTGCAGCTCTTTGAGGAAATGGTAGTGGTACATTCTGCTGCATACTTTTCTCAGAATTTCGAAAAGATGCATCATCATCTGATGACTTTGCTCCTTCTGCATGATCCAATGGTTGTACTTTTGTATCATCTGGTGCATTGTTTGAATGAAGTCTTGGTTTTTAGCAACTTTTGTATTGCCTCATCCATCACCCTTCCAGATCGAAGGGAAATTGCATTGACATTGGGGTTCACCACTGGTTGAGCAGGCAGCTTATCGGAACCTTTAGATTGCATCTCATTTAGTGAAGAGGCAAGTTGTCCAATTTGAATCTCTAAATTCTGAATGGTAGACTCCGTCCTTTGTTGGAATTGCAGGTTTGTTGCTGCCATTTGCTTCACAAGATCTTCTAGTGAAGGTTCAGAGTTAGGTTGTGGAGGCTGTTGAGCTACACCATTTTGTTGATACATTTGATGTCTCACAGGTTGCTGGTAAGATGGTCTACTAGTACCTGCATTGCTGAAACTGTTGTTGGGGTTGTGGTCTTGTATTGTTACCCCATCTCAAATTGGATGATCTCTCCATCCAGGATTATATGTATTTGAGTAAGGATCATAACGTTGTTGTTGTTGTGATCTCCCATGGAAAGCTCCAGTTACAGCAACAGATTCACCTGCTTGAATGTTAGGGCAAGCATCAGTTGGATGAGATGAGCAGTTACAGATACCACATACCTTTTCCGGTGCTGCAAAAGTAGTTGTGTTTGATAAGGTTGTTGCTGAGCTACTGCCACTTGTCTCACTAAGGATGTTAGCTCATCAAGTCTATTCTGCAGCCTTTGTTGTTCTGCCTGTGACACTTGAATTTCGTTCACTGCCCGAGGTTGGCATGATCCTGGTCCCAAATTGTTGGGTGTTGGAAGCCATGGTAGAGATAAGGCTTCTTGCTTCATGGATGCTTTTGTTCATTAATGCAACCACCACTTGCTGCATCGATCATGGTTCTTTCCATAGGCAATAATCCTCATAAAAGTATTGGATTAAAAGTTGATCACTTATTTGGTGGTGTGGACAGCTGGCACACAACTTTAAAAATCTCTCCAGTACTCGTACAAGAGTCTCTCCAGTCATTTGCCTAATTCCGGAAATTTCCTTTCTGATAGCACCAGATCTTGAAGCAGGGAAGTATTTCTCCAAGAATATCTTCTTCATGTCATTCCAACATGTTACAGAACCTGCAGGAAGATAAAACAACCAATCTTTAGCGACATCTGTAAGTGAGAAAGGAAAAGCTCTTAATTTGATGTGCTCTTCAGCAACTCCTTGAGGTTTCATGGAAGAGCAAAACCACTTCAAACTCTTTTAGATGTTTGTGTGGATCTTCTCCTGCAAGACCATGAAATTTAGGAAGCAAGTGAATTAAACCAGATTTAAGTTCAAAATCAACATCCAAGTTTGGATATTGAATGCACAAAGGTTGGTATGTAACATCAGGAGCAGCCAACTCCCTCAAAGTTCTATCCTGCACATTGTAGCCATTTGTTCAAATTGATTGATATCAATAGGTTGTTTAACTTGAGCAAACAATTTCTCTTAGATCTGTGTAAAGTTCTTTCAATTTCTGGATCAAATTCAATTAATTTTGAAGTAGAAGATCTAGTCATAAACTAGCAACACACAAGAAGAAAAATAAAAGAGAGACAAGAAATCACAAAAAAAAAAATTAAATAAAAGGATACTATCAAGTGGATCCCCGGCAACGGCGCCAAAATTTGACAGTTGTCGAACCTGCACAAAATTATAATTATAATTATCCGATCTGCAAACTACTTGTAGTAGAATGGTATAAACCGGGTCGAACCCTGAAGATCCACTCAAATTAATCCTTCTTTGGGGGGGTTTTGATTGATTGGAATAAACTGAAGAAAATAAAAGATCAAGTTAAAAGCAAAGGTTGAATCAATTCAAGACAATATCAATTCAAGGAATTCAGAGGCTATTTTCATGGTAAATCATTGGTTATTAATAACATGCATTCAAGAGATCAAATCTATCAACTAGAATCATGTGGAATCCCTACAATGATCCCGGATTCACTACTGAAATAATTTCCAGAATGCAATTGATTAAGATTAACAAGATCAAATAACCATGAAATCTTATGTTAGATCCAAATCAATTTTGTAAACGGAACCCAATTGAAGTAAATAATAAATGAAAACCTTCAATTTAATTGCTCACTCTATGCTTTTCATTCATTGTATGATGATTAACCAATCAAGAGTACAACATACTTCAATAACAAATTTCATAACCAAAACATGTTAACCAATCAAGCTTTGATAAAAAGAAATATGGAATTCAAGCAAGTGGAGTAGAAAAGCAAGGTAGATGTAATTCAATCAACATGTAAATGAAGATCAAACCTCAAAACCAAGATGAAAATAAGCTTGACTCCTTGAATTGAATAAAAACTTAGCCTTCCATGAAGACTTTACAAAAAAAAATGAACAAAAGTAAATGAAACTCTTAGTAATTTCTACTACAACTTGGGATGTCCTTCTCCTTAGCAAGCCCTCCTATTTATAGGAGGGGAAAAGATGCCATTCCAAACATGATCACTCAGCCATGACTAAGCATGTTTGTCCACAAATGAACTTATTGATCAATTACCTAATGCATTTGTCCATTACTTTGAATTATTCACCTACTCTAGCTATCATTCATCTACTTGTCTCCCACTTTCACCGAGCATATCATACCCAATCTGGCAGAATCCAAGAGAGTTGTCTTCATATTAAATCAAGCTCTGGATCTTAGCTTAAAATGCCGCTGGTTTGAGCCCAAAAGGAGTTTTCTAGCCCAAGTTATGGCCCAATCATTGGAGTGTTGGTCAGGTTTCATATGATGCTGACGATTCCGTCTTCCAAGCCCATTTTGACTCACTAGCCATCCGATTTCAGCTTTTGGGTTCTTCATCAAAGTTGTAGGGCTTTCTTTTATCTTTCCTACACTATAAAGAACATAATTTTTTAGATGTCTAGAACTCACGTTATGCTTGAAATACGAAAATAGTTTAATGCTGAAAAATGTAATTGAGCCCAATATGAACCTGAATTGGCATAATATGCTTATGACTTGTTAATTAAGCATAAAAAATGCATTAAAAGGTTAAATTTGAGGGATGATTAAAGTGTATAATTTGTATTTATCACACATCATGCCTAAAACATAAAGAGGAAATTAATAAGTTAAACACTACTCTTGCAAATTCACCTTTGGTAAAAATAATTAAGATGTTATTTTAGGAAATCAAAGGTGTGTATTTGACAAAGCAGGATTAGGATATAATCCTCAAACTCAACAAAAGAATTATAAAAATTTCTTTTGTAGTTGCTCAATCCACTAGTTCTCCATTCTTAACATGCTTTTATTGTGGAAAGAAGGGTCATAGTGCATCAAATTGTTATTTTAGAAAGAACTCTACAAATCTCAAAATATGATGTAGATCCCAAAAGGATCTTTGATTAAAACTAACATCAAGGACCCAAAGAAAGTTTGGGTACCTAAATTAAACAATTTTGTGACTTGTAGGACTCCATGAAAGATACTTGGTACTTGACAGTGGGTGCTCCAAGCACATGACCGGTGATATCTCAAAACTTATGGACATCACCCCAAAGAATAGTGGACATGTTACCTATGGAGGATAACAACAAAGGCAAAATCTTGGGAGTCGGAAAAATTGGTACAAATCTCTCAACCTCCATAGAAAATGTCTTACTTGTTGATGGCCCTTAGGCATAATTTGCTTAGTGTTAGTCAACTATGTGATAAAGGATTCTCAGTATCGTTTTGACTCACAAAATTGTGTTATTGAATCCAAACTTGACAAAAACATTAAGTATATAGGCTATAGAATAAATAATGTATATAAGTTAAAATTAGACTATACTACAAATCATAATCAATGACTTCTTAGTAAAAATGATGAATCTTGGCTATGGCATAAAAGAATTGCTCACATAAACATGGATCATTTAAATAAATTGGTCTCACAAGACTTAGTTGTTGGTTTACCTAAAATAAAATTTGAAAAAGACAAACTTTGTGATGCTTGTCAAAAGGTAAACAAGTAAGAGTCTCTTTTAAATCCAAGAACATAGTAACAACCACTAGGCCTTACAGCTTTTACATATGGATCTCTTTGGTCCATCTAGAACTATGAGTTTTGGTGGTAGTTATTATGCTCTTGTAATAGTTGATGATTTTTCTAGATTTACATGGACCTTATTTCTTGCAAATACAGAGTGATGCATTTCATACCTTTAGAAAATTTGCAAAAATGATTTCAAATAAGAAATATTTTAAAATAGCATCCATTAGGAGTGACCATGGAGGGAGTTTGAAAATAAAAACTTTGATCTGTTTTTGTGATGAAAATGGTATAGAACATAATTTTTTCTGCCCCTAGAACTCCACAACAAAATGGAGTAGTTGAAGGAAAATAGATCACTAGAAGAACTAGCAAGAACAATACTTAATGATTCTAATGTTCCAAAATATTTTTGGGCAGAAGCAGTAAGTACTGGCTTGTTACACTATGAATAGGGCTCTAATAAGACCAATTTTAAAGAAAACGCCTATGAACTATTCAATGGTAGAAAACCAAATATCTCTCATCTTCATATCTTTGGATGCAAATGTTTTATTCTAAATAATGGAAAAGATGATTTAGGAAAATTTGATGCTAAATCAGATGAGGGGATATTTCTTGGATACTCATTAAATAGTAAAACATATAGAGTGTATAACAAGAGAACTATGACAATAGAACAATCAATTCATGTAGCCTTTGATGAGTCTAGTTCATTTATTCAAGAAAAATAGAAATTGATGATGTTGTAGATTCACTAGAAAACACCCACATAGATGGAGAAGTTCACAAGGATAAAGAAAAGGAAGATAGAGTCGATCCTACAAACATAGATCTTCCAAAAGAGTGGAGAAACTCTAAAAGATCATCCTATAGATAACATCATAGGAGATATTATCAAAAGGAGTAAACAACTAGACATTCTCTTAAAGACATATGCAATAATATGGCTTTTGTTTCTAAAATTGAAGTTAAAAATATTGTTGAAGCCTTAAAAGATGAACATTGGATTATTGCTATGCAAGAAGAATTAAACCAATTTGAAAGAACCCAAGTTTGGGATCTAGTTGATAGATCCAAGTAATCATCCTATTATAAGAACAAAATGGATTTTTAGAAACAAGTTAGATGAACATGGTATAGTTGTGAGAAAACAAAGCTAGGTTAGTGGCCAAAGGATATAATCAGAAGAAGGAATAGATTATGAGAAACCTATGCACCTGTAGCAAGATTAGAAGCTATAAGAATGTTGCTTGCATATGCCTCCATAATGGATTTCAAATTATATCAAATGGATGTCAAAAGTGCATTTCTCAATGGTTTTATTAAAGAAGAAGTGTATGTAGAACAACCTCCTGGTTTTGAAAATGAAAATTGCCTAATCATGTTATAAATTAAAAAAGGCCCTATATGGATTGAAACAAGCACCTAGGGCTTGGTATGAAAGATTAAGCAAATTTCTTTTAGAAAAAGAATTTTCAAGAGGGAAGGTTGATACAACACTTTTTATTAAAAGAAAAATGCATGACATTCTGTTAGTTCAAATATATGTTGATGATATTATCTTTGGTGCTACTAATGAAAATTTGTTCAAGGATTTTTCTAATGACATGCAAAGTGAGTTTGAAATGTCTATGATGGGGGGAGTTAAATTTCTTCCTTGGATTGCAAATTAAGCAAACCAAAAATGGTACTTTCATCAACCAAAGCAAGTAATGCAAGGAACTACTCAAGAAATTTGGAATGGAAAACGCTAAACATATGGCTACACCTATGAGAACTGCTTGTTATCTGGATAAAGATGAAGATGGGAAGTCCATAGATATAAAGCAATATCGAGGTATGATTGGATCCCTTCTTTATTTATCAGCAAGTAGACCTGATATCATGTTTAGTGTATGCTTGTGTGCTAGATATTCAATCTAACCCTAAAGAATCCCATTTGAGTGTTGTAAAAAAGGATTATGAGATATTTGTTAGGAACTGTTAACTTAGGTTTATGGTATCCTAAAAATATGCCTTTTTGTCTAGTAGGATATTCTGACTCAGATTTTGCGTGATGCAAAACTGATAGAAAAGCTACCAGTGGTACTGTCATTTTATTGGGTCTGCTTTAGTGTCTTGGCATAGTAAAAGCAAAATAGTGTTGCCATACTCAACTGCTGAGGCAGAATACATTTGCTGCTGGAAGTTGTTGTGCCCAAATACTTTGGATGAAACAACAACTCTCAGACTATGGCTTAAATATAGATCACATACCAATTCGTTGTGATAATACAGTGCATTAACTTGTCTAAGAACCCTGTGTTACACTCTAGAACCAAGCACATAGAAATTAGACATCATTTTCTTAGAGATCATGTACAAAAAGGTGATTGTATTCTAGAATTTATAGAGTCTAAGCAACAACTTGCAGACATTTTTACCAAGCCATTACCTAAGGAAAATTTCTTCACAATTAGGAGAGAATTAGGGTTATTAGATGTTTCTAACATTGATTCATAAATGTTTTATGAAGAAAATTAGTTTAGAACTCAAAAATCATGTTTCTGGAAAGTGTGTAATCGATTACAACCAAGGTGTAATCGATTACCAGTCATATAAGTATGTTTTGTGTGCAACTGTAATCGATTACGTAATCGCTGGAATTCGATTACCTGAGAGCCACTTTCTGTGTAATCGATTACATGGTTTGTGTAATCGATTACTTGAGTCTGTTATCTCAATTCTGGAAACATGGTAATCGATTACCACAAGGAGTAATCGATTACCAGTCTGTGCGTATTATAAATACGACGCGTTCTCTCTCTTCAAACCAGAAACTCTCTTCTCTCTCTTGTGCGACATAACCCTAACCCACTTTCTCTTCAAATCCTCATAACTTCCTCATTTCTCCACCAAATCACACCCGTTTCTTGCAAATTGATCCTCTCCTCATTCTCTACAAAACCCACCGAACAATTTCGTCAATCCTCTTCATCAATGGCAGAATCTTCAAAACGCCCCAAACGTTCTCGCAAGACTCGTGAGGGAACTTCTGGTGATCCTCCACGGACTCCAATCCTTCTCCTCAACTTGCTCAGTTCACCACCAACAAGCAACGTCTTAGGTACATTTCGTCATTTTCAACTCGTAAAGTTATTGAGTACTTAATACGAAATTCTTTGAGGAAGAACAATTTGATTGTTACGAGACATTTAGGAATTTTGGTTGTGTTAGAATTTATGCAATTAAAGGCACCCGTTTATCCTGAGTTAGTAAAAATGTTCTATAGCAACCTGAAAATTAAGGATGGTGTTCTGCATTCTGAAGTTAAGCGTATTCCTATGGTTATAGATCAATCCCTATTTTCTGTTTTCACAAATCTTAGTAGTGGTGGATCACTGTTTGAGGGCACTGTTTTGAAAGAATGGGAAGCTTTCATAACCATCATAATATTCGACAAATGGTCTGTCATGAGGGCACTTCTGATACACCTGGACGTTTGTTGGCTGGGTCTCTAACTTTTGAATGTCGACTTATGCATATATCATCGTTCGAATTCTACTTCCTCGTTCCACTAACTTGGCTCAGGCATCAGAAGAAGACCTTCTTATCATGTGGGTGTGGCTGACTGGTAGACCAATCAATTGGGCACACTTGGTTCGTTACGGATGGCAAAAGCTGTTCAGGATGGTGCTTCGCTCCCATAAGGTCATTTGATCACGCTGTTTTTGGAGCACTTCCATGTACCCCTGGAAAATGAGACTAAACTGGAAGTCAAGCGAACAAGTGCCATTGGTATTTCTCAGATTCACTCTTTTGGCTACCGCAAGAATGCAGATGATGAATGGGTTTGCAAGCGTAACGCTATGGATATTGATGATCGCACTCCTTCACCACCACGTCAGATGAGTCTGCTGGCATCCTCACTGATATTCTGGATGAGATTCGCAGCTTCCGGCTACATGTTGACTTGCGCCTTGATTCTTTGGAGACTCGTCTTACCCGGATGGAGGATGTTTCCGGCGGTGATCCTCGACCCTCTGATGCTCCTTAGCTTTTTATCTCTTGCCTTGTATTTGGCATTGCTTTTAGACTTGTTTTGGTATAGATTTTCACCACTTTGGTTTGGCTACTTTAGACCGCTTTATTCCGATTGATGCTTTATTTTGATACTACGTTGCATACTCTGTTTGGTATAGTTGTTGGCATTAGTCTGATACTTTACTTTGGAGTATTTTGGAGTATTTTGGTTACTTTATTTTGCATACTTTTTTTATGGTTGACATTTCTTGATATTTCGATTTTGATTCATATATGGATGTCTGATATGCTTTTGATGATGCCAAAGGGAGAGAGTTTAAGGAAGATGAATGAAAATATGAAACTTTGAATTACTATGTTTTGAATTAGGCAAAATGCAAAATGGAAATGTATTTGACTATGATTTGCCAATAGTAAAAATTGACCATATTTTGACAATTGACCACATTTTGACAAGGTTGCAAGTTATGTTTAAAAAGATAAATCTTATTTCCCAGATATCCCAACTATTCTAAAAGATAAACATAAAGGGGGAGACTAAGGGGAGTGATCGCTATTGACTTGAAATATCTAGATTTTTCATTCTTCCTTTTAATGATGGTTGTCATCATCAAAAGGGGGAGATTGTAGATGACTGTATTGTAGGTTTTGATGATGCCAAATGAGAACGAAAGAAAAGAGGAGATTGACAAGAGCAAAGTATAGAACAAATTCAAGTCAAGTCAAGAAGATCAAGTTCAAGTCAAAAGTCAAGTCAAGTTAAGCAACAAGGTCTATTAGAGGTCTATTAGTTTAAGCTTAATTTGGTTAGATAAATATGTCAAAAGATTCTTAAATATTTCAAGGAATTTGGCACTAAATATAAAATTAATAAAGTATTTTATAAAGTAAAAATCAGTTCAAAAGAATAAATTTTTTGAACTGGTAATCGATTACCAAAAGTTCCAGAATTCAAAATTCAAAAATTTTGAACTGTGTAATCGATACTAAAACTTGTAATCGATTACCAGAGTGCAAAAAATTCATATTTGAATTCCAGGCACAACTGTTCGCAAAACTGAACTGTGTAATCGATTACCAAACCCTTGTAATCGATTACCAGATTGATTTTTCTGAAAATCTTGAAGAGACATGACTTCTAATCAAGGATTACAATGTTTCATCTTCATCCTTATATATATGTCTCAAATTCGAATTTTAACCAGATTTTCTAATGTGAAATAATTATATTTTGAAATCATTTTCAAATCATCTTGTGCCAAACACTTGCAAATCATTAAGATCTCTTATAGGAATTTCAAATTGTAATATTCACTCATTAAAGAGAGTTGTATTGACAAAATCTATTTGTACTGTGAGATTGAAGAGAGGGTGCTTCTCTTGTTGTTTGGATTGATTCTCAACACAAGGAAAGGTTCCAAGGTGTTGGAGAATTGATCGATTGTAAAAGATTACAATAGTGGAAATCTCAAGTTGGTACTTGAGGACTGGACGTAGGCAAGTGGATTGGCCGAACCAGTATAAACCGTGTTTGCAATTTCTCTTCCCTTAACTTTGTTTACTTACTGCATTTACAATTTCATTATATTAAGAGTAAACATTCATACTTCATCTTTGAAAAGGCATTTTAAGCACAATAAGGGAAAGATAATTAAGTAATTGAAAAGAATAGATAATATCGAATAACTTAATTCACCCCCCTCTTAAGTTAGTGAGACCACTTGTCTAACAAGAGATAGGTTCCTTGCAGAAAATGATACTTATGAGCTTGTGAAACTTCCTGGAGGCAGGAGAGCCTTGAAGAATAAGTAGGTTTCAAGCTTAAGAAAGATAGTAATAAGCTAGTCAGGTATAAAGCATGCTTAGTCGTAAAAGGCTTTGCACAAAAGCAAGGAATAGATTTTGATGAAATCTTCTCTCCGGTTATGAAAATGAGTTCTTTCCTAATTAACTCTAACAGTTGGAATTTGATTTCTCTCTATAAAAAGGTCACTTAAGAACGAAAATACACGTGAAAGAAAAAATGATCCACTTAGTTCACACAAAATTCTCTCAAAAGATTTATGGTCTGTTTGGTTTACAATTGAGTAGAATTGATTCTAGCAATGAATGGTTGAGATGGGTGATGCACGCTTTACGAAGTATTTGGAAAGAAGTGATATAAAATCAATTTTCAAAAGCATGGTTTTGTTCCACTAGAATTTAAAACAAACAGTTAGTTGCATACATGTAAGTTAAGGCACTAAAAGTTTAGAGAGTTATTCTTCAAGTTGTAATCTATCACACAAGGTGACTATAATTTTTTTTTTCAATTTTCTATAAAATTGGAAGAGAGTAAGGCATCTTTCTTGGAGAATGGAAAACAAGGTTGTAGGTTGGGTATCCTACAAGAAGGAAAGGGTTTTATCAACAGTGAGGAATCTATTGTGAAGTTGAAGGCAAGAACGGTTTTTCTTGCAAGATTTTATACAGAACTTTGATTCTAATTGAAAAATCTGAGTTAAACTGAGGATTAGATGTACCTCTCTGTTTTAAGAGTGAACCAGTATAAAAATCTTGGTGTCTCGTCTTTCTCCCTCTTTGTTAAGCTTTGCAAAAATTATGTTTCTGTTATCGTATTGTTGGTTTGTTTGCAATTGATTGTCTCTTTCACTTGATCTATATTAGGACAAACTATATCTATTTTAATTCAAGAGAGATTTCTAATCCAATATTAGTGCCTCTCACAATTGAAGATCGAAAAAGTTTTCTGAAATTTTTTCCAAACCACTCCCTTCTTGGATTTGTATTCATTTGTCTAACAACTAACACCATTCATTTTCACCACAAACAGCTTGACACCCTTCATCGCAAACCAACAACACCTTCTACTGCCACTCAACACCCTCCACCACCATCACCCATTGTTGTTCGACACCCTTAATTGTCGTGACAATAGTCAACACCCTTCATCTGACCATTACCACCGCCCAACACCATTCTCTTACCCTTCACACTTTCCACCGCCATCCCAACCCCTTTATCCATTGTCACCCACGATCGTCGAACATATCCTCCATTATTACCATAATCACTTGACAACCCCTTGTTCAGTTTATATACCCAATTAAATACTAAATATGAAAATGATATACATAATTAAAATAAATATAATCTCATTTTTTTTTATGTAGTTGACACAACACAAGACATTATTTGTCTTATTGCATTTGTTCCATTTCATTTCACGTTATTCTCTTTATCTATCAAAGGACTATTATATATATTCTCTCATTCTAACCTACGTATAAACATAACCTTGATTTCTAATTAACATTAAATATAATGATATATTTAAAATTATTATTAATTATATTTTTTACGTTTCAATTGTTTGTTTTTATATTTTATTTTACTTTTTAATTAAAATGAAAGAATATTTTATCAATTAAATAATAATTTCTAATTTTTTATTAATTTATATTTTTATATGCCGTATATATTGACAAATACCCCTGTGGTACTACACATGATAAGAAAATGTAGTAGCTTTTAAATCATTTGTCAAGATTCTTCCTCATTGACCCCGAAATTCAAGTGGTTTTTTTATTTTTCTGCATTCTCACTAGCAAATGGGATGCACGTAGTAGACATCTGGATGAACACCGGAGTTCCAAATGTCGGTGGTCACTCTTTTCTGCTTCCAGTGCAATGCCCGTTAATTCTTAATTAGTTTAAACAACTAGTGAATTGATGGGTAACTATAAAAAATAATGTGATATTTTATCAAATTATACATTTTTTATATACATATAGTGACCAGTATTGATGTTTAAAAGATATATACACTTATACTTGAACGTGTTGTATATTTTATAAATAATTTATTTTAATTTACAGTTGATTATAAATATATCTAAACTCAAATGTATTTAGCTATATCCTTCTTCCTAGTAACTTTTAGTAAAAAAATAAAAATATTTACTTCTTAAAATAGTAAATGATTTTGTGAACCAGTATACATATTAATTATTTGTATGTATGTGTGAAAAATTAATAAAAGAGACGTGTAGTATTAGTTTGTAACTATGTATCGTCGACTGTATTTACATGCATGTTTTCGATAAAGACGGTTTATGCAACCTGTATGGCTGTATCTATTTTTTATAAGTGGCCACTGGCCAGGCAATTTTTTAAAAACATGGACAAACGCGGTATCTGACTTTTTGTAATCTTTAAACACTCCGTAACTGACCACCTTATAAATTATTTTCTCCATTTATTTTAAAATTATCGCCTAATTTTTAAATATATTTTTAAAATTATTTATTCCTATTAATAATTTGATAAAAATAAAATGCAATAAAATAAAATATTTATATTTTTTAATTAACAAATAAATAAACTCCCTCATATTAAGAAATAAAAAATATATAAAAAATGTGGAAAAAATACGTAAAAGGAATATATATATATATATATATATATATATGGGATATATCTAGTGAGAGGAAAACAATTCATATGAGAGTGAGAGGGTTTAATATTAGCCATTAGATTAAAATGAAGGGTGGAGATTAGATGAATCACTAAAACTAATCATGTGCCTCTCAGTTATAGTTTTAATTCCAAAAATTCCTAATTCTTTCCTATTAGGTATTCACGAGACAGTAACCAGAGCCACCTCCACTCGCTCTAGATTGGCGCATCAACCACCACCAACGACCTCACAGCACTTGTCGCACCCTTACTAAATCGAGGAACGTTGCCCCTATCTCACAAACCAATGTTATCACGCTGCCCCTAGCTTTAAGAAATTTTGATTGCAAAAGCATGTAAAAGTAAAACTACCTCAATTTGGGTGCTAACTGTTAAGTAAAAAGTATTGGTTGAATCAAGGAAGAATTGGAGAGTTGCGGTGCAGCCAAAGATGACATGAGAACCAGAATGAAAATACGTAAAAACAGTCAACACAGGGTAGAGTTACGTATTTTTTTAAAAAAGAAGGGTTTAAAGTAATGTAACTAAGAGAGACATGTGATTAGTTTCAGTGACTCATCTAATCTCACCCTTCATTTTAATTTAATGGCTAATATTAAATCCTCTCACTCTCATATAAAATTGTCTTTCTCACTAGATATGTCCCCTATATATATAATAAATTAGTGTAGTATATTCGAATCATAACATATAAATAATGAAACTAATATTCTTGCTAAGACTAGATCTTATAGGGAAGATGCAATATTTATAAACAAAAGTATTTGATTATTGGGGAGGGATCAATATATTTTTAATGTCGAATTGGGATCAATTAGGATAGAATTAAAGCATAAAGGTGAACTTTAGTTGTAAATATATGATGGATACTAGTCATTGCGTATTTTGATTCGTGCAATGTAGTATCTAATGTGTTAATATCTGCATATATAAAGAGAAAACTATTCACGATTACTTAGTACGTAATTAAGGATGTAGGGTGTGCAAAAGCAACTGAGAGGTTTGGCCCACTTGTTAGGGGTGTTTATTGTGTCTAATTCAACATTAAAAGTTAACTTGTAAAGTTAGAATTGTCCTAGATTTATATACTAATTTGGTCTTATCTCTAGGTAATGTAGGATTTTAATACACACTCTCACGTCCAGGATTAGACATCATTTCAAATTTTGGACTCGACTCCGAAAGATAGTTTTGTAGAGTGATGATTGTTATAGACTTATATACTATAATTTGGTCTTATATATCTTTAGTCAATGTGAAACTTTTACTCATCATTATTGGATTGTTATTGTTTAGTTAGAATTAGTTTTGACAGTTATTAGTTTGTTGACAGTTAGTTTGTTAGTTGTATGATAGTTTTCTGTTAGCTTCCTTTTCCTTTTCTATTTATTTGTATATATTTGTATTCCTTTCTGGTTTAATTACAGTAGAGAAATAATTTTCTCTATTATCATCTTTCTTTCATATATTTCATATTGCAATAGTTCTAATATGGTATCAGGAAAGATTATTCTTCATCATCGCTGAACCTTTCTTCTCACCCCTGCTTGCTACTCTGATTCCTTTTCTCTTCCCTCTAATGGTTGCTACAGTCAAAAGATCCCACTCAAGATGTTTCCAACCCTCTTTTCTGCATCATTCGGATGGTCCCGGTCTTGTTCTCACCTCTCAGCCTCTTGATAATAGGAATTACACTACTTGGAGCAGAGCAATGCGTGTAGCTCTTTCTGTGAAGAACAAACTAGCCTTCATAGATGGTACTCTCCCGAAACCTGCAGAAAATGATCCCACCTTTGCTGCCTGACTCGTGCCAATAATGTTGTCATTTCTTGGCTCTACAATTCGGTTTCCAAAGACATTATCACCAGCATCTTGTTTGCTTCTACTGCTAGAGAAATTTGGGACGATTGAAAATAAGGTTCTCAAGAAAGAACGGCCCTCGCAATTTTTCAACTACGACGCCAATTAATGTCTCTTCAGCAAGGTATGGATGATATCAGCACCTATTATAACAAGCTGAAATCTGTCTGGGAAGAATTATCTTGCTACAAACCCACCTTTCAATGCACCTGCGGAGGTCTTCAGCAACTTCAAACTTTTCAAGAATCTGAATATGTGATGTCCTTCCTCATGGGATTGAATGACTCCTTTTCCCAAATTCGTGGACAAATTCTCCTATCTGACCCTCTACCCTCCATTGGCAATGTTTTCTCTCTTGTCCTTCAAGAAGAAGCCCAACGTGAAATTGTTGTTCTTCCCTCTCCAACTACTACTAATTATGATCCCCTTGCTTTTGTTGTAATCTCTTCACAATCTTCCACTACTAGGAGCAAATTTACAAAGAAAGAAAGGCCCAGATGTGCCCACTGTGACATGTTAGGCCACACAGAGGATAAGTGCTTCAAATTGTTGGATATCCCCCGAATTACTTCAAGAATCATCCTACAAACACGGTTAATCAAGTTGAAGACAGTTCTGACAATTCAAATTGTTCTCAGCATTCCCCTTTAACTACTACTCAATGCCAACAATTAATCACCTATCTTACTAATCAAATGCAAACTGAACCCACCTCTGCCAAGTTTCTGCTCACTATGAACCTCAAACTTACAAACAAGCAATAAAATTCCCCCACTGGCAACAAGCAATACAAGATGAACTTGCTACTATGGATGTCAACCACACATGGTCCATCATCCTTCTTCCTCCTGGAAAGCATCCTATTAGCTGCAAGTGGTTGTTTAAATTAAAACTCATTTCTGATGGTACTATTGCAAAACACAAAGCCCGATTGGTTGCTAGAGGTTTCACTCAACAATATGGCTTGGATTTCCAAGAAACCTTTCTCATGTTGCAAAAATTACAACTCTGAGGTTATTGTTATCCCTTGCTGCATCACACCATTGGCACCTTGCTCAGCTTGACATCAATAATGCCTTCTCAATGGAAGCCTTGATGAGGACATTTACATGCAAATTCCTCAAGGATACACCCATCAGATTGCTCATTCTTCCTCTGATCCCTTGGTTTGCAAATTACATAAGTCAATTTATGGGCTCAAACAAGCCTCCAGAAGCTGGTTCCACACATTCAGCACCACTCTTACTTCTCAGGGTTTCAATCAGTCCAAGCATGACTACACCTTGTTCACTCAAGGTACAGATTCCAATTTCACTGCAATCCTTGTCTATGTTGATGACATTGTTATTGCTAGCCCCAATTCTGCTGCTATCTCCTTTGTCAAAGATATGCTTCATCACCACTTCAAATTGAAGGACTAGGAGACTTAAAATTTTTCTTGGGTTTGGAACTATCTAAATCCAAGGCTGGCATTTTTATGTGCCAAGACACTATTCTCTTTCCCTCCTTGAAGATTGTGGCATGCTGGCCTACAAACCCTCTGCTGTTCCAATGGATGCTTCCTTGAAATTACATGCTGAATTCGGTACTAAACTCACTGATCCAGGTGTCTATCGTAGGCTAATAGGAAGACTCCTTTATTTAACCATTTCCCGACCAGATATTTGTTATGTTGTTCACAAACTAAGCCAATTTGTCTCTAACCCTCATTCTGGTCATATGGATGCTGCTTATCTTCTCCTGAGATATCTCAAACATACTGCTGGCCAAGGAATCCTATTCAAGGAAAATTCTGACAACAAACTTCATGCATATGTGGATGTTGATTGGGGTTCATGCATTGATAGCAGAAGATCCACCACAGGCTTCTGTATTTTTTTGGGAAATTCTCTTGTTTCCTGGAAAGCTAAAAGGCAGTCTATTGTTAGTAAATCCTCAGCTGAAGCAGAATACAGATCTTTAGCTTCTGTCTCCACTGAATTAACTTGGCTGTGAAATCTGTTGACTGACTTCAACATCCACACACCATATGCTACTTTCTACTGTGACAACAAGGCTGCTATCCACATTGCTTCTAACCCCACATACCATGAAAGAACTAAACACCTTGAAATTGATCTTCACTATGTCAGAGAACAAGTGGACAGAGGTGTCTTAAAATTGATCCATGTTAGAAAACACCATCAGCTGGCAGACATTTTCACAAAGTCCTTACCCCGCACTGTTTTCCTTAATATCTTGTCCAAGTTGGGAGTTGAGAATATATTCCTCCCATCTTGAGGGGGGGTATTGGATTGTTATTGTTTAGTTAGAATCAGTTTTGACAGTTATTAGTTTGTTGACAGTTAGTTTGTTAGTTGTATGATAGTTTTCTGTTAGCTTCCTTTTCCTTTTCTTCATTTGTATATATTTGTATTCCTTTCTGGTTTAATTACAGTAGAGAAATAGTTTTCTCTGTTATCATCTTTCTTTCATATATTTCATATTGCAATAGTTCTAATAATCATGTTAATATTATATCATTCAGTGATTAAATTTATTAAATTCTAAAAAAAATCGTGTACTTAATGAAAATCTTATATTCTACAAATATTACTAGGTAGAGTAAGTTTAGGGAGACTTACTCTTGAAGTAAATTTTCACCCCCTATGTGTACATGCGGTCATTATATATATAACAAATAATTTTAAATTAATTAATTAATGAGATCAAGATAAAATTGTATTTATAATAAGAATATTAAAAAATATAGGAAAAATATGTTTTTCGTCTCAATAGTTTCTGTCAATTTAGTGTTTGTCCTTGTACTTTAAATCCTGTGTTTTTTTGTCTCTAAACTTTCTAAATCCCCAAACCGTGGTCCCTGCCCGTCAGTGAGATCTGTTAACTTGATGAGCTGGCTAACAAAAGTTACATGTCAGCTTCAATAGTGAGTGTCAAATAACTGACAGATTATCTAATTAACTTTTTTATTAATTTTTAATTATTAAAATAACCATAATTACTAAATTAGGGTTTTCACCTAAGCAATTTTACCAGATAAAAAACCTAATTTCATAATTATGATTATTTTAATAATTAAAAAAATTTATAAAAAAAATGATTAGATGAGTCGGCTATTTGGGGCCATTATTTAGGCTAATATGTAATTTTTGTTACTCGGCTCATAGATCTCACTAACGGTCATAGATCATGTATTAAGGGTTTAGAAAGTTAAGGGAAAAAAACAAATGATTTAAAATATAGAAACGAAAACCAAAGTTGACTGAAACTATTGGGGCGAAAAACATATTTTTTCCAAAAATATATTATTAACATTCTTTTACTATAAATTTCAACAAGTATGTTATATAACTATTAGAAAAAAGAAAATTGAATACGTCAATTGAGTTGCATTTGTATTTTGTAGTTTTGTACTTTCTTCTTCTCCTTGTTTTGTCCTGAATCACCGGCATGAATCACGAAAGATGCTTAATGCATTGCGATATGACCCAATACAAATATGTTCATTTCGTATTTGGAACATTCACTGTGTGGTCGTTGAGGGCTTTAAAAAAAGATATTTCAGGTTTCACGTAACAATTGTCTGAGTGGTTAAAAGTATTTAATAATAATATATTATTTGAACTATTCTTAATTATTTTTAAGAAATAGACATTAGACAATTTCTTATTAGACAAGATATTAGACAATTTCATGTTTTAATATATAAATATGTTTAATTCAGTAATTTTTATTTTATTATCTTAAAAATATTTATTAGATTTGAAGTAAATAAATTCAATATTAATTTTAATGTGATATTAAATATTTAATAAAGTGTATCAAAATTTTTAATTATTTGTTAACGAAATTTCAATAAAAAATATATATCAAATAATTTTATTTTATATTATTAAAAATATTTTTAGTAGATTTTTATTTTATTAATTAATATGTTAAAAAAAGGTAAGATTATTGATATTAAACATTCTCTTCTTTTTTTATCAAAAAAAAACCTAAGATTATTTGATTTTTTTTGGTCGAAAGATTATTTGATTAAGTGTTAGCCAATTGTCAGGTAGAGAGCCACAGAGTTGCACTTGCAGGCCCACTATACAAAATGCTACGCAGTCAACTCCCCCATCGTAATTCAACTTTATTTACCAAAATACAATATTTAATATATATTTTTATGTTAAATTTGAAAATAATTTTAAATTTTTCATTTTAAGATAAAATAACTTTTTATTTTTTAAATTTATTATAAATTATTTTAAATATACAATAAATTAATTCAAATATATTTTTATTATTTCTGGAAAGGCATATCCCTATTATATTCCTTAGTGATTATTACATCCCAAAGAAAAAATCGCAAAACAATAAGGGCATTTTTGGTTTGAATTTTCATTTCCTGTTTCCATTTCTTGTTTCATGTTTCCTGTTTTCTGAAATTTTACAAAGGAAAAACTGGAAATGTTGGAAATGAAAATTAGTTGTTTCCAATTTTTCCTTTGTAAAATCTCAGAAAACAGGAAACATAATGAAAACAGGAAATAGAAACAGGAAATGAAAACGTAAACCAAACATGCCTAAAAAAGTGGCTAAATATAGTAACACATAAAAATCTCCATCTTTTATTTATTTATTTATTATTTGGTAAAATAAAAATATATAAGAATAATATGAAATTTTTATTGTATAAAAGATTATCTAATAAAAGATTATCTAATACACAACGATGAGTTATTTTGATGCCTGTGTTTTCCTCTTAAGATGAAGACAGATAATTTCTTCTTGAATCACGAAATGCTTCTTCTTATAAAACATGATTAAAAAAGTAACGTTACTGAATTTCTAACTACTTTTTAATATAGCTACAGTTAACAAATTTAGTGGACATTTAATACTAATATGACATTTACATCAATATAATTTTCGCAACTTAATTAAACTCGATCAGAACTATTACATTTTTAACTATTGACAAAATTAATTTCGTTATTGACTTACTGTAATTACATGTGCGGACTTTGAAAAAAAAACAAGTAATGTCAAACACAGTTATTATTTAATTAGAGGTTTGTCAATAATAATCTCATTTGAATAATTAGTAAGAAAATTTTCAATCTGTGTTATTATTTTAGTAATAAAAGATGAGATGAGATGCAGTTCACAAGGTAGAATTAAATTACTATTCTATTCAGTAGTGTAATCTAAAATATCCCAAGTCTCATCGGTGTTTGGTGTGGTAAGAACTTTCAAACTTGACTAGATAGTTGATATTAATTCACGGAGTAAGAATTTCTTATATTTCCCTCTTGCTACACATAAGAATCTCAGGAGAAGCAAAAGGTACATTCACATTACTGTTAAATAATACAAACTTATTTGAATTTTTTCGTTTTTAGTGGTGTTTGAGAAACTTCACTTTTACGCTATGAAGATTACACTTGATTGCATTTCGATTTTATATGGCAAGTTCCTACAATTTGGCTGGGATATAGCGTGACTATTCACACTTTCACCACCACCTGGAACTATCAATTTCTTCCAGCTCATTCATAATAAGAGAGAAAAGGAGCCCACAAGCTGAAGAAGAAGCACAAAAAAAACAGTTTTTAAAACATCCATCACCATCATCTCCTTACTATTATCATTCACTATATTAAATAGAAATAACTCTCTTTCTTTTCTATTGCTTTTGAGCAAGTTACCTAAACCCACTTACCTTACCTATCTCAAATCTCAAATTTTTATTTAAAATCTCTATCTCTATTTGCATTACACATGCTCTCACCCAAAAATATTGCACCAACCCCTTTGAGTTTTGACCCTGCTTCCGCCGTTTCTGTTAGTTCTTCTCTCTCTTTATTTTATTTTTATTTTTAAATTTTGAAATAATTAAAAAAAAAAAGAATCTATGAATATTGAATATGTCAATAGCTAAGGTTGTCATCAAGATTGTTCCAGCTTGTGCTGAGCTAGATTCTTGCTGAACATGGGTTTGTTCTTCTGCTGCCTGCCACTATTTGTATTAAAATTTCTTTGAAAAATAACAAAAGGGGTTACCTTCCGATTTGTCTTCTGCTCTCTGGTTTGGTTCATAGTGGTTCTGCTGGAGCTGTAAGAGCATCAAAGGTGCCATCTTCTGTCTCTGTTCTCCCTCTATTTCTGTGTGTTTGACTTTTGTGGTTTTATGCTTGATAAGTAGAACCTTATTACCTTCCTTTCCTGCTTGTACGAGAGATCTTCCTTCAAAAAGAGAAATTTTTTAAAGGAAAAAAAAAATCCCTAGTGGTTTCCTTCAATTTCTAGATGCCATAATGATGAATTGGAGAGAACTTGGTTTGTTTATCTTTGCTTTATGTGCCTTGCCCTTGGTATGCTTTTGTGCTACCTTTGTTCCAGTAGATAATTACCTTATAGATTGTGGTGCTACTGCTACTACTTCAGTAGGTAACCGCAATTTCACAGCAGATAGTTTATCTAAGAAACTCCTTTCCACCCCACAAGATATTGTTGCCAGTACCTCTTCAAAATCAATTTCTTCTTCCTCTGATGAGTCCCCTCTATATCAAACAGCAAGAATCTTCAGTGGATCCTCAAAGTACACTTTTCCAATTAACCAAAAGGGGAGACACTGGATCCGTCTTTACTTCTTTCCTTTTACTTATGAAAAATACAATTTGAGTACTGCAAATTTCTCTGTTGTCACCCAAAGTCATGTCCTTCTCAGTAGCTTCAGTGTGCAGAAAAATCCTGTCATGAAGGAATACTCTTTGAATATCACTTCAGACACCCTTGTGCTCACCTTTACCCCTTCCACCAATTCCATTGCTTTTGTGAATGCCATTGAAGTTGTATCTGTCCCTAATGAACTCATTGCTGATGATGCTTTCAACTTAAATACATTAGCAACCTACTCTGGGTTGGTCACACAGGGTCTGGAGACAGTTTGGAGGGTTAACATGGGTGGTCCAACTGTCTCCTCTGGAGCTGACCCTCTTCATCGAACTTGGATTCCAGATCAACAGTTCCTTATAGAACCTAACCTTGCTGCTAATGTTTCGAAAATTGATGCTGTCAAGTATGTTGATGGTGGGGCAACAGAAAACATTGCTCCACCTTCTGTTTATGGTACTGTCACAGAGATGACAAACTCAAGTGATGATCCCCGTAATAATTTTAATGTGACATGGAAGTTTAATGTGGATCCTGGATTTCAGTACCTTGTTCGATTTCACTTCTGTGATATAGTCAGTAAAGGTCTCAATGAACTCTACTTCAATGTTTATATTGACTCCTCACTGGCTGCTAGGGATCTTGATCTTAGTTCTCAAAATAATAATGTTTTGGGTGTTCCATATTATAAGGATTTGGTTACGGGTTTGGCCGCAAGCAATCAACTTCGCGTAAGTATTGGCCCTTCTACTACAAATAATAACTACCCTAATGCCATTTTGAATGGGCTGGAGATCATGAAAATGAACAATTCTATGGGAAGTCTCAGCACAGGAGCAGCATCTGGGGTTATTGCTTCTGGTTCAAATTCTAATAAGGTTGGTATGATAGTGGGTGTGAGTCTTGGGATACTAGGTGCAGTGGTCTTGGCTGGAGTTTTCTGTGTACTATGCAGGAAAAGAAGAAGGTTGGCACGCCAAAGGCAGTCAAAGACATGGATTCCTTTATCCATCAACGATGGAACTTCCCATACAATGGGAAGTAAATATTCTAATGGAACAACAATAAGTGCTGCTTCAAACTTTGAGTATCGTGTCCCTTTTGCTGCAGTTCAGGAGGCTACAAACAATTTTGATGAGAATTGGGTTATTGGGGTTGGTGGTTTTGGGAAAGTATACAAGGGAGAATTAAGTGATGGCACAAAAGTAGCTGTGAAGAGGGGGGAATCCACGGTCCCAGCAGGGGATTGCAGAATTCCGAACTGAAATTGAAATGCTGTCTCAGTTCCGCCATCGGCATCTGGTGTCTTTGATAGGGTATTGTGATGAAAAGAATGAGATGATATTGATATATGAATATATGGAGAAGGGAACCCTCAAGGGCCATCTGTATGGTTCTGATTTCCCGAGCTTAAGTTGGAAGGAGAGACTTGAGATATGCATTGGAGCTGCTAGAGGACTTCATTACCTTCACACTGGCTATTCTAAAGCAGTTATTCACCGTGATGTGAAGTCTGCCAATATCCTACTGGATGAGAACCTAATGGCTAAAGTTGCTGATTTTGGATTATCAAAGACAGGGCCTGAAATTGATCAGACACATGTGAGCACAGCTGTGAAAGGTAGTTTTGGGTACCTTGATCCAGAGTATTTCAGGAGGCAACAACTAACAGAAAAGTCAGATGTGTATTCCTTTGGGGTAGTTCTGTTTGAAGTTCTTTGTGCAAGACCTGTCATAGATCCATCCCTTCCTAGGGAAATGGTGAACCTGGCAGAATGGGCAATGAAATGGCAGAAAAAAGGACAGTTGGAGCAAATCATAGATTCATCGCTAGCAGGCAAAATCAGACCAGATTCTCTGAGGAAATTTGGAGAAACTGCTGAAAAATGCTTGGCTGACTATGGTGTTGACAGACCTTCCATGGGAGATGTCTTATGGAATTTGGAGTATGCTCTCCAACTTCAAGAGGCCACTGTTCAAGGTGATCCTGAAGAAAACAGTACCAACATGATTGGTGAACTCTCACCACAGGTCAACAATTTCAGCCATGATGCAAGTGCATCTGCTGTACAATTTGAAGCTTCAAATGTGGATGATCTGTCTGGTGTTTCTATGAGTAGAGTATTCTCGCAGTTGGTGAAGTCTGAGGGTAGATGATTCTGGATATCCTGTCTTCTATATTCTGTATTACAGTACTCTTCTTTTATGATTTTTGTTGTTTGTCTTCTGATCAGCAGCTCTCTGCCCCGACTTAGAAGATTAAGGCACTTCATAGATTTGTAAAGAAAGATGGAGTTAATGATACAATACATGTTCGCTTAACTGGTAAATAGAGCATCTCCTTGATAAATCTCTGGCTTGTATTTGGTTTGTCTTCAGAAAGTATTTGACTTCTCTAAAGTGAGTGAGTAAAATTCACTTTAGAAGGAAAGAAAGGCATCCCAATGAATGAAAAATTATCAAGGGAGTACATTTCAACAAACTCAAGATTTGTTATATGTTTGCATGTAATTTTAATTGATGACTTTCTCATCAATAGTTGAGATTTCATCTTCACTTTAGAGAAGTCAAATGCTTGAGAATTGAGTGCAAGTTGTGCACCTATTTTGGTGTACCTTATCAGACACAGACACATCTGAATGTAAAAGTTTGGTCAAGTTCTCTGATCAAACTACCGTATAGAGTTTGGTGACATGTTTTGTACTTTTGTTTTGTTTTGTTTGGCGAGTAGAGAAGAGAAGGTAGGAGTGGTTATTTAGCCAATTGCCAGGCATGCAGTTTCTGTGAAATATTACAGCCTGTCGTATCTTCATTTTGTTATGTGTATTTGCTATTAATACGAATTGCATGGTTTATTTTATTTTAATTCATTCACTTCCTCCATTTTTTTCTTCTATTTTTATGTATTTGCTTTTGATACAAGCTACATGGTTCATTTTACAAATTAAATTGGTTATGATTTATTCTATTGTATATTAATCCAAACTAATAACTAAAAAAAAAAAAAAACACACACACACACACATGGTATTTGGAAGAATTTCATTCTTCTCATATTATGGGTCATGCTGTCGGTTCTATACAAACTTACATGCATTGCTAGTCTATTTTATTGGAAGGGAATGGGAAAAAAAATAGCATGTTAAAGAACACTCAATCTGTCAACAAGCCAATATGACTAATGTGTTTGTTACTAGTAGGATTGTTGCAACCTCCTCCCATTCATTCCTACGCAAATTTGGAAAGACACATCTATGGATTTCATTTGTGACAACCCCGAATCACGAACAAGATATTGGCATGGGTAGAACTTTGGTACATCACTTATTATCATACAAGCCTTGGAATGATGCCATTTTAAGTTGTTTATGGTAGAGAACCTCCTAAGCTTACTCACTATACTCCTAAACCTTTAGATGACAACTGTGCTGGTTCAAGATGCACTATTTAATAAACTAACTCACCTTCTCAGATCACAACACTGCATTGAGAGATTTGCGGATTAAAAGAGAACCAATATGTCCATTCGAATAATGGGGGTTTGGTGTTTGTGAAGTTACAACCATATTAGTAGAACCCCCTTACTTTAAGGAAGAGAACCAAAGTCCATTTGGGCCATTCCTAATAAAACATTGTTATGAATCAACTATCTTAAAAGTTTAAGCTATTGGGTGGAGGATATTTCTAGTACGCCCCTTCATGCAAGAGTCCATTGGGCTTGAAGCGTGGACAATGTACATGAAATATTCACCTATCTTGTGCTGAAATTAAACTTTGTTTTATTATAATAATGGAGACAAAAAGGATCGAACTCTTGACCACTTGGTCATAGATGCTTTGATACCATGTCAAATTTTGGGTCGGACCTAACTTGAACCCAAAAGCTAGCTTGTAGGGTGAGGATTGTCCAAGGCTTATATACTTTTTTGGCCTTATCTCTAGTCAATGTGGGACTCTCCAACACACACCCTCACGCCTAGGGTTGGACATCTAGAGTGTGGAGTTTATAGGACTGAACATCTACGGGTAAGGTGCCAATAACGGATCTAGGATAAGCTCTGATACCATGTCATGAACTAACTATCCCAAAAGCTTAAGCTATTGGGTGGAGGAAATTTCTAACACAAATAGTTTCATTGCTTATAAACTTTTCTTACATCAAAAGATGCTAAAATTCATCATGTTGTCCACATATCAATTTTGAAGAAATGCTTTGGCAATCCATAACAACAATATGTACCACGACCGGTACTCACTAATGAAAAAGGCCCTATTTTCCAACCATCCCCAAACTTTACAAACTTGACAATTTTGTAAGCACAGACAATGGTTTCAACAAGCCTTATCTCATTGGGATGACTTGGACATACAAGGTGTTACTTGGGAAAATTTTTCCTACACCACCAAGAAGTATCTTAGCTTTGACCTTGAGGGCGAGCCACTATGAATGGGTAGGATACATGTTTGTTTGAGTGAATGTTTGCAAACTTGAGTTCCAATGAACTTAATTTTGTAAAATTGACTTTGATTAAATATGAGTTTAAAATAATGTGACTTATATTTGAAAATTTTCTCTTAAAAGTATGTTTGTAGTGAAATTCAACAAATTTTTCAACTCAATACAAAAGTTAGCTCAAACGTTGAGTTTAGGTGCAAAATTAATTTTGATTCAGAGCACCCAGATATGTTGGCATGAATTTCAAACCAAGTTTACATCTTCAGACGTGATTTTGAGTGTTCTAAACGCCTATCCAAACAAGGTAGTAATGAATGAGAGGATGATTGACATGGATGAGTTAGTTAAAGCATCTCCAATTATGCAAATATCATTTTTATTTTTTACAATCATTAAATGCGTCTCATCATGATTCATGACACATAACTTCAATCTACCATCTCTCTAATGATGTAACTCTTAAAAAGCACTAAATGAATTCACAAGTTATCTCATATTTTTATATCCCATCAATATAAATTTTTATTAACACATCTATCTTAATTTTAAGAGACTGAAATATAAAATTATATAATATATCAACAAGACTATTTTATCCCTTTAGAATAATCTTAAATAAAATTTTCCAATACAAGTCATACTTCTAACACATGACTTGCCATTATTTTTACTTTTTATAAAAATTATGCAAGTCTTATTCTTAGTGAAAGACTTGCCTATTTTTTTATGGGTCTTTCTCAGGTGTATAAATTTCAAATTTATGCACCAATACACAAGGTGACCTCCGGTTGTAGATATAAACAATAAACATTTTTTTTAAAAAATGAAAATTTTAAAATTGTCACAAAACTTTGGATTATTATCACCTAAGACAACAATAATTTGATATTCTTATTATTATTATTAAAAGAAAAAAAGCCTTCCCTCATCATCTTCCTCGCACCGCATAGGGAGAAGGCCTTTTGTAGATTTTTGTCTGAAAAAAAAAAGATGCAGCCACAAACCATGACATGGATGCAAACGTGCTTCTTCTTTGGATGAAACGCAAACAACACGGCCATGGACCACCGCAAAGAGGCCATTGCATCCCTTATTCTTCTCCGTCGAGTAAGGTAGCGGTCAGCACGACAAGGCCTCTAGTGGTGCGACCATTACAAGCGTGTATTTGGCCTCTACTTGTCTAGAATGTTACTCCAACAATAACTTCATAAAGTGCTTAGTTAAAAAAAAAAAAAGCTAACTTAACAACTCCTGGTGGAGTTATTATTAGTGGCACTTCTGAGTTGGAAATGGGAACAGAAGGAATGAGTTATGTGTGGTGTTGGACGTAGGAGTAAGAAAATTAACAAAGGAGCCTAACCAACAACTTAAGGACTATGTTACTTAGTAGGGGAAATGAGAGAACATAAGCTAAGGAAGGAATAAGATCCTGTGCTCGTTTGGTTTAAATTTTAAACCATTCAGAATCAATTCTGCAGAATTGATTTTAAATCACTTTCGTCCAACGTACTTCGTAAAGCGTGCATTGTCCATCTCAACCATTCATTTCTAGAATCAATTCTACTCAACTGTAAACCAAACAGACCCAAGGTCATAATCTTTCTTTATATAAGATGGCAAAACAGGTTTGATCCGTTTAACCCATTATTTCTTATGGGCTGGGTTAGGATAATTCAACCCACCAACCTGTATAACCCAGTCCGTTTTAGCCTATTAAAAATTGGTTGATGACCGGTCGGCTTATTTTTACTCATTATGGATGATGTTGGCTTGTTTTGTACGATTTGTTAATTTACCATAATGAATTTAATGTATTTGTTATTATACATGATTTTATTTTATGTTATTATTTATTTACTAATCTTTTAATTTGTTAATTTTAACCTTTTTTATAATCTTTCCTATTTTTTTCAATTTTTTGGGGCGAGCCAATCCATTTAGCTCGTCACATTTATATTTTTCTTTGTTATATGGGCCAGCACGTCAATCCCTTTAGCCCATTTATAAGAGAGCTAGTGATGTGTTAGGTTGTCCAAGCCCATTTTTTATGAATTTGTCATAGGTTGGGATGAGTTGACCCATGTTGCCACCCCTATGCACATTATCAGTACAGTTGGCCCGCGTTAGAATACATAATAACGTACGTGATAACTAGAGTGATAACTCGATTATCACGTATTCCAATATAAATCAAGCAACAACAATTTCATTTCAAATTTCACAAAATCAATATTTCTCTACAAAATGGTAAAGCAAGCATAGGCTATATGTCTTCATCCTTTTTTAACTTCCATCTTCTATTCCATAATATAGTTGAGTATCTTTCTTTGTAATATTGAAACACTAGTTAATTTCTTCTTTAAGATTGTTAGTTTTTTTTTTTTTGTAACAAGATTGTTAGTTTGCCATTTCAATATATATATGTGTGTGGAATACTAATATTCTCCCACTTTTTAAAAAAAATATATTCAAAAATTACAACTTTTTATTAGGGTCAAAAGTTCAAGTCTTTCTAAAATTGAAATTTATGGGGACATTAACATAATTTAAATTTAATATTTTAAATCAAAAGATGCTTAATAGGTGAACTCTTTTCACCCTCAATTTTCTTACTATAAAAATTGATTTAATTTTACAATATATATTATAGTTTTAATATTAAATATATTTTTATTATAGTAATTAGTATAGGACTAAAGGTTCACCATCAATCACTTATTTTTAGAACCCACCTTATACTTTCCCTACTTAGTATGCCGATTAGACCCGATAAATGTACCACAAACAGTGGTATCGCAATTGTACCACTGTTTGTGGCAGGGGCAAAAAACTGCCCAGGTCCCCTCTTTTTTTGTTTTTTTTTCTTGGTACTACGTATTGTTTGTGGTACAAAACACTTTATCATATGCAAATTTCTGATGGAAGTCATGAAACTTGCACGGAAGATGTAATATAGGCAATAGCTACTAGCTAGCTAGAGTAACAGAAATTTCTCTAATTTGCAAGTGCTGAAGAAATAATTGTCACGATGCATTACGTCAGGTATTACTATTAGAAAATGAACTAATAGAATGCACAACCTACTATTTTCCCAACTCATGATCAAAACCAAAATATAAATTGGAAAAAAGTTATCTATTGGCCCTATTTTGTGTGTGTTTTTTTAGGGTTAAATATGTTTTTAATCTCTGAAATTTGACACGAATTTGGTCTTAGTTCCTAAACTTTAAAACTTTTGATTTTGGGTCTTTCATGTTCTGAAATCACTTAACTTTATTCTCTCTCTTTAACACTGTTAACTTTGACTTTGACGCGATATACGAATTTATGTGTCTATTTGTCCAGTCACTTTAATGACCATGATGTGGAAATTAAATTATAACTCAACTCATCTAGTTAGTTTTGTGATTTTTTCAGTTTATGAAATAGATTATTGGCAAAAACAAAAGTGTGTAATGAGAACTTTTTTCTTTTCCTATTTTATTGAATTCTTTCGTGGGTTATTTTAATTTGTTGCTAAGTGCAGCAGAGCTGGTGCCAATCCCTATCATGGATAATATTAGTCTTTTTCTTTTTGGGTCAACAATGGTTATAAGAAACTCCATGAAACCAAGGAATTTCAGGCCCAATTTACACGCACATGAGTCACCACTTCCACTATTTTCTACCCTCACTTTTCACCTACTACCAAGGCCACTAGCAATATACTAATTACTACCACACGCAGTTCATCTTGGACAAACAATTAAATGTCTGTTTGGTTTAGTATTTATACGGTGTAAAATCATGATTTCATAAAATTGATTTTAAATTATTTTCATCCAATATGTTTGATAAAATGTGTCTCGCTCATCTCAAATATTGATTTAATTTTTAAAATCAATTCTAACTAACTGTAAACCAAATGGATACTGAGTGTTTCCTTGGTTGAACAGTCGGAATCAATTATATAAAATTGATTAACGTATTTCATAAATCGTGTATTACTCATTCTCCATCATTAATTTTATAAATTTATCAAAATCAATTCTACTTGACTAACATCCAAACGGATCTAAATAGACATAGGAACACTATCAATAGCACAGTATCTTCGCCACTAACCCCGCCACCCAGGAGCAGATTAGGTGGTGGATTTTGGGAGATGGGGATAAAAAAAAGTTAATATCTATACCGTCCTAGTATGGTTAGGAAAATTCATGACATTCGACAAAAAAAAAAGGAAAATCGATGAAATATTATTAAGATTTGAGTTTAATTAGTATGCACTGACAGTGTAAAAGAGTTTTACACTAACGTTTAATCATGATTCTTCATTTATATGACTTTTAAAATATTAATTAGTAAAGTCAACAAACTTACCATAAATCAAGGGTTGTGATTAACCGTCCGTGTAAAACTTTTTACACTGTCAGTGCAAAATCCTTTTTCTCTTAAGATTTTTTAAAAGATTAAGAAATAAATCATATTTTTAATAAAGAAATGTGAGCTCCCTTTTATAATTTAATTTTTATTATTATAATTTAAATTATTTAATTATTATAATAGTTAACTTTGTATTTTTAGTAATTATGAGCAATGAAAGTATGAGAATAAAATTATAACTCTACCTATATAATTTTACAATTATCAGTGTGAAATTGAGGTCACAGCGAGTACTAACACTCCAAATTTATATTCACTCTCACCTTTATAAATTAGGAAAAATGAAAACTTGAGCTCGAATCCAATTAAAGTGATTGTTTTTTAAATCAAAGTTAAATTGAGACTAGGTGTATGTCTAGGAATTTGATTTTAGTTGTCATGCCTATTTTTAAAGAGATACCAAACATGACCTATAACTCTAAACAATAACATTACATATATAATAATCAAGAGATATGATCAATCAGGTTGGTTCAAGTGGTACATGCTTGATTTCACTTAAGTAAAGTGGTACATGCTTGATTTCACTTAAGTAAAGTCTCGAGTTTGAATCTTGTGGATAGAACAAATCTCCGCTACAAGAGTTAGCTCCACCATGATGTGGATTTTCACGGCTCGAGCAAAATTGCCTCCCGTATAGGATACTTGTGGTTTAAACCAAAAAATCAAGAGATAGGTATAATTTAGGTAGTATTTGGTAGAACTCGGAACGAAACAGAACATATATGTTTTATTCTATATGTTCGGTGCATTTTAAAAGTAGAACAGAATAAGACATATCATTAAAAAAAATGGAACACTTTGAATCTATAAAAAAATAGAACCAAATAAAACATAACAAAACATCACATTATTAATTTTCTATTGAACTAACACCAAACCTCTTCCTGAAATTGTAATTCATTCACTATCACCTAACACATTTTACCACCACCTTTGTTGACTGACACCATATATCGCCACTGCTATCTTCACCACCACAACTACCACTGTCATCGCCATCGCCGCCATCACCACCTCTGTCATTGCCGCAACTACCACCTAATACCTTTTACTATCAATGTCACTTGGCACCTAACACCGCCGCTTTCATCGCTACCGCTACTATCAACATTGTCGCCACTGTCGTCACCGCAACCTCTGACACCGTCACCACCACCAAACACCTCTATTCATCTACTAAACGCTACCATAAGAATGCATATGATAGAGTGGTGCAAAATAGAACACGTTATAATTCAATGTAAATAACGGAATTATTATAGGTTTACATAGAGAAAAGTAATAATTATTTATTTAATATATAATTAATATAATAATTATGGAAAGATGAAGTCATAATAAAATGTGGACTTTTTTTAGGAAAATTATTTAATTATTCTTAATAGATTAATATTATATATATTTATATTTTATAACTTTAAAAAATTAATATATAAAAAATATTTTAAGCAATTATTAATTATTAATTCTTTTATGAGGTTGGCCCACCATGGGATTTGACTCTAAAATGTACGAGTTCAATTATCATAAAATAATATTAGAGTGCACTTGAAAATATATAACCTAAAAATAATTATTGATTGAAAAATGAACTATTAAAATTATAACAAGATATATACATATATATAATATATAATAAATTGTGAAGTTTCTAAAATTTCAATCATTATTTTCTTTAATTAACGATTATTATTGCACTATTTGCACATTTTTTTATTAAAAAATTCCAATCCTAATAATTTTAGAGTGGATTAGCTTTCTCTCCCCTATTTTTATTTTGTACAAATGGTTTTGAACTTTAGAAGGGCTTAATTTAGATTATATGTACAAATATATTGTTAGAACAAATCATTGATTGATGTGGTTTTACATCATATTTTGAGAGATTAACCACTCAACTATCGATTAGAAATTGTCACTTTAAAAAAATATTACCTAACCATTACTCTTTATATAATGGTGATTATCCCCCACTGCTATCCAAGAATAATTGAAGGTAAAAAATCTATAAGAACAATTAGAAGTAGGTTAATCTAATTAATTAGGGGCTACGATGAATCGAAACTCAACTCATACATAACTACATACAATCTTCCTGCCTTCTCAATGGTTAAATAATTATGAACTATCCTAATTTGCCTTCTTTAAAGATAAGCACTTTAAAAAATATATAATATAAAATGATAATCATCAATTCAATAATTAACTATTAAAATTTTAATAATTTTTTATATATATACTTTTTATCCCAATTTTAACAGTTAATTTTTTCATCAATAATTATTTCTCCTTCTCTTTATTTTAATAATTAATAATTATTATGTTCTATTTTCTAAAATGTTTAACATGTTTAGAGGAATTAAATCTATCATATCATAACTTTTTACTCAGCTTGTCACCATGTGCCCCTGCCGGCTTGCACTGCGGAAATTCCAAAGCCCTATAGTCCATACTCCTCCCACGCGTTAAATCCTCAAATGTCACGGTCACAGTAATAAATCCACATACCATTATGACTATGCACAGTTGCACATCCCATTAAAGAACTGCGAATGAATATGCTTATATGAACAGAATACTTATCATGGTAAACACATTAATGGATACACTCGTGACACATCCGAAGATTAAAATATTTTCAGAAAGCAGTTCTTTAACTTGAAAAATAAAATGTTACAAGAGACAGAGCAAATACTATATGGTATAAATCACTAATTATAAGTAGGACATAAAAACCAGTAATTGACAAAAGCATAAATATTGGTCTGGAATTGGATTAGAATTTAGAAATCATGATGATCCACATGGACCTTTTCAGAGCACGATAGTAGCCTCTGAAAGATTGAGACCGTAGCATAAGTGACAACCTTGGCCCTCCCAAGAATCTTATCCTTACCCTTGAGATTTAATTTATTGCTGGCGTAAAACACACTCTCCTTCACTCTGCTCAAACATTTCATGGTCTTTTCCGTGACACCCACTTTCTTCCTTGAGAATTTGTAGCTCCTCAAGTACATTTGCCTGCAGGAGAGGCTATCAGGAACCGCGCTATGGTTGGAGTTAACCGTTTTCACAAATTCTACATCAGATTCTGGCCACTTGTAGAGGTTTACAAAAGTTGGCCTAATGGGAAGATGTGTATCATTTATACAATTAGATATGCAAATGGAGGCCATGGGATTTGGGGACAATTCCAGAGCATAATACACGACTAGTTGGACTGCTTACATTGTAAGAGAGGCTCTATCAGACCAGTGTGAAGCTTATATAGTCCAAAATTTAGTCATCAAAGAAATGATACAGTCCAATTGTTAGAATTAGATAAATGTGAGGGGATGTGACATATTCACTTTTTTAATAACCCAATGAGACATAAAATATGGATATTCCATGCTAATCTTTGAAATGATTTTTTAAAATTGAGAATGGTCCTATGTCTTATAGCCCATTGTAACGTATTAAGATAAGGTTAGACTAGTTCAACGAATTAATTACAATTTTTTATTTGATAAAAACTTTTAATTTTCTAATTAAACCATTAGTCATCAATTTGACTCTTTACAAGTCAAATTTTGCAATTATGAGACAAACTATGGTCATAAAAGGCATTAAATTAGGATCAAAGGGAGACCTTACTCCATTGTTTTAGGGATTGTAAGTTTGCCAAGGATTTTTGGCCAACACTGGGTGTGCAAATTAAAGATTCTATTTCTATACAGGATTTTAGGGAATGGATTCATACCAATTATTTATCTAATCCTCTCCATTTCCTAGGGACTCTCTGGAATCTTTGGTTGGCAAGGAACCAAGTTGCAATAGGTGGGATGGATCACCCAAACAACGCCTATATTTACCAGAATGTTCGCAGAATAGGGCTTGACATTTTACCAGATTTCCCCAATCTTACTTCTCCTCAGTCGCAGCGTGTCGTTGCTTGGGTTCCCCCTCCTGACATGGCGTTAGCGTTGAACAGAGACGGCAACTCGTTGGGAAATCCAGGAGAGGCTGGGATCAGTGGTGTTTTTCGGGACGTGACAGGGGCTTGGGTTCTTGGCTACTTCTCATCAATTGGTGTTTCATCAATTATTGTCGCTGAGCTCAAAGCTATTCTCTATGGGCTACAGATCGCATGGGACAAACAATACAGTAAAATCAATTGCTATAAAGATTCAGCTCATGCAATCAAGTTAATCACAGATCGGGATATATATCACTTACCATCCTCTTGCTACGATCATCTCCGACATTAGAGAGCTCCTTAATAGAACCTGGACAATTACAATCTCGCATCTGCTTAAAGAAGGGAACGAGCTTGCGGACAGATTGGCGAAGAAGGGAGCTACTTGCGGAGACTCCAATCTGCAGATTTTAGAAACCCCTTCCCTGAGCTAAACCCCATTTTACTTGTTGATGCTTTGGGTCTTCAGCATCGAGACTCTAGTGCCTTCTTTTCTTTTCTGTTCTTTTCCTTTTTTTTACCCTTCCTGTACAAAAAAAAAAAGCGAGAGATTACTATATATCTTTTTTTCTTCCAACTTTGCTACGTTATGCTTTCATTGTTCTGTGTGAAACATGTCTCTGATTGGTGGTGATGTATCATTTATAGCACATTTATTCGCCTTAATTGGAAATCATTCCCTTATAAAAAACTACGAAGGAAAATTGTTATACATTTTTATGAAGTGTATATATTTAGAGTTCTTAATTTGGGTTACCCGACTTGATGTGGCTTACGGGTTTTTATCAACATGACTAAAATATTTTAAAGTTATTCAAATTTTAAAATAAAAGATTGAGTACTACATTTTTTTGAACATTTCAGACAAGTTTTATACATATATTGTTGTGATTAATAATATAATTTAAAAAAAGAGATAAATGAGAGTAAGATATAGAATAAAGTGTAATCCTACTATTTTATGTATTAATCACATGTATCTCCTAATACTAGGAGCTTAGTCGCAGTTAAAGTTCTTCACCCTTCCTCAATGCTTTGTTTGGTAGTATTAGAGAACTATAGAGGAGAGTAATAGAAAAGAGAGAAATATGGAAGAGATGGAGTGGATTTTTAAGTTATTTGATGTGAGAGAAATAAGTGTGAAATGGAAAAGAAATAGATTTTTAAATTATTTGATATGAAGGAAATAATTTTGAAATAAAAGAGAAATAGGTTATTGTGTTGTTGCCCTCATTTCTCCCCTATTTCACACCAAATTTATAGAGAAAAAAAGTGTGGATCCCACAATTTTTTTGACATTTATTTAACATTTCTCTCCTCCACCAAATAAGGTAAGTTGCCAACTTCTCTCCCACTTCCTCCCCCTTTCCTAGTTCTCCCCACTTCTCCACCAAAGAGGGGTTAATAATGTGTTTTGTGGAATCAAATCCTCCTATGTAACATAAGAAAGTAATTAATATCTTTAAAATATAATAAAAAAAATCTAATTCTTAATTTAATAATTAAAAGAATTTATAAAAAGAATAATGGGAAGAATTTTAAATTATTCAAGATAAATAAATGAATAAATATTACTCCCTCCGGACTTGAATATTAGCAAAAAAAGCACTCACATATGGTGGACTAAAATATAAACAAATCTTAACTAATTTTACCCTATTTAATGAGATAAACCCAAAATGTCATTTATTTAATTCAGATTTTACTTTCTAACCACTCTATTTAATGAATCATGTGTCAATAGAAAGAGGGGATGTCCACAAACAATTTTCAATAAAATTAAATGTTGGGTAATTTAGGCAATGCGAGTACTTTTTCCATGGTATCAAGAAAATTTAATGAGTTTAACTAACTTTTTAATACATGTGAATTTAGTTATTTGCTTATATTCAAGTCCGGAGTAGTATTATTGAACTACAAAATACTTGTAGCACTCTAGTGAATTATACGTACCATGGATTTTAAAACTATGCTATACTATCTCCATTCCAAAACTCTTGTTTAAGGTAATGCGCGAAATGATTGATGTGTCTTAATTTAATAATTTTACTAAAATACTCTCATTTAATAGAGGGTGCAAGAAAAAAGGGTTAGTTAGTGGGTATTCGGTTGGAAGCTCATCAACTCATTAAAATGCCTTACAAATATAAAAGTGTTTGTATAATAAAGACTTATGTAGTTAAGAGAGAAAATGAGAGTAGTTGGTGATTAATGTAAATAATTAAATAAGGATATAGTTGGAAAAAAAGTAATTAAATTTTCTTGGATATAAGGGTCTGTTCGGTTTGCATTTTCATTTTATGTTTTCATTTCCTGTTTTCTGGAATTTTACAAAGAAAAAATTGAAAATGTTAGAAACAAAAATATCGATTCCAGCATTTCCAATTTTTCCTTTATAAAATTTCAGAAAACATAAAAGAAAATGGAAACAGAAAATGAAATACAAATCAAACAGGTCCTAAAACAACAAAAGTTTTAAAACTTAGGAGTACGCTGAAAGAACAATTTTGGAACGGAGGTAATATTACGGTATTGCAACAACCTTTTTTTTGCCACATCTTCCACAACTACTAATAGTCTTATTGTTTTATCGTTACAACACAAAATAATAGTTTCATAAAATTGATTTTAAATCACTTCCATCTAATCTGCTTTGTAAAACGTGCATCATTCATATTAATCATTAATTTCTAAAATCAATTTTATTCAACTATAAACCAAATAGACACACCAAAAATAAACAATACAGTAGCATTGAATAATAAAAAGCCCAAAACAGCTATTCTTAAAAATAAAACAGAAACTGCGACGGCCCAACATAAATACAGAAATTGGACCCGTCGCCCTTTTGTTGCCCATTTAGTTTTAGCACGCACAAGTCTACCTGTATATTTGCAAACGCCATTTATTGACCCCCAAAAAAGAAACACCACTTGTGCTACAATTTCTGAAAAGCTCTAGCTCAATCGTTGCTATTGAAAAGGGAAAAATTCACCCACCTGACATTGGATACAAGGACCAAAAGCTCTATCGAGGGTTTATCAATTTGTCTACCTGAACTGTGTAATTTTCAAATTTAACCAGTTCGAGGCTATGTCTATGATCCGGTCCGGGAGAGAAAAAATGTAAAACAAATAAAATGTCCAGAGAACTGAAAACAGAAATAGTTCTTCAACATTGCAACAAGATAGTTACATCACAGAATTGCCAGAAATAACTAGACTACCTATCACACTAATACATATAATTGCCCCTAATTTATCCCATAGAAACACCACCAACAATCCAATCTAACCCCCAAATCCTTGCCATTTTTTTCTTGACAGCAAGACTTTTCCTCACCCACAACCCACAAAAAAAGGTAACAGAGCAAATGAAAGGGGAAACCCTAACCCCCAAATCCATAGAGGGTCCTTCCTTGCCTCTTGAGGGCATAGACCACATCCATTGCAGTGACAGTCTTCCTCCTAGCGTGCTCTGTGTAGGTAACAGCATCACGAATCACATTCTCCAAAAAGATCTTAAGAACTCCTCGAGTCTCCTCATAGATGAGACCGCTGATACGCTTGACTCCACCTCTACGAGCCAAACGCCTAATTGCTGGCTTCGTGATTCCCTGAATGTTATCACGCAACACCTTACGGTGACGTTTTGCTCCTCCCTTTCCCAAACCCTTGCCTCCCTTTCCACGTCCAGACATGTCGCTTAACAAAATTAATCAAAATCTGCAGACGTAACAAGAAAATCTCAACATTAGAAAAAAAAAATATAGAAAAAATTGCAGTTGAAAATTGAATCACAGTGGATGAAGAAGATCTACCTGTAAGGAGATAGATTTGGAAGCTGGAAACGAAAAGCTATGCGTGCTCTGATATGAGTGATTTTGGAGTTTGATGCGTATGTTTTATATAGGTGGTGAGGGGAGGGATGAGCGTTGTGTCGATCCGTGTAATGGGTTTCGAAGGGGCGTTTTGGACGGTCGATTTGGTTTCTATGTACGGTTCAGATGAGAGAAGGGGCTGCATGTGGATCGATGACGTGGATGAGGTCTCCAATAGTGTTTTCGTTTGCACGTTTGAAAGAAGCGCTTCGTAAGGTTGGCGGGTTCGGTCCCGCGGATTTCATCCTTTTTCCAGGTGATGGATGCCGCGAAGCAAACAGTGCATGCTTAGCAATTTTTTAAAACTTAGGGTGTGTTTGGTAAAATTAGTTGATAATCTAGCTGGTAGCTGATAATCTAGCTGGTAGCTGATAAACTAGCTGCTAGCTGATAAGCTCCTAATTTTTAAGCTCCAAGCTGATAAGCTAGCTTATTGAATTAGAAGTGTTTGGTAAAACTAGCTGATAAACTAGTTAGTAAATGTAAAATGACATAAAAGGGCATAACTACATAAATTTTATTATATAAATTTTATTTGTGTTTTTTAGAAAAAATATATATTATTATGCAATTATAATTTAAAATTTTTTAAAAAATAATTAAATTCTTATTAAACTTTTTAGTAATAAAATATTTAATTAAAAATTGAAATAAAAATTGAAATTAATAAATTAAATAGTATAATATAAAAATAATTTCATAAAATAGTGAAAAGAAAATAATAATTTAATTAATTCAAAATTTTTTAAATTACTTATTATATATGTAATAATAGGTAAAAAGAAATTGAAAGGTTTTTGTTACTAAAATTGAAAATATATAATAATAGGTAAAAAGAAATTAATAATAAGGGAAATGTATTAAAATATAAGGGGTAGTGGTGGAAGAAAATTAAATAAGCTACAAGCTACAAGCTAGAAGCTAGGTGAACTAGCTTGTAGCTTATAAGCTAGAAGCTCCTAAAATAAGCTATTTTGATGTACCTTACCAAACACTTTTGTGTTGGTCAAACTAGCTTATAAGCTAGTAACTAGCTTATTGGCCTTGCCAAACACACTCTTAAAAACAATTTTGGAAAAAAAAAATTGTGTATTCGAGATGCAAGTATTAAGGGGAAAAACAACTATTTTATCAAATAAAAAAATTAATTTAAAATCTATTTAGATGAGTGTTGAGAACCATTTTTGAGATAATAGTTTTTGAAAAGATCATGGGCCCAGCCCATGAAGCGCAATAAACAAGGCATGAAATCAAAGAAGAGACCAGGGGACAAAAGGAAGGACCTCCAGACGGCAAAAGGAAGAAGCAGCATCCACAGTCTGCACGAGCTGACAAACAGAAAAATGTCTTATACCATTATGGGGTGGTTATCCACCGACACACAGCAAGCCCTTAGTGAAAAAAAGGGAAAGCGTCTCTGGAGAAGCTTTCCTGACAAAAAGACGCGAGGATAGAGACGCTTGAGGACCGTTGAACAAAAGAGCGGGAAAGAAGAAAAGATAAAGAAGAAGGGGAACGCGTGGGAATGGCAGATTGGCACCTCATCAGTCATTTTGTATACTGAATAACAATCATAAACACTTAAGAGAACCTGATCTGAAACATTTGGCGACTCCACTGGGGAGGTGCCATGGCGGAACGGACAAACAGGGTAACACCCAGAAGGTTATCATTTAGCCTTGAAGATTTCCCGGAAAGAGAAGCGGCAAGGATAGACCTCAACACGGTCGCCGGAGCTGAACATTCGAATGATGAAAGGGAAAACATGTACTTCATAACTCCTACTGACGGACGGAAGGAAACACGCACAGAGTTGGACTTGCTGAGTGGATTGGGGACGCCCATGCCTCTTGTTACGAAAGAAAGTCCCCACACGATGGTACCCATCGATGTGCTCAACAATATCATCACGAACCAACAAAGCTTGGTCAGTCTGGTAACAGGGCTGCAAACCCAGGTTAGAGAGAGTGGAACTGTCGGGATCAATCACCGCGTCCCCGACCCGGAAGCTCTAGTAAAGCACCAAGATGACGCTCCAGTCACGCAGGGTGAGCTGAGACGCTTACTCCAGGCGGGGAGGGGAAACACCACCATCATGCTTGACCCGGAACCCCCGCTGGCTAAGGAAATACTAGCCACACCGTACCCAAGTGGGTACCAACCTCCTGCCTTCAGGAAGTTCGATGGCACGAGCAGTGCGCGGGAACACCTGATGTGCTTCCTTGATGATCTAGGCATACATCGAAACAACAAGGAGCTAAGGCTCAAGGAGTTTTCCAAATCTTTGTCTGGGAGGGCTTTCACCTGGTATGTGAAGTTACGCCCTCACTCGATAAGGAAATGGGAAGAGTTGGCCTCAGAATTTTGTGGGAAGTTCCTAGAGGAAGAAGGCGCCCTGCACATAATGGACCTAGGAAGGGTGAAGCAGAAATTAGGAGAAGGGCTAGTGGCCTTCATAAAACGTTATAGAGACCGGGCCCTGCAATGTAAAGAAACGTTACCAGAGGCAGACCTAGTTTATGGGTGTATAAAAAACATAGAGGATGGCTCACAAATCTTTCTTAGTCTGGGGGGAATAACCACCTTTGCTGAGCTCATGAGAAAATGAGCTGATGTGGTTGAGGCAATGAAGAGGCAAGGAAAGAGACCTAAAGACGCGGACAGTACGTATGACGTTTGCGCCTTAGAGGAAAGGGAGAGGAAGAAGAATTTCAGGAGTAACCAACCACCAAAAAGATTCACCAGCGCGACAAGCGACCTACCACCTTTGCCTATCAACAGACAACAGGTGTGTCAACTGATAGAGGAGTGGCTAAAGGATGGAACGATTCAACCTAGGGTGAATAGACCCCATTTATCCAAAGAACAATACGACGACCCGTCGTACTGTGTGTTGCATCGTACTCAAGGACACACCACCACGGAGTGTTGGACAATAAGGCGTGCTTTTCATAGACAAGTGAGAGCAGGGAAGGTCCTGCTGCCTGAAAAAGATAAGGAAGTGAATGACCTACACTTAAGGCCACTACCAGAACATGGGGTCAATGTTATAGCTTCATCCAATGGCAGGATACATGTAGAGGAGATTGACGAAGAAGATGACACTGAAGAAAGGGCACTCGCGGTGGGTCTATCCAAAACAAGGGGTTTTCGCATTCTGTTCGGGTAGCTAGGCCTACGAGGAGAGGCCCAACAAGAGGCGACAAGGGCTTTGGTTGGACTAATCAAAATCCATGGAGGAGAGCTTGGTGCAGCAAATGCACCCCTAACTAGGTTAGCTCGATTGCATGCCTCCGCCATCATATTCAGAGAACCCACGCTCCAAGGGTTGGAGTTTTGCCACAACAAGCCTTTGTATGTAGAGGCGTCCATAGAAGGATTGAAGGTCCGAAGGGCGTTGGTAGATAATGGTTCAAGGGTCAATATACTCCCCTCATACCTGTTTAGAATGTTGAACATTCCGCGTCATCGCCTGCGCACCTCATATATAACCCTAAGCATGTTCCATGGAGAGCCAATGGAAGCTCAGGGGTGCGTCAATGTTGTTTTAGAGGTAGGACCTATCAGGACAGTCAATACCTTCCAAATAGTTGAGGGAGACCCCAGTTATCACCTCCTGCTAGGGCGTCCTTGGATCCACCTGCATCAATGCATCCCTTCAACCCTGCACCAATGCGTAAAATCCAATTTCAGAGGCAGGGAGATAGAGATTCAAGGGGTCAGAGTGTCGTTTGAAGCGACGGAGTCACACCTTATTGACGCTGCACTATTTGACGAACTTGCGCCTCCAGGGAGCAGTTACCTGGATGTAGAGCGAACTGTTACATTAGGAGCAAGAAGAGAGGTCAACAAGTCCAGGGGCACAACCCGACCTACCGAGGGAGTCAAAAGGCCTCGTGGCGTAAAAATGGGGGGGCTGGAGAAAGAATATTTGCTCAATGGAGAAGTAAGGTGGAGGATCCTATAGGAAGACGGGGGTATGATGGAGGTATCCCCACAACGCTTCGTCATCCCCGAAGAAGTCGCAACTGCAGAACTATTGATAGAAGAAGTGAAATACGCCCCAAAAGAACTACAGGACGTGCCAAGATGTCAAGAGGACGCGCTGGAAGAAGTGGACCTCAATGAAGGAGGTAATGAGAAAAAACTAGTCTTCATTTGCAGTACGCTGAGAGGCGAGGAAAAAGAGAGTCTGGTGGAGTTACTAAAGGAGTTCAAGGACATATTCGCATGGGATTACGGCGACATGCCTGGATTGAGCACTCAACTAGTGTCACACAATCTCGCAGTACGCCCGGAAGCCAAACCAATCAAGCAGCCTCCGCGGAAATTAGCCGTCGAAATCGAGAAAGAGATCAAAAGGGAAGTAGAGAAGCTTCTTCGTGCGGGATTCATAAAGCCAATCCAACACCCAGAGTGGCTGGCTAACGTGGTGCCAGTTCGGAAGAAGAATGGGCAAATACGACGTTGCATTGATTTCCGTGATCTGAATAGGGCGTGTCCTAAGGATGATTTTCCCCTTCCAAACATAGACGCCCTAATAGATGCCACGGCAGCGCACGCACGCTTCTCGTTCATGGACGGATTCAGTGGTTACAATCAGATCAAGATGGCTAAAGAAGACGAAGAAAAGACTGTGTTTAGGACACCTGTGGGAAACTTTCACTACACAGTTATGTCATTTGGTCTAAAGAACGCAGGAGCCACGTATCAAAGAGCAATGACAGCCATTTTCCACGATTTAATGCATGACGTGGTAGAGGATTATGTGGATGATCTGGTGGTAAAATCCAAAGAAGAGGAGAAACACACAAGGCATCTCAGAATGGTGTTTGAAAGATGCAGAAAGTTTCAATTGAAAATGAATCCCATAAAGTGTTCCTTTGCGGTTAGTACTGGGCAATTCTTGGGGTTCAGAGTCCATAAAGAGGGGGTGTCCGCCGAGAATAGCAAGATTGAGGCAATCACAAGGATGAAGCCACCTACCAACCTCAAAGAAGCGCAACAATTGATAGGGAAAATGGGGTACATAAGGCGTTTTAGCATCAGAACTAGTAAGAGGTTTGGACTGAAGCTTAGCAAGAAATTCGCGTGAATATCGAGCACTGTCAAGAGTGGCTGATTTCAATTCCTTCGCTGTGTTAGTAATATGGCTGTCAATGGAGGAGGCTGCGATATCGTAATCACCAAAAAGCGGTAACTTCAACAAAACATGTACATCCTCTAAAGAAGGAGTGAATTCCCCCCACGCTGCAAAGAAAGTATGCGTAGTATGAGACCAACGTTGAACCAGGCAGTTCAAGTCTTCGACGCGTTTGTAAACACTTAGTCGAGGAGAAAGCTTAACGGCGTCTGCAATGCCAACGCGTTTCATGATGTCCACGTAAGGAAGATCGTTTACGAAGACATGTTCTACCCACTCAGCCCAACAACCCGTGATGGTAGCTCGAGCCACAAAGGTACAAGCACCCATGGAAATTCCCCACGGATCAGACGAGAACGAAGCAAGGAAGGACCCACAGCGTGTGTAGCAGTATTAGGGATTTTGTGGAATAGCAAAGCCTCTTCCTGATGGACGTTGGGGGTTACCAGCGAATCTTTAAAGAAATCGTCTCCCGAGGAAGGAGGGGAGCAAAAAGGTCTAATGGCAGGAGGACGATCAGTCATCCACTTCCGGGAAGTGGCATCAAGAGGGTTGGCCCTAGAAGGGGGCAATTGTGTCCAAGCAACAGAAGTGATGGAGCGAGGAATGATGTCGTTGAAGGATTCAGAGGAAGACGACGAGTCCTATGGGGCAGGATCAGAGCGAGCAGGACGAGACCTCACCATGGCTAGACAAGAAGAGAGGTAAGAGAAGGATAAATTTTTAGGGAAAATGATTCTGGAATTTGAAGGGAGTTATGATGAGGAAAGTTTCAAAACAATTTGAATTAATGCCTCTTTAAAAGTTTCCCCGGGAAAACCAAATTACACATTTAATGTGGGCAGAGGACCCGTGTTTCAAGGGGAGCCTAATCGTCAGCAAATGAAGAAAGATGTAAGGTTGTGCTTAGAAAGGTGAATTGAACCTCTCAAAGTACAAGGGGGCATATGTTGAGAACCGTTTTTGAGATAATAGTTTTTGAAAAGATCATGGGCCCAGCCCACGAAGCGCAATAAACAAGGCATGAAATCAAAGAAGAGACCAGGGGACAAAAGGAAGGACCTCCAGACGGCAAAAGGAAGAAGCAGCATCCACAGTCTGCACGAGCTGACAAACAGAAAAATGTCTTATACCATTATGGGGTGGTTATCCACCGACACACGAAAAGGTGAGCAAGCCCTTAGTGAAAAATAGGGAAAACGTCTCTGGAGAAGCTTTCTTGACAAAAAGGCGCCAGGACAAAGACGCTTGAGGACCGTTGAACGAAAGAGCGGGAAAGAAGAAAAGATAAAGAAGAAGGGGAACACATGGGAATGACATATTGGCACCTCATCGGTCATTTTGTATACTGAATAACAATCATAAACACTTAAGAGAACCTGATCTGAAACAATGAGTACTTATAGATTTAAGTTTAGAAGATTTTTTTTATATAATTCATTTTAATTGAAAAGAAATTTAAAGTTAAATAATTTATATTTAATTTTTTAAATATAACTTATAATAAAACTTAATATTAAATTATCAACTCAACATAAAGATTATATTTTCTATACCTTTAACTAAATATATGTTTAAGAATAAATTTGATTTTAACAAAAACACCTGAATAGAGGTTGAGGTCGAACCCAATGTTATTAAACTCGAATGAGTCATTGACTCAATTACGGTACTGATTCAAGGGGTCACTGATTGAACTAGCGAGTCAGTGATTGAACCGGTTAAACTGAAAATATATTAAAATATATTTAATAAAATTATATGTATTTTTTTCTTAGATAAAATTATATGTATTTATAAAGTATAGATTTATAATATTGAAATGACTAAATAAGTATATTTAATTACTTACATTAATTATTGACTGATTTTTATATTGATCACGAGGTTGAGTTTGGATATAAATATGTATTTTAATATATATATGCGAGAGAGGTATTTTTATGTGAGAGTAAGAGGGATCAATTTTAGCCACTAGATGAATTTAAATGGTCTAGATTAAAATGTTCAATTAAGTGAGACACATGACTCCACTTCCCTGTTTACAACATTCTCCCCCAACCCTTTTCATTAGGGTTGGGCACCGATCATGTTTGGTCGGATTCGAGCCCAAAGAGCCCAATCCGACCAAAATCGATTGGATAATATTATGGCCTATTCCCGAACGCAAAAAAAATCGGTTTTGTTGGGTCAGCGAAAATTTTAACGGTTTTAACGTCAGGGGCTAAAGTTAAGTGATTTTAGAACATGAAGAATCCAATCCAATGATTTTGAAGTTTAGGGACTAAAACCAAATTCAGGTGAAACTTTAGGGACTAAAAACATATTTAACCCTTGCCACATCATGGTAATTAAAGCTAAGTAGACATGCTAAGTCAGAGCTCTATTTGCCACGTCAACAAAAAATTTAATGGTGTTAATGTCAAGTACTGGAGTTAGGTGATTTTAGAACATGGAGGACTCAATCCAACGGTTTTGAAATTTAGGGACTAAAACCAAATTCGGGTCAAACTTTAGGGACTAAAAACATATATAACCTTATATTTTAACTCAAATAATATGTAAATATAGACATTGAGAATCATAGAAAATAAGAAACTTAAGAATTATATCATATTCTAAGGAAAATATATAAGTACGCCTTTATTATTTAACTTTTAGTATAATTAAGTTATTTAATTACTATATCAGGGCGGGTTCAGGTTTGGGGGCAGGCTCTTGCCCTCGCCTCCATTAAAGGTAGGACGAAGACGAGGTAAGGTTTTCCTTAAACTCGGCCAAAAAGGGTTTTCTCTTCAAAATCAGTGCGGGGGGCGGGTCGATACCCGCGAGTTCGGGTTTGATTATCATGCCTAGAGAGAAATGGTAGCTCCAATGAAAGCAAAGTTTGATTAATATTGGGGAGAATGTAATATTTTAATAACTATTGTTGGTGTTTTGGATCCTAAGTGCAAATTTCACATTATAGATATATGTTTTCCCTTAATTTATAAACCTAAAGAGTTGCTCAAGACAATATAAAGAAGCTGAAGGTTGCACTTGAAGAGTTATATTGTGAATATGTAGCTATAAATGAACAAGAGTCTGGTGGGTCTGGTGGCAATAATGGCTCATCTTCCACTTCACAAAGTTCTTCATTAATCATTGGATTTTACCAAAATCGTGAACATGGCTCGTCAAAAGGAAGCAATTCCTGCTATGAATTCAGAACTGTGTGATTATCTTGATGAAGGTGTTCACATTCCCGTTGATAATAATTCTTTTAGTTATTTGGAGTGGTGGAGGAACAATAGCTTGAAATATAAGATCTTATCTAAGATGGTTGCATATATACTAACTATTTTGATCTCAATTGTGGAATTTGAGTATGCATTTAGTGCTGAAGGTAAAGTCATTGATGAATATCGTTCTAAATTAAATGAAGAATCAATTGAAGCGCTCATTTGTGGAGGTGATTGGCTTCGTCATAAATATAACTTGAAGAAAAAAACAAAGGTTTGTTATTTTTTTAAAATTGTTATTTATTATATATGTTACAATGATTGTTCTTAAATTACTTTTTATTTTGAAAACAATTTCTTCCATATTTTAAAGGTGGATGAACAACTTTAGGAAATCATCTTGAAGATTAGATGTCATCCTCGATGCTTGTTTTGTTTTATTTTTACTTTGTAATTTTATCTTTGTTATTGACGTGTGATATTGGTGAAGTGAATATTGTAGTCACAAGAAGAGGGGTTGAATTGTGACCTGTTAAAACTTTAAACAATTTATGCAAAAGTTTCTAAAAAAAACTTTGCTCAATAATTTCTTCATGGCTAAATTAGAAGCTTTGTAATATTGGTTAGTGTTGAGATCTTGGCAAGCGTACCAATATCGCAGCAGTATAATAGTTAAAAGTAAGGGTCGTTGTCATACCCACGAGGAACGGTGCAACTCAAATTCTTAGTGCTCACACTTATTGAGTAAGAAGGATTATGAAGAATGATTTGTTTGTGAAGATTATAATAGTAAATAAAATAAAGTTGAGACAAAGGACAAAGAGATTGAGCAATAAAGAGAAACTAGGATTGAACTTCGTCTATCGCACCCCTCTTGCATTTGGAAATCAATTATATTTAGGAATTCATAATTATAAATATTGAAGCACAAGTAAATATTATTTCATAAAGGTTCCCACAACTATGAAATACTCAGAACAATTCATGCTGGTTCCCACAGTCACAAATTGCCCCGGCTTGAAGATCAATTGTTAAAGCTATCAATAAATTGAACCCTATTCCTAGTGTATTCAACTTATTGAGTGTTATACCCAAATCAGATTTAGAAAATTGCCTCCCAACTAATTCAATAAATCAGATCATAACTCCTGTGCAAAGACGGAAGCAAAGCATTAAGAACAGAATAAAATATCGATATTATAAAAACAAAGATTCCTAAATAACAAAGAAAAATCCAAAATACAACTGGGGATTGAATCGACTACATTCAATCCTAAAGAGAGGTTTAGCTACTCATGGTAGCCATTACACTCCAAAGACTGTCACACTTTTCTCCTAACTCCGTATCTACTCAAAAACTCTGTAACTCTCTGAATACCTAAATTTGTCTGCTAAAAGTCTTTTAAATACTATCTGAAAGCCCGTTTAAACTCTGTTTGTGGCCCATTACAAATTAGGTTACGTTTACTGCGCTCAGCGCAGGTGAAGCGTAGGAAACAGTAACTGAACAGTCATTCATGCGCTCTGCCTGCGCTCAGCGCAGGTGGAGCGCATGAAATAGCAACAAACTCTTCTGAATTGTCATCTTTTGAAGCTTGTTCTACATTGCTCCTGTCCTTGCTCACTGTTCTCTTAATGCTACAATTGTACCTTAGCTTTTTATCTGTAAAAATCAATAGATTTCTCATCAAAATAGCATCAAGTTCATTTTTAGTTTCAATAATTACAAAAGCCACAAAATTAAGCTAAGAAAGGTGAAATTGTGTTTTAATTCAACCATTCATCATAAATAAGTGTTGTAATTTACCCGGAAATTTACGTAATTCTAACACTTACCAGTTAGATAATTCATCACAATACAATTTATTATATTATGAAGTTGTGAATATATATTTGAGTGATGTATGCCTTTAAAATTAATGTCCTTTATTTTAGAGAGGTTTCTTTAGTAAAATATAATTATAGATTTTTTGAAGGCACATACGTAGGTATTAGGCAAGATTGGGAAACTATTTTTATGTAGTTTGCAGTATAGAAGATGTATCTATCATCTTTGAGTAAGTAAGTGAGAGTTAAATGAATATAGTTGAGCTTTCCAAAAGGACAGTTTATGCAGAATTTATAATGTGATGCAACAGATATGATTTAAGATATAATGAGTTAAAGTAAGAAGAACACGGTCACAATATTCATACTGGTTCACCCCTTAAATCTTAGGGTTATGTTTAGTCCCTACTTTCAGTAGGATTTTCACTATACTAAGCTCGATATACAAGTATTATTTTCATTTCCACAGCCTCCTCAGGCTATTTGGTGTAACTTACCAACTAGTATTCTTCTACAGCCTCTACAGGTTCACTAGCACGATATTCTTATGCAGCCTCTGTAGGCTCACCAACATAACACAAGAACAAAGCTTAGCCAGCTTTACACAAGTCTCTAAAGAAGCACTAACACAACCTAGTTAGTCTTGAGAGTTACAACCAATGATTGTAGTTGAAATTACAAGCAAAGGCTCAAGATATATCAATGTATGAGCACAACCTAATTACTATTATCCTAATGACACACTTTATGTATTTCTGAAATGTTACAACATAAAGGTATTACAGAAAGAACTCTTTCTAGAAGGTAAAAATGGTCTAATGCTTTGTGTGCTTCTTCTGGTGTGTGTGTGTGTGTGTGTGTGCGCGCGCGCGTGTGTGTTTGGAGTTGAATGAGGCGCTTATTTATAACAAAGTGCAGTCAATATAGATGCTGGAGATGCTTGGAATCTGGTCAAGATCTTAGGTGACCTTTAAGGATCTGTCACTTTCATAAGATAACTTTTTGGTCTCTTCAGGTTTAACCAAGCTTCTTCAGTTAGACTATCCTTCTGAAGGTTGTTTTTTAGCTCTGTTTGAACATCCTTCTTCTAGAGTAATCCGTGAGAAGTGTGGGATATGTTGGCAATATTCCATAATTGATTTAAGGGTATATTTTATTTGAAATGAAGTATGTTCCTTCTTGAAACACTTTATCTTTCTGATATGTTCTGGGAATATGCCATCCTTCTGAAACTGTTTAATTTGTCAATTACATTTTCATTGCTTGACTTTAAATTTCTTTTTATCTTATTCCCTTTTAAAATTAAGTCTGATGTTTCTTCTCAGACTCTTTATTTCTTCTTCTAGACTTGAACATGAGCTTCTTCTGCTAAGATACTTCTGGACATAGTATAGTGATGAATCTTGCTTATCTTGTACTTGTCTCAGTCTTTGACTTGCTTGAGATAGTATCCCTTTTCTATTTTGAATAGAAGAATTAAGGGTAAAATATGTTTTTCTTCCCTATAGTTTCAGTCAACTTTAGTTTTCGTCCCTATACTTTAAATCATGTGTTTTTTGTCCTTAAGCTTTCTAAACCCCCAAACCGTGGTCCCTATCGTTAGTGAAATCGGTTATAACCTGATGAGTTAGCTAACAAAAGTTACATGTCAGCTTCAATAGTGACTCCCAAATAGCATACTCGTCTAATTAACTTTTTTATTAATTTCTAATTATTAAGATAACCCTAATTACTAAATTAGGGTTTTCACCTCAACAATTTACCCGATAAAAAAATCTAATTTATTAATTATGGTCATTTTAATAATTAAAATTTAATTAAAGAAAGATTAATTAGATGAGTTAACTATTTGGGGTCCACTATTAAGGTTGACTTGCAACTTCTGTTAGCCAGCTTATCAGGTTAACAGATCTCACTAACGACGGGGATCACAGTTTAGGGGTTTATAAAGTTTAGAGACAAAAAACACAGGATTTAAAGCATAGGGACGAAGACTAAAGGTGACCAAAACTACAGGGATGAAAAACATATTTTTCCCAAGAATTAATATGGTTTTTCTTGCATGTTCACTCGGGAAATTGTATGTATTTTTATGTTCTTTAACACAATCTCAAGTGCAACCATTAGTACTTAATGATTTAGAATTATTTGAAGCTTGTTTTGAGAGTTTGTCGTTACTAAAACATCTCAAGAGGATTCTTGGACCTTATACTTGATACTTTGTTGACCCGTTTGGTAATTTATGGTCTGAGGCTAGTGCTGAATGTGTTATGTTGAATATGTTATAGATCATTATAAGTACTTTGTTGACTTCTTTAATGTCTCACGGTGATTGTTTGTGATCTAAACTTGGTAATTAGTTGGCACCACCATTCAGAAAAAATATTGTTGCTGCCATTTGTGACCCTTTGTGGGTTATATCTTTGGATAAATTTGTGACCCTCTAAAGACAACATGTGCTGCATGTTTTAGTACCTTATTGATGGATTAATCATCTTGTGTTTATTATATTTCCATTAGAATGAATTGTATGGATTTTGAAAATACATGCTAAAAATGTCATGTTACATTTTTCCTGATTTGGTCCCCATATGTATGTTGTATAAGAGATATATTTTAAGGGTTAAACATGTTTTGGTCCTTGCAATATAGCCGAGATTTGCTTTTAATTCCTATAATTCAAAACCAGTGGTTTTGTTCCCTAAAAAAGATACACCAATTTAGTCCTTATCATGTAGTTTTTTTTGCAAATTTTCCAACGGATTTTCCTGCAAAATTTTATCGAGAAGGACTAAAAAGGGTATTTTCACTCTTTGATAAAAAAATTCACAGGCTAGACTTATTTTTGTAAAGTCTGGCTCAGCCTAACACAATCCCACATGTATTTCTTATCAATTTCTATATTATTTATTTCTCTCTTTCATATTTCTCTGCCTATACCAAATATAGCGTAAGTGTAAACCATGAACCCGACCATACATGGAACCACAATGTAGTAGAAAACCAGATATATGGCATGTACAATTAAGACACACTTAAAAATAAGCATACGAAACCATTAGTAATAAGAGGAAAAAAACAAAGTTACGAGATGTCAATGAACTTCACAGAAAAGAAATGGTTAGACTGAAAGGACAAATGATAATAAGGGTGGAGACTGAATAGATAATTTTCATATTTTACAATTTTAGACACATTTAGATTTTTTTTTGAAAAAAACAATGTTTGAAAAATTGGAAATTCAAGTTGTCTCTCAAGATTGCCACATCACAAAACATCATTCACGTCATTGTTTTCACTTAAATATTGGATGGTAGATTAATGGTGGAATTAAATTTGTTCAACTTTAAAAGTATAAGAGTTAATCCGAGCAATTAAAATTAGGGGAATAACGATGTATTTGATTCACTTTTGTTTTCTAGTTTTTGAGAATTGCTTTGTAAAAAAATTCCATAATTTATTTTTATAAATGAAGTGATTTATTTATAATATTTTCATCATAAAAACTAAAAAATAGTTTTTTAAGACATCCTAGAGTATTTTCATATTTTTAGTTTTTAAAACAAAAAATAGTGACTCTTTTCAAAATTGTTTTTAAAATCAAATATGTTTTTTGGTTTCTTGATTTTAAAAACAGAAAATAATTTTTAGAAATTGTAAACAAGCAAACCCTGAAATTACTTATTTGTAAAAGTATAGGACGAGGCTTAATTTAAGCAATCAAATTTCTTATTTTTATGAAAAATTAAAATAATGATTTTGATAAGAGTTGAGGATAACACTTCTAAGAATGAATGTAATTAAAACTTTCTATTTTTGAAAATATTATTCTTAGCTCTAAGGGTTGATTTTATCAGAACTGTTAAAATAATATCACACGATGAACATTTTGACAAGCTTAAAACTTTCTATTTTTGGCTTAAATATATTTTTCGTCCATGCAAAAAATACATGCCTTTTCATTTTAATCCATGTAGATTTTTTCTTTAACTTTTGGTCCTTACAGAATCATTTTTTTTCCAAAACAATCCTATTCGTCAATGTTCGTTAACCTCCATATGACGCATTCATTAGCATAGTTAATGAAGTTTTTAAAATAGTCCTCATGAAATCAATCGTTTTCAAAATAGTTATCACAAAATTAATCACTTTTCTCTACCAAATCTCTCCTCCTCCAACTCGCTTGTACCATAGCTTTCTCACATTCCTTTTCAATTATGGAACTTCTTCTTTCAATGCTTCTACTTCTTAACTTCCATTACCTTCACAACTAACATGAAGGATCCATGAATGAATTGAACGTGGGCTGAAAAAATAAATATTATATAAAAAATTAATATATCATATCTTTTATCTAAGTTATATATGTCATACTTTCATCTTATAAAATTCATCAATGATGAAATTTATATTAAATCATCTTTTTGACAAAAATTGCTTAAAGAAAAAAAAACATTCTAGTGATAAATATTGAATAAAAGATAAATGCATCATACTCTTTTTATCTTAGTTTTTTTATTACAAAAATATTTAAAAAATATTTTATAGTGTTATATATATATATATATATATATATATAGAGTCAGGATCCGTTGACACCAGGTGTCAAACTTTATGAGTTACACCTCTTAATAACTTTTTATAAAATGTGAATTTGACCGATCAAACCGTTGAATTGAAAGTTCTTATAAAGTAGATCAAGCCTATAAAATTTCATAAAAATCGAAATCTAATTGATACTTCATCAAACTAATTTATTTTAACGTATAATATGTTTTTTAAAATATAAGTAAAAGTATACTATTAGATAACATACCTACGAATGTCCAAATTATCTTAAATGTGATATACATGATCATGAAGGTAATATAGTATAATTCAACGGTTGGGTTGGTCAAATTCACATTTTACAAAAAGTTATTAAGAGATGTAACTCATAAAGTTTGACACCTGATGTCAACGGATCCTGACTCATATATATATATGAGGTAATAATGTAATATATATGTATCGAGTTAGGGGCCAAGGCACATGCTTGCCCTCATCTATGTCAGCTACTACTCACACTATCGAAAATAATTTCATTTCAATTCCTATACCTCCAAGATAGTTTCCCAAGTTTTGCAACTGCCTTTGATCTTAGCAAAATCACCTCCTCCCCGCATCTACATATTATTCATTGTGAGAATAAAGAAGATGAGGACAACTTCATTCCCAGTGTCTTCTTCTCCCTCGAAGACTTTGCATGGTCTATGGCTAACTCAGATCCATTTAGGGACGTTTTCATAATGGGATGAGGGGAAGCTCTAAACTTAAAAAATGACATATTACATTTCTAGGATGGATATATTAATTAGTTTTGATCTACATATCATTAGATACATTTGAAATGAGAATTTTAGTGGTGGAGATATGAGAGCTAAAAAGTGGAAACACTAAAAAAAGAAGCTACAAAATTAAGAAGTAAGGTGACAAAGTTGCAGTGCAAGCTAAAAAAGGAGAGATTTGACCGAAAAAGATATTAATTTCACGAGTACTATTTCGAAAAAGATTGATTTTGCTAGAATTATTTAAAAATGTTAATAAATATGCTAACGGTCACATCCTCTGAACATCAATCAACATCGACAATAATAACTATTTTTAAAAAAGATTGATTTGGTGAGGATTAAAATAGAAAAAACGTGTATTTAGAGGTATAAAAACATGTTTAACAATAAGGTTTAAATATGTCTTTAGTCCCTACATTTTAGCGAGTTTTTGATTTTAATCCCTGCCAACTTTTTATTATGCTTCTAGTCCCTACTTAATTTTCTGTTCATGAAATAGGTCCTTGTCGTTAACTCCTATGTTAAGTTTGCTTACATGGACACACCAGTGCCACATTAGAGCAGATTTTCTGAGTCACCCAAGCTGAGCTGGAGAGGGGTAGTAAATTGAGGATTAGGGTTAGGTTAATTTCATTTACCACAGATCAATTTTCTAAGTCACCCAGTTGTGATGGGCCTTGCAAAACAGTGCACCAATGGAGGGGCAGAGGAAGCTCGCGACAGCGCCGACGAGCATGGGGGTAGTGGGTATGGTGGCCACGATTGCACCTCAGATGACATGTAGCAGCGCGCCTAAGGGCGGTGTGTGGTGGAGCTCGCGCGACCAGTGAGACAGAACATGACGAGAATCAATCGCGGCTACGCGCAACGAAGTCACGACCACAATGGGGCCAGAACAACCAACACGGGGAAGTAGGACTCCTATGATTCTTACTGTTTCCCCAATCTCTTTTTCTGTTTTTCTTTATTTTGGTTTAATTGACTTATTCGTTTTCTCCTTCAGTCTTCCTCTCCCCTTTCGTGCCTAATTGTGGGAACTGTGGATGAGGGTTATGGGGAACCTTTGGTTGAGTCTAGTGTCATGGGTTGCTTGGGGACAAACACATGATGTGATTCTGGTTTGACAGACATGGCTGAATGAGGGATGTTGGCTGGGACTTGGGAGTGGTAGTGGTAGTGGCGCGGTGGCCGTGGGACAAAGATGACCGGGATGGGGACCCCTCCCTGTTCTGATTTTCCTTCTTAGTTTTTTTTTCCAGATTTATTGATGGAAGATGTGTGGTATTCATGGTGGTTCAAAATGATGGTGGTGTGTTGCGCCTTCAAGAAGGAGAATAGTAACAAACAAAGAAAAATAAAAAACAAAGCCCCTGATTTTAAAGTTAATCTGACATGACACTTTGATAATGACTTGACATTAAATTAACTGAGTTGGCACTAACTTTGCCACATTATCTACTAACTCTGTTATCCATGTAAGCAAGTATAACAGAAGAGATAATGACATGGACCAATTTAATAAAAGGAAAACTAAGTAGTTGGGGCGTTCATATTCAATCAAATTCAATGCAAATCGAACAAACCGAACCGAAAAACTGAAAACCGAAATCCAAAAAACTGAAAAATCGCAAAAACAAAATGTTTTTATTGGATTGGATTGGTTTTCGGATCCTTTGTCTAAAATCGATCCATTTCAATCCAAATCAAACTTATATATACATATATTATTACTTATAAAATAACCATATATTTATGAAATTACTTATACTAATATATTTTTTTATGATTGTATTATCTAATATTTTGTTAATATTTCTATAAACATATCAATTTAAAATTAATTTTCATATTTCACGTCCTTATTTTTTTATATAATTTTATATTTATTTTAATAAATATAAATCCTAATAAAAATATTTACTATTTATTCATAATTTATCATTTTTATCTAATATTTTTTCACAATTTTTTAAAAAAGAAAACATTCAATCTAATCAAATTCAATTTAAATTAGATTAGACTTAAAAAAAATATTAAAATTAATTGAATGATAAAATAATAAATTCGCCATGATTAAATTGGAGAGGGTGATTCTTAAACATATTTAAGCAATAAATTTAGAGAAATGCTAGTATCACACTTTTTTGAACACTCTCTCTAACACACTCCATGTGATTGGTTAAAATTCACATGGGTCCCACCACTTGAGAGTGAGACCCACGAACTTGGTGGGACCCATGTGAATTTTAACCCATCACATGAAATGTGTCTAAGAGAGTGTTCAAAAGAGTGTGTTGCTAGCCCTCCTGGTAAATTTATAGTGATGAATGGCTTGAACCGGAGGCGGTCACTAGAATTGGAGACGAGAGTATTCTGTCACTGTGCTTACTAAAACCCTCGAGTTCTAAACCTTGGCCAAGCGGCGAGCCACTTTCTTTCGCCGACAGCCATGGGCTTCTTCGACCTCAACATTCCCTACCCGGAACCTTCACTCGCCAATAAGGCCACCGTGGAAGGCAACCGAACAAAGCTAGCTGTGAAGGCCATGGAATTAGGCTATACAGGAATCGCATATAACCGCACGATGAAGGGCGTCATGTCTGATCACCACCGTTGCTCCATCTCTCCCCTCTCACTCTCCTCTCTCCTCAACATCGTTCCCTTTCTTTCCTTGTCCGCAAAGCTCCACCGCGACCTCCTCGGAATCCCCTCCTCCACTCCGTTCCGTCAATACACGCGCCTCACCGTTTGCGTCGATAGCCCCTCGCAGGCTCAGGCTCTCAATTCGGGTAACCCTATTTTGAAGACCTACGATTTGGTCGCTGTGAAACCTTCGAATCAGATTGCGTTTGATCTCGCCTGCGAGAGAATGGAGGTTCGATAATTTCATATATGATCGATTGCACATTCTACTCCAATTGTATATAAATGTTTTAAACGCTAATGTTGGAGATTATTGCAGGTAGATATAATTTCTATTGATTTTTCAACGAAGTTGCCGTTTAGATTGAAGCCGCCTATGGTTAAAGCCGCTACTCAGGTTTGCTATTGAGTCTTGCCTTTTAATTTTTCTCAAAAAATTAAAGAGGAGCTAAAGATTAACGTGTGATTAATTGGTACACAGCGTGGTGTTTGTTTCGAAGTCACATACTCTGGTCTTATTACTGATGTCCAAGCAAGGAGACAGTTGATTTCCAATGCCAAGGTGATAGTTAAATGAATCCCTGTATGTTTCTCCATCGAGTGAATTCACTGGAAGATTTTTCATTGCTTGATTGTTTTTTTTCAGTTCTCATAATTGTGCTTTGTTTTTTTGTATTGTTGCCAGTTGTCAAGTTATGTATGGAGGGTATACTATTTTCTCTTTAAATTAAATTTTGAGGTATCAGTTTAGCAGACTTACTTTCAAACATACTGATGTAAATTAAATTAAAAAGGATGTGAATGAGAGGTTTGACATCTTGTCTCTTGCTAGACTCATTAACAGACACATAAGGGTATATCATATGGTGAGCTTACAAAGCAGAATTGTAAAAGAAATAAAAATGTCAAGTTAATGCACATTTGTATGTAGTCTTTATTAAGACGCTTCCTATTTTTATTAAGTGAGTTGGTGACTTTAACTTCTGTGTTTTGAAGTGTGATTGGTTGTTAAAGTTTCAAGGATGATACCTCTGCTTTGTGTTTTAACAATTAAGAAAGTGTGTTTCAAATTGAATTTGTGTACTTTATAGAGTGCCTACTGATTAAGGGGAAATGTGCAGGATGCACCTTCTGTATTTATAAGCAGGGACTCAGAATAGGATTATTAACAACGGTTTTTCTAACATGTGCACTATTGCACAAGATAATAAAACAAAAGTAGAAAATTTTTATGGGGAATTACAACTATCATAACACTCAATGCATTGGTAATGTTAATAGTTGTAATTCCCAATAAAATCTTTCCACTTTTGTTTTATTATCCTGTGCAATATAATATTGCACAGATTAGATAAACCGTATTAACAATCCTGTTAGATTAAGCATGGACCTATCAAGCATGTCTAGATCTAAACAAACTCGTGTTAGGTCTTCATATTATTGAGTCATCATATCATATACTTAATAATTATAGTTGATTTGATTGCGTTAAGCTAAAAGTAAATAGCTATTAAGACATGTACAAACTTACATACTGAATAAACATGCAGTTGTTGATGGATTGGACTCGGGGACAAAACATTGTATTTTCAAGTGCTGCTCCTTCAGTGAATGAACTTAGAGGGCCTTGCGATGTTGCAAACTTGTTGTCATTATTTGGGCTCTCCAAGGAGCAAGCTAAAGCAGCTATTTCTAAAAACTGTAGGTAATAACTTGCTCAAATTCTTTATCTTTTTTGGTTCTGCGGACCAATGTCTAACATGGCTTGAGTATCATTCTGAATGGTTTGCAGGATTCTTTTAGCTAATTCTTTAAGAAAAAAGCAATTTCACAAAGAGGCAATAAGAGTAGAAGTTTTATCATCAGATGCAGCATCTCTTTGTAAGGAAACTTTGCATCAAGAGTTACTAAAGTGGGATCCTATCTCCAGTGGTAAAGGCGATATCCTATTGGATGACATGACAAAATCTTGTTCAGCATCCTCTAAAGCATCAAAAACTGCAAAAGCCATCGACTTTGGTTCAGTGGTCAACAACCTTCCATCTCATGGTTTTCAAATCCAGGATGTCTTACCTACAAATAAGGTAAACTTCCCCTCTGTTGCTGAAAAAGCAAATCAGTCAACACCTGTACCTAACAGCTTAACTGAGCAGCCCAACAGTCCTGATGTTTGTCCTAAGCAAGTTGAAAGCCCATTATCTGATGGTATAACTACACATCACGTTTTGATTGACACAGAGAAAAAAATACACAATGGAACTACTGAATCTTTCAAGTCTAAGGAGGTAGACCCTCAGACAAATGCCACAGAGTTAGAACCGAAAGATTTTATTGATTCAGATGTCCCATTGGATGACATGACAAAATCTTTTTCAGCCTCTTGTAAAGAATCAAAACCTGCTAAAGCCATTCACTTTGATTCAGAGGACAATTTTCAAACCATGGATTTCTTACCTGCAAAATATGCTTACCCTATCTTGCCATGTAATGAGGTAAATTTTCTTCCTGTTGGCGAAAAAGATCAGTCAACACCTGTACCTAACAACTCAACTGAGGAGCCCAGCATGCTTGATGCTTGTCCTGCGCAACATGAAAGAAGACCGTTATCTGATACTATAACAACAAATCATGATGTGAGCGTTGGCAATTTTTTTGAGGAAAATATACATAGTGGAACTACTGAAGCATTCAATTCTAAGGAGGAGATAGACACTCAGATAAATGCTATGAAGTTTGAAGGAAAAAAAATTATTGATTCAGATGTTGATTGCATCCCGTTTGAAGCAAAAGCACTTGATTCACAATCAGATTTTTGCATCTCAAGTAATGCATTGGATGCTGTAAAACCACATGAGAACGAGAAACTGCTCGGATCTTCAGATGATGCCAAACTAGATGATGCACACAATATTGATCATAAAGTAGAAATCTCCACCCAATCCATGGACATTACTTTTCCTGCCATGGTACATGATAGTGAGAAGAGCTCTAATGTCAATTTAAATGCACAAATGATCAAGATGCAGGAAATTACTAAAACTGCAGTGGAGGATGAACCATTCGACAATCAGGAAACTGATGCAGTTGAACCTGATGAGATACCACAGCAAACAGAAGACCATTCCACAGTTGCAGTGCATTTATTAGCAGACGTTACAATGGAAGATGAAAAGCTTGGTGAAGAGAGCAATAATTCTGATCAATTTGCCTCTGTTCAGTCTGTATCAGGTGCGAGACCGTTAACAAATATCTTTATTTGGTTATTGAAAGCTGTATGTTATTTTTTGCCCTTTCCCTCCCAGAAACTCATGTGGTTTGAATCGCCTTAGTCCCTTTCATCGCAAGTGAATTAATCGATATGGTTGATTGCCCTTTCATATCGTAGCTTCCCCTATAAGTGCATATTATTTACTTGCATGTTTCCGTTTTAAGTTTTGTGACGCAAGTATAATTGAGTACATTCCCATTATCTCCAGGTCGATTGAGAGTGAAGCGAAGGACACCTCGTAGACCACTTCTATTTCCCTTGAAGCGATTGTTGAATCAGGTTCCTTTTAAGAAGAAAGGTAAAAAAATTAAGAGCCGAACTAATCTAAAGTAATTTTTTCAAGGATTTGCTGTTGTTACTTGGCATAGATGTGAGCTAATTCTTTATAATGGCTATTAATTCCAGCATATTACCCCGGCATTCTGGGCTTTGTCACTCGCATTTTTTATTTAGATAAAAAATAACCATAGTGTTTGAAGTGAATTATAAGTATGTGCGAGAAGTTGAAATGTGTCTGAAACAACTATAATTAGAAAGTAAGAAACTGCAATGCACGGGGGATTCCATTGCATCCAATTTAACTACCAAATAAAAGTAATGAATTTCATTAGGTTGCTTTATTAGTGTGTTTGTTTTACACCAAAACCACATTTCAAGTGTGGATATGGGAGACGTGGATACGGAAGCTCTTGTATCCACGTTTGAAACGTGGTTTTGATATAAACCAAACACGTTATTAATCCTTTAAACTAAAAGAAAGGTAATTTTATTTTACTTGTTCTCTTCCGTTTTTGGTCGATCCTTATTTACTACATTTCGTATGATTAGTTAAAAAAAACTAAATACTCTGTAAATGATTTGTATAGTGTGTTTGACTTTCATTAAAATTACATTATAAATGTGTATCTATGTTTGTAACGTGGTTTTGATGAAATCAAACACAATGTGTATCTATGTTTATAACGTGGTTTTGATGAAATCAAACACCCCGGTTGTATCTGCATTCTCTTTGTTCTTAAATAAGATGATATTTTTCCAATTAGTTTTCACAGGGTTAGTGAAAATGGTTTTTAAATTATTCCTAACATCAATATATGTATGTAATCAACGACATTCAAAAACTGCCACCACGAATTTATCTTAAAGAAAGGTTCATATTATGAAATACAAAATTACATATCTGCAATGACACTATCAAAGAAAAGACAATCTTATATAAACATTTTAAACATAAAAATCTCAATTATTGTTGTGCTATGAATTATTTTGGGTAATCTTGTACTGTCACATTTAAATTTTCTCAATCACATCTAAGGGATGTTTAATATCTATCTTGGAGTTGACCGGAGGTGTGCACATGTGTTGGATCGGATTGAGGGGCATTATGGACCCGAATTAATTAAAGTAGTTCGGTTGTGTGAATCGTTTTTTAGTTGATCTTAACCGACTATGGTTGGGGTACATAAAAATTGAAATAAATAGAAAAAATAAAAAAGATGAAAAAAAACCATAGTTAGGTCGGGTTGAGTGTTGGGAAAATTTTAGATTTTTTAGTATTTTTACTATCTTAATTTGTTTTTACACACATGGTCTCCGGGTCGGGTTGTACAAAGTTGAAAATGCGGAATTCTGATGTCCAACCCAAATTAAATAGTTCAACTTTATTGAAACTAAATCTACTCGAATATCCAATCTAATTCATCATTTTCCCCTCTTGTGTTTAGCCCAGTTAATCGACATGATAGGGGTGTTCAAGACTCGGTCTGTCCCTTTGACCTGTCCCAACCCGTCCTATTCGGGTCGGGTCTGTTCATGTCCTATAAGAAAGGATAAAACCAAATCGGGTCTCATTTTTGACCCGACATCGGGTTGAGGACGAGTTCGGGTTCACCTTCGGGTTACCCGACCCGTCTTTCATATACAAATATAGTATTTATTACATATGATTTTCTATTATGTAAAGTCCTAACTTTATTTTTTTTATTTTAGAAAGGGTTTTTGAGTCTAAGTTTCCTTTATTTACCTTTAAAAATACATTATATACATTATATAGTGATATAATGTTATTCTTGGTTTAGTAATGTCCCAAACTTTAAAAAGTAAAAAGTATTGCATACATTAAAAGATATTCTATTGTATGAAATATATTTATTAATTGTATGAACCATTTTTTTTGAACATTGTTATATGATCATTTCATGATTATATTTAGCTTATATATTGGGTCAACCCGGTCTTGTCCTACTCAGACCCGGTCTTACTTAGACCCACATATCATCGGGTCTCTTCGGGTCTATGGACGGGTTCGGGTCCATAGAATTGGCCCGGTAAAAAATAGTCCCGGGTTAGGGACAAGTAAAACCCGTCCCAACCGGTCCCACGAACACCCCTACGACATGAGTTAGAATTCTTAAAATTAGTTAAGGATATTATTAGGGAATTGCATTAAAAATATCCTTTTTTACTACACCACCCTTATTTTTAATTAATTTTTTTATGACAAATATACCTTTAGATCACACTAGTCCACCTCTCTCCCTCATTAAACTTTCTGGCAGCGTCTAGGGTGCACTAGCACTTAAGTGGTGCACCGTACCAGACCATACATAAACTTTAGAAATTTCCAAATAGGTCTATGTGAAAACAAGACATCTTCATCTTCCCATCAACCACTCTTATTACTTGTTAGAGTAGCTGAACAACACCATCATCTTCAAGATGACGACCATGGAGAGCTTGATCGGCTTGGTAAATCGAATCCAATAGGCTTGCACCAAGCTCAGTGACTATGGCGGTGCAAACAAAAATGCCTTCACTTCTCTTTAGGAAGTTCTCCTTTCCGTCCCAGTCATCAGTGGCCAGATCACCATCATCATTCAATTTTGAAGCATGAACAATTTGTGCCATAGAACAATTTGGTGAATTTGATAAGGTATCACCGCCGTTTAGCTACCACCAACACCCCTACCAACTTGTGAGTCTCAAATTTGGTTCAATCACCGTCGCACCATCGGACATCGCTAAACAAGGGCAATTCAAGACTTTGCTATCAGGGAACATCATACTATCACAAACCTGCAAGTTCCTGCCTTAATCACCAAAGGCCTCCATCATCCCACCTTGCCGGAATTTGCTCGCTAGCAGGACGTTAATCAATGGCAACCACATTTGAACACTCTGCTGCTAGGCCAACCATCGTGAGTTGCCATTGCTCCACAATCAACCTATGAAAATCGGAGCTATCTTGAACCAATGCAAACTATAACGTCCTAATTTCTAAACTCAAGAATCATGTTCGTTGGAAACATAACTCTCGAATTTCTGAAATTATTTTGCGTATTATAGGCATCATCATACAATCACAGAATATTCCCTTAGGTAATCCAACAGTTACTTAAGCTCAATAATAATACATTATTTAATAAATCCAGTCAAATACCAATGTAGGCTCAGTACAAAATATAATGTAAATCTATAGGCTCAATGTGATACAATTATACATGCGTCCTGACATATTAGAAATAGGCCACGAAGGGCTCCACTTGTACTAAAACATCCCATCCAAAAGAATAGAAATCTAGCCTATACGAAATAATCCTAGATCAAGGGGATTGGGCCACACCAAGCCCAATCATAGACTCCTAGCCCCGGTCAAGTATCCGATCGGGAACCATGCATATCCGAACATGAAATCCACAACGTGTAGTGAGACTCTCGTCCCAGTGAGTGTGATAAAGCATGCAGTGTGGGGAAAAGCGGGCAGATGAGATACAACAATCATTAAACGAATCACATCGAATCATCAAACATATACAACATAAGACATTAATATGATAGCCGTGAAGTGTTTAACCCAACACCCTAAGGGTCTTCCCACTTATCTGTGAAGGCTAGACTGAGCTCAGACTAACAGGAACCGTCGTTAGATTTTAGCATACAACATGAACTCTTCTTTAAACATGAGGTCCAACGACCCAAACTTCTCTTTTAAACATGAGGTCCAAAGAGCCAAAACTTCTCTTTTAAGATGAGGTCCAAAGACCCAAAACTTCTCTTTTAAACATGAGGTCCAAAGACCCAAAATCTCCTCTTTAAACATGATCCGATTAAGAACATGAAAGGTCCAACGACCCAAACTTCTCTCTTAAACATGAGGTCCAAAGACCCCAAACTTCTCTTTTAAACATGAGGTCCAAAGACCCAAAATCTCCTCTTTAAAATGACCCGGTTAAGAACATGAAAGTTGATAATAAGTGCATGAACATGAGCATTCACAAGAATGTATAACACCTCTAAGGCCTCATCATCATCATTAAGCAAAACCCTAACCTCTAAACCTAAGATTAGAGCAAACATAAGCATACAAGGCAATTAATCCAACCATCAACCCTAAGTTAATCTCTAATCAATCACAATCAAGGGAAAACAAGCAAGGGAAATAAGGCTAGGGGGCATTCATAGGATTTTATACAAGAATAAAAGTGAGTGGTTGAACCACACTCACCTCAAGAGTAGATAAATGGAGAAGATAAGAGGTTGAAGGTGATAATCCAAGCCCTTTGATTTTGTGTGGGGGCTTTAATCCAAGCTTCTCTCCTTCGATTTCCTTCTCTTTCTCTACTTTTTTTTTGGTCAAAATTCTCTTTCTCTAGGTTCTCACTCTAAAAGTGGAAGAATGGAAGAGAATGAGGGCAAAAGCCCTAAAAATCCATTTTGAAAACTGGGTCTGCGCGTCATCGCTCAAGCGAGGATATTCTCGCTTGAGCGAGTGGAGCGAAGCCTTGCTGGAAACGCGTTCTCGCTCAAGCGAGAACTTGCTCGCTTGAGCGAGCCTAAGTCAGAGAGGAACTCTAAAACTCCCCCAGTTTCGCTCAAGTGAGGACCTGCTCGCTTGAGCGAGACTAATTCAGAGAGCACCCTTTGTTCTACTGATGTGCTCACTTAAGCGAGAACAAGTCAGAGGGCATCCCCTATCTTGCTGATATGCTCGCTTGAGCGAGACCTTCCTCGATTGAGTGAGCAATCTAGACTTAACCCTTCCAGCTTAGTTTTAAACCCCTTTTCCCTACTCCTTTCTATAAAGACCTATTACACTTCTAATTTCTTGTAAAACCTGGATTTCAAACTTTGGGATGTTACACAAACTGACGCGCGAAGGTCATTGTTAGGGTGCGAGGGGAGCCTAAACCACCGGGGAGTCCTCCAACATCGGGCCAATGAGCAAACGAGCAAACCACATAAGTGAGCTAGACACCACATCCAACCCAAAACCTTAAGGCGTTAGGTTTATGGGTCTTTTCACTTATATATTGCTCTCCTTGCTCATTCATATCCAATGTGGGACTAATACTTGGCATCCCAACAGTCATTAATCACAAGCCACCCACAAGATTATCGCAGTTGCACAGGAACCCAAAGTAGCACTCATTCCTTGAAACCCCTATACTACCGCTCATCGCTGACTATTCGAGATAGTCACCTTTCCATCTAATTGTGACAAAGTTCGTTGATCTTGACGGAGAAGAGTATGTCCACACTACTATGAGAAGACCATTCCTCGATTCTTCTAACTTTGACGGAGTAGGTTTAGCTCTCCTAACATAGATTTTTTTCATTCACAAAACTTAAATTCGAGACATTGATATTGTTTGTTCAAGTTGCACCATTTTAGTGTCTGTTTGGTTCCCGGTTGAAAATAAGCATAATTAATTTTAAATCACTTTCATCTAACATACTTCATAAATCATGTATCATTCATCTTCTGCTATTAAATTTTTAAATTTATCAAAATCAAATTTACCAAATTGTAAATCCAACAGACCCTTAGGCACTTGATCAGTGTAACTTGGGACATTGTTCTTCATTGACATCGATTGATCAATGTAACTTGGGACTTTGTTCTTCATTGACATGGATGTCCTCATAGGTGGTGTAAGACTTTTCATCCTAACAGACACTGAAGCATTGTAACTTGGGACATCATTTTTTATCTGTTGAAGACTTTTCATCCTATCAGACACTGAAGCATTGTAACTTGGGACATAATTTTTTATCCGTTGAAGACTTTTCATTCTATCAGACATTGAAGCATTGTAACTTGGGACATTATTCGTTATCTGTTGAAGACTTTTCACCCTATCAGACACTGCATCATTGTAACTTGGGACGTCATTGTTCACCTTGACTGGTATCGCATCAGGATGTGTAGGAGTCACTGCACCATTAATATGAGCGTCGAGATCCTCTCCGGTCCAGAAAAAACTGGACGAGATCTCGGCCGTGTATTTTTTAATTAAAAAACTAAAAAAGTCGTTGAAAAAAATTGGGAGCCATTGGATGATGAAACTTGATACTCTCTGGTTGGAGAGGATCCCGGTCCTTAATATGACTTGGGACATTGTTTGTTCTTAGAGAATAAGAGAGAGAAGTGACCTGTGTCTGGCGGATGCATGACACGTGTAGATTCTAGTTGTGTAAGACTAATCAGATTTTGGCCATTCCATCTCGATGTACTTGTTCGTTGTGGACTCATCACATTCTGATTCATTTGTGAAGCGATGTTTTGGGGGTGATTTTTACGCCCACCTTTCATCATCTTTGCAAACGTAACTAGCTTGTGTTTCGTAGTTGAGATCGCGGTCAGGATTTATTTGCTTGGGTGTTCATTTCCCTCATATTTGCAACCATTTTAAAGCTACAAGGAGTATAGTACACCGCGTAACCACGTTCACCAACTCAAAGTCAGGTATTAATTGTTTCTTTAAAATCTACATGTACTTGATCAACTCTCAAATACGCGTTCAATTTGTTATTTCACCGTTCCAAAATTTATAGTGTTTAAATATATATTTTATTTATATTTAGAACTCTTGTTTTTATTTTAAAATTTTAAGATCAATTAATTATTTTTTAATTATATCCTTTATTTAATATTATACTATTAATTAACAGCTATAAAGATTGTATAAATTTAGATTTATTTAGAATTTTTTTAATTTATATACATAACCTTAAAGGTTTTGAAATGGAATGAATAATTTATAATTTACAATACTCATAATTATATTCCTCGGTATTCACTATTCAAGAAATTTCCCTGGTGATTCTATAATTGAAAATATGCGAAAGGAGCACGTTGGCGGCCGGTCATATATAATTCTCTCTCTATATATGTAGTTAGGGGCGGGGCGGGGCGAGTTTGGGGTAAATAGGAGTCCAAATCAATTGTTTCTCCTCGGTTTGGGTTGGTTCGGATTCAGTTTTTTTTGTAACACAACCCGAACCGAACCAACCCTACCATCTACGGGTTGGGTCGGGTTGGGTCTCGAGTTTGATTAAAATAATAATAAAATCTGGTCCTGTGCAGGAAAATAAAAAAAAATATGAAAAAATTGAAAAAATAGAAAAAAAATTAACAGAACCTATTTTATACCTAGAACTACTAATTTATACATAGAAGTACAAATTTATATGGACTTCATCCACACATTATTTTGTTACAAATTTAAACAAAGTGCTCAAAAGAGTCAAAACCAAAACCAATACACATCAAGTGCAGGCAACATTACCATATTGTCCATACACCAAGTTATAAAATTAAGTATCAAGACAACAAACAACAAAACCAATACACAAACATTACACATCAAGTGCATTACCAATTTACCATACACTAAGTTATAAAAGTAACAAATTACAAATACTATTTTGAAATTGGAATCTTGTCTCTCTAAAATAAGTCTCCTCAATCCTCCATGCTCCAATCACCTTCATTCTTGCTAGGTATTTAACCAGCCAAATTTCCCCTACATAGATAAGTGTTGGATGTAAATAGAAGTTAAATGTAAGCAAGGTTATAATGCAAAATTTTAGATATGAAATGTAGTCTTACTGCAAGGTGTAAACGCGACATCAACTCCAACCTCCTCAATAGCTGCAAAGGCTATAATCCCGGACATCTCTATTAACAATAAAATAATGTATTAAAATTAAACACCCACACACATATATTTATATATTTTTAATCTTTCAATTGAATGATAAATAGAATTCAAATTAAACATACCTGATTCAATCCGATCAATTAATTGAGGCTGTTGTGAATCAACAACCTTTTTAAGGGGCTTCAACCAATTCTGAGTGTAAATCAAAGCCTCTACAGTGTTAGGATGCAATGAGCTGCGATATGGATCAAGAACTCGCCCTCTAGTGCTAAAAGCAGATTCAAATGATACTGTGGACACTGGGATGACTAATATATCCCTAGCCATATTGGAAAGAACATAATACTTTTGACTCTTGCTTCTCCACCATCTTAAAATATCAAATCCATCATAATCATCTTCTACCTCATCCTCCATATATCTCTCCAACTCATTTCTTTTGTGCTCACCTTGTTTCTTCCTCATTTTTCCTCTATACTTTGTAAGTATACGACCTCTTCTAACCCCACTTTCACTACTTTGACTCCCCTATGTTAAATGTGATTGTGAAGAAACATCTGATGATGATACATCAACATCACGAGTATCAGTTGGAAGAGGATACCACTCAACATATTGAGCAAACAACTTCTTGATTATGTCTTCCAATTTTTTTATCATCTCACTACTCTTTTCTGGATACAATGCTGGAAAAGCGTCCTCAAAGTAACCAAATTTATACCTGGGGTCAAGGAAAACAGCCACAAGCAAGAGATAATTCACACTCCTCCCACTACTAAAATCCCAATACTTGTCAAATTTAGTTTTCATACTTGTTGCCATCCGTTTCAACACCCCATCATCCCCCACCATCCAAGATAGAATTGTTTCTTGAATGATATTTAACTGAGAAAAGAAACTGTTAGAGGTAACATGCAATGAACCAGAAAAAGACAACGTAGCATCATAGAAAATTTTCAAAAACTCCCTGAAAATACGAGCACGTTTCCAATCATCACTATCAGGGGGTCCCCCCTCATTGGCAACAGCAGGAGGATAAAAAGGATCATCTAATTTCATACGACGAAATGCTTTTTCATACTTTTCAGCAGTATCCAACATCAAATAGGTGGAATTCCACCTAGTTGGCACATCAAGCACAAGCATCAACTTAGTGGATATGTTAGCCTCTTCAGCACACTTTCTAAAAGAAGCTAATCTAGCCGAATATGCTTTCACATACTTACAAGAAGCCCTAATCTTAGCAATAGAACTATCCATCTCTTTCATCCCATCAGAAACAACCAAATTTAAAATGTGAGCACAACACCCCAAGTGCATATACTCTGCATCCAATAGAGCAGTTCCATTCCAATCATTCAAACTTGTCTTCAAATATGCTAAAGCTGTGCTGTTAGCACTAGCATTATCTACAGTCACACAACAAACCTTACTAATCCCTTAATCCTTGATGCACTGCTCTAAAGCTTTGCCTATGGTTTCCCCCTTATGGTCAGCAATCAAACCAAAATCGAGTATCTTTTTATTCAATTCCCACCCCTGATCAATATAATGCCCAGTCACACACATATAATTCATGTTTTGAATAGAAGTCCAGGTGTCAGTTGTAAGTGAAACCATTTGAAAGTTACAAGACAACAAAGATTTCAATTTCACCTTCTCTTCAACATACAATTCCATGCAATCCTTAGCAACAGTTACACGACTAGGAATTTTAAATCTAGGTTGAGCAGTAGCCATGAATTCTTTAAATCCTAAGTTCTCAACAAACTTGAAAGGAAGCTCATCAACAACAATCATCTTAGCAAGTTTATTCCTAGTCAATTCCTGGCTAAATTCAATAAGTTTGAATGAAATGGAATTATCAGAATCAGTTTCACATTCTTTTCCAAGATGAAGAGTCTTTTGCTTCTTATCAGTTTCCCTAGATGGGTTCTTAGGACATACTTTCAGATGCTTGTTCAAGTTTGTGGTCCCATGATTAGAACTATTGCATGCATAGGTTTTACCACAATAGTTACATACAACCTTATCCCCTTCCCTTTTAAAATGAGTCCAACAACTAGAAGGTGGTCTACTAGGTTTCCTTTTGCCACATACCTCTTGTGTAGACGGATCAGTTTTTGTTGGAGCTTGAGTAGGGGCTGGCATAGAAGGTTCTACATTTGTAACTGGTTCAGTTGGTGCCTCTACGCCTCCCATTGTTGCAGCTCCAAGTGGTGGTGGGGATGGAGCACTTCCCACTTGGGTACCACTAGATTTTTGAGTTCCAAGTGGTGCTGTAATCTCTTCCATTTTGCATGAATTTAAAAAAACTGAGTGAGCATTAATCATGGATGTTCTTAGAAAGCGAATAAAATCATCAAAACAGAAATCAGTAAGGTGTGAATTCTCATAAAGACATTTCCCTTTCTTGCTAGCCCATTCTATTCCTGCACAGGAGCATAATATAGCTGCATAAAAATTGGGAAAAACTGATATCTTTCCTTCTGATGCAAACAACTATAGTTGAAAGAATGATAACAATAACAGACTTATGAAGCAACGTGATAAAAAATAATAAAAGAGGAATCAGAGGCCTAACATGCAATGTGGTAACTAAATTGACAAAATTTCTTACAACACCATGGGCCATCCTTAATTCACTAACATTAAAACACAACATGAGACAAACTTTCCATTCTATTTTCATTATAAGTGCAGAAAGCTTATTTAAATTTAAGTATTAATCCCTAATTTGATATTAAAATCTATATTACATTGATAGGGTTACCTTTCAGTATCTTAATTTAAAATTCAGCAGACTTAAGAGAAACCTCAATGTGCTTCAAACTATATCCCACAATGTATACTGTGAAATTAGATGTTCTTAAAGACATTTCCCTTTCTTGATAGAGAACCTTTCTACAAAAACCAAACAAAGACACACGGTTAGGGACTTAGGGTTACCTGAGAGCAGAACAATCCTTGACAAGGGAGGATAACACTTCCGACAACCACGAGCGGCGGAGACAAGGGGAGGGTAAGCTGTAAACGGCAGCGGCGCAACCAAAAATGGTGGGGGACGGAGGACAGTACGGGTCGACGACGAGAGAGAGAACAGGGGACGAGGGAGATTAGGGAACGAGAGAGACAATGTTAACGACGGCGATAAGGGGAGGAGACGCTGTTTAACGGCGGCGACGCGATGAGGAGTAAGGGGGTGAGGGAGATTAGGGGACGACGGAGGCTAGGGCACAAGTCGAGAAGGAGAAAGGGGGAAAAAATCTGTGAGTGTGATTTGTGAAAGTAAGTAAGTAACCCTCCCTCACTCAGCCTCTCACACGAGCAAATAGCAATGTAGTTCGGGTTCGGGTTGCTCGGGTATTGAAAATGAGAACCTGATACCCGAACCAATCAACAGCCGAGTTGATCCAAACAAGACCCGAACCGAACCTGCACCCAACCCAAACCGATTTTTTTTAATTGGATCGGGTCGGGTCGACCGGGTTGGCGGGTTGACTCGAACCCGCTTACACCCCTATATGTAGTTGTTAGTTGGTCAAATTTATTCACCTATATTTTTAATTTTTGAGGAGAAAATTAGTTGTGAATGCGATTGCCGCGAGACTTCGACATAGCTCTTTTTTTAAATACATTTTAAAATTTTAGTACTTAGTCGGCTGTTTGTGGAGATTTTAGTAGAAAATTCTCTAAAAAAAATAATAGGAAAATCCTAAAAATATTTATAAGAACATTTAAAGAAAAAAAAATTGTAAGAGATATTCCATAAAAATTGATTAGAATGTCTTTTGAAAATAAAAAATAGGTAAATTTGTAGGAAGTTAATTCGCAGGAAAATCATAAGCAAAATATATATTATAAGAAAATTCACCATAAATAACTTTGTAGGAATTTGCACAAGAAGAACTTATAAGACAACGTGTAGGAAATAAATTGTAGAGAAATCCTCAAGAAAACAACTTATAATCTATAGGAAAAATCCGGAAGTAAATTTATAGATAAAATTTCCTATAAAATTTCATATCATTATTTTTTACACCTTGTTCTTTAGAGATTTTCCTATAAATTATTTCTGTGAAAAAATTCTCAATAAAATTCATTATTTCTTACGTACAACTTTTGTTACAAATTTTATAATTGTAAGAAAATTTTTATATTTGTAGAAAAATTTGCAAGAAATTCCAGCAAAAAAATTTTGCATGAAAAATCTATAGGAAATAAACAAATTTCTAGTAGTGGAGGTATCTTGTCTATGGAGATTTCATTAGTGATCCTTTTTAGAAAACTTCATTTTCCCTCTTTTTATTTATTGGGAAAATTAATTTGTTGTGCTCCTAGACACATTATATATGAATCAATTGCTATCACTCTGTTTACTCACATTAATTTATATCAAATTAATATATCTTTTTTTAAAAAGAACACCTTTAGAATAAAAAAAAGTAGCGAAGAACCAAAATGCGAAGAATACTATTCTTACACAGACTAAAAACCCTACTCTACTTGAGAATGGTGATGGGTATACAATTCAGTAGAGTAACAACATAACCTAAGGGTTAGAGTGTGTTGTCTTGCTGTTGCTAGGGAGGAGATCTTATATAGACCTGCCAAGGTCGACCAACCATTTAATGTCTGATATTCCCTGGCGTTATTCTTATTCCCTTGATTACCTTAGACTGGGCTATCTGTTCGTATACTTTCCTATTGCGGCGCGATTTTTCCATCTTCCATAAATCTGATTGATAACCCGGTGATACTAGCGTGGTTTCCTTAATTAGAAATTTATTGAACTTGGACGTGCAAGTGGTTCTAGAGAAAGGGATATTGGCCGAGGTAATGTACAATGCACAACGAGACATACCTCAGCCGGTACGTAACATAGTCCCACAAGCTGAGGTAATTAAGCGAAATAGCTTTATAGTCAAGGATGGTGAATGATACCAAGTTCTGGCTTAGGATGGGAAAAAACTCGGTCAGTACATAACATAGTCCCTCAAGCTATGAGATGATTAAGCAAAATAGCTTCATAGTCAAGGATGTTGAATGATACTGAGATCTGGCTCAGGGTGAGTTAGAACTCGACCAATACTAAGGATGTAAAAAAAACCCATACTTGTGGATACTCGTGGATATACCCACAATGGATACCCGCATATTTATATAATGGGTGGGGACGAATATTATACTACCCGCCCCGCGGGTACCCACATACTTCTTAAAACATATTTTTCTATTAAATATATTTGAATATTAGGATTTTTTATTATTTTATGATGAGATATAATTTATTTTATATTATTTTATGATGATATTCTTAATATATTAACACGTAATGGTATTATATAATGATTATTTATATATATAGTATGATATTATAATATATTATATAACATTTCCTCTCTTTCTTTTTATAAAATTTAAATTCTTAAACATTAATGGATACCCGTGAATATCCGCAGATACCCATTACCCGCATGAGTACCCGTTAATTTTAGCGGGTATGTATATGGGTAGGCACTACCCGCCCCGCCCCGTTGGCATCCCTAACCAATACATAACATAACCCCTCAAGCTATGAGGTGATTAAGTGAAATAACTTCTTGTGAAGATGAATCATGTGGTCTGGACCTTACCGTCTGAGATGACTCAATTCCTTTATCCTACTAGACCTTTACTTTTCGTAAAATTTTGGCAGAAACGATTTTCCTTGTCTTTTGAACGTAAGCCGTTAGATGAGTTGGGAGTTTCTAGAAGGTGTTTTCCATCCATCTCATGCATTAGTTGTCACGTCAACTTCCTCTCGCATCTCTTCGTTTCTCAGCATTCATGATAAGGCATTTTTGTAATAAAACATCTCATATCATCTTCTTTTCATTTACTGGTACTAATTTCTGCTACCAAAAGCAAATGAGAATTTGCCGCACTTCATTTTCCTTACGATTTATCCGAAATCCAGGTACCTCTTTTTTACTCCCTTTTGCTTTTATGAATTTGTTTGAGGAAGTTATGTGTTGATTCGCTGGAATGCGTACCAAAGTCAACTGTAGTATAATAGTTTAAAAGTAAGGGTTGTCGTACCCACGAAGAACTCATAACTACTATTAATTCTCGACAATATAGTTCACTAAATATATGTGCAACAGAGTGGTTCCATTGACATGTTGGTTGTTGATTAGAAAGAAATGAAGACAATTGTAAAACTAATTAAAAACAGAAAAATTGTTCTTAGTTCAGAAATGGTGAAATGGGATTGAATTTCATCATTCTCCCTCCTCTGTATTCCTATAGTTTACTATATAGAACACTGTTCCATTAACATTGATGCGATACACTAAAATCTCCTAGGTTGATTCCTCAAACCTAGGGTTCCTAAGAATAGTTTATTTAAATACCGATTCCTCAAGTATAAAATAAATATTCAAGCATTAAGAACAAGTATCAAGGAGTAATCGATAAATAGATACCTATTCCTATAGTAACAAACTTATCCAGTAGTTACGTTTAAAACGAAATCCAAGCAATACTTTCCAGTCAAAACTCATATTTGAAATCAAGAAACTATTGATTTAATAGATTAATCAAGTGCTAAGTACAAAACGAAACTACCAATGTTCATGGGAAAGTGAAAATTATACAAGAAAACAAACAAAATACTTCGGAGTTCGAAGATTACATTCAATCCCGGATGAAGAGACTAGCCACTTATGGTAGCTAGCAACCCAAAAGTGATGAAGTGGTGGAGAAGAGAAGCAATCTTGCCCTAGGATGGTTCAGCTGCCAAGGAGAGACAAAACAAAGAGCGAGAATAGTCTAATAGAATCTCCCTCCAAGTTCCCCTTTTTCTTTCTTTTATCGTGCTCAAATTCTGATAAAGGGCTAGCTCGCTCAAGCGAGGCTTTCCTCGCTTCAGTGAGGCAACAATTCATGTGCTGGATAAGTGAACCCTTGCTTAAGCGAGATATGGCTCGCTTGAGCGAGCAACGAAACCGAGACCTCCTTTTTCTGGGCTTGTCTCGCTCAAACGAGGCATTCCTTCGCTTGAGTGAGTCTGCTGATTCTTCAAAACTTCCTTTTTGTTTCCTGGGCTTTCTTTTAAGCTCCTTAATCCTCCCAACTCTTATATATCTGCAAAAAGATCCACAATCAAGATGAAAATGATATCAAACTCCAATGTGAAATTAAAATCAACAGCAAACTGAAATTCAATCAATAAAATGAATGATTGGGGTTACATTTTTATGCATTTAATAGCTCAAAGTGCTCAAATTATAACTAAATTCTACTAAACTTAAGCACTTATCATTATGTTGAGTGGTTATTTGAGTTGTACCCTTGCTTCTGGTCTATTGTTGTCTTCCATTAGACGTTATGACTGATGCAGGTGAGTGTGAGAAAGTAAGAGAAATGGTGGTTACCGATGTTGCTGGAAAGTGTAACGTCCTAAATTCTAAATTCAAGAATAATGCTCGTTGGAGACACTATTTTCAAATTCTTGAAATTATTCTGTTCCATTACCGATATCTTTGCATACACAATCATAAAATCGCTTAGGTAATTCCAACGATTACGTAAGCCTAATCATAGTCGATCCTTACATCACAAATCCCCTAATTAGATGCCAGTTAGTGGCTCAAATGACATCATTCAGGAGTACATAATTTCTAACCTAATATAACATAATATAATTCAAACACACCTATATCCCTTAGAATAGTACAAGTGTATTTCTGATCATCAACATACACATTTAAGTACACAAAGGTATAAAAATCATCAAATACTAAAAATCTGGAGCATCTCCACGCTCACTGTCGTGGCTGGGGAGGAACCTGTGCATCTAAAAGATAACCACAAAACGCGTGGTGAGACTAGAGTCTCAGTGAGTAAAGCATGCAACAGGAAATGTAGGTAAGCAAGCAAATGCAATGCAACAAGCATAAGTTACTATGTAAGCATAAGCTCTACCATATGGAATCTCTAGAAATATTTCTAATAATACGCATGAGCTGCATTTCCCGGCAGGACGTGGTCTTATCTCTATCTCCGGGGCTAGACCTGAGCTCTGACTACAAGAAACGTCTTTCTTTGGGACTAATCCCGCAAATTACTCTGGGGACCGAAGTCCAAGTTTTACGCTGAGGACCAAAGTCCAATTACTTTGGGGACTGAAGTCCATTATCTCTTTCTTAATCTCTGGGGGGCTAAAGCCCAAGTGTCTTACTTATTCTCAATGTATGAATAACATAAACCATAATATACACGAATACTACAATTAAGGCTATAATGAAGAAAACCTCAAAATCAAGCCTTAATTGGAATTATCTAGGCATGCACCCATTTAACCCCCCATACAATAGCTGATAACAAAATTAATCACATAAAAATTTACATACAAGCTCTAGAAAGGGAAGACAAGAGGTAGGGTTCATAGGAGAGAGCATACACAAGATTGAGTGAGAGTGTGTGTGCTTTACTCACCTCAAGGAAGCTCAAAGAGAAGAGGAAAGAAGTTGGGGAAGGTTGGGGGTGGAAATCCCTGGCTTCTCCTCCTTCTTCTTGGCTTCAAGATCTATTTCTCTCTCTAGGAATCTCTCTCTCTCTAAAAATAAAAGGAACGGAGAAGAATGAGGAAAATAACCCTAACTTTATGTTTTTAAGACTGGGACGCATGGTCTCGCTCAAGCGAGCCCTTCTCGCTTGAGTGAGAGCACAGAGAAAATTTTGAATTCGCATTCTCGCTCAAGCGAGAATGCTCTAGAGAGCATCCCCTCTCTGGATGAATTTTGCTTGAGCGAGACCTTCCTCGCTTGAGCGAAATTCTTCCAGAGAGTGCCCATTCTCTGAATGAATTTCGCTTGAGCGAGACCCTTCTAAAGTCTTGATTTCTCACTTTAACCCATTCTAACTCAGTTCAATCCACCTTTTTCCTAAAAATCATCAAATACTAAAATCTGGAGCATCTCCACGCTCACTGCCGTGGCTGGGGAGGAACCTGTGAATCTAAAAGATAACCACAAAATGTGTGGTGAGACTAGAGTCTCAGTGAGTAAAGCATGCAACAAGCAATGTAGGTAAGCAAGCAAATGCAATACAACAAGCATAAGTTACTATGTAAGCATAAGCTCTACCATATGGAATCTCTAGAAATATTTCTAATAATACACACGAGCTGCATTTCCCGGCAAGACGAGGTCTTATCACTATCTCTAGGGCTAGACCTGAGCTCAGACTACAAGAAACGTCTTTCTTAGGGACTAATCCCGCCAATTACTCTGGGGACCGAAGTCCAAGGTTTACTCTAGGGACCAAAGTCTAATTACTCTGGGGACCGAAGTCCATTATCTCTTTCTTAATCTCTAGGGCTAAAGCCCAAGTGTCTTACTTATTCTCAATGTATGAATAACATAAACCATAATATACATGAATACTACAATTAAAGCTATAATGAAGAAAACACCCAAATCAAGCCCTAATTGGAATTTTCTAGGCATGCACCCATTTAACCCCCCATACAATAGCTAATAGCAAAAGTAATCACACAAACATTTACATACAAGCTCTAGAAAGGGAAGACAAGAGGTAGGGTTCATAGGAGAGAGCATACACAAGATTGAGTGAGTGTGTGAGCTTTACTCACCTCAAGGAAGCTCAAAGAGAAGGGGAAAGAAGATGGGGAAGATTGGGGGTGGAAATCCTTGGCTTCTCCTTCTTCTTCTTGGCTCCAAGAGCTCCTTCTCTCTAGGAATCTCTCTCTCTAAAAATAAAAGGAACAGAGAAGAATGAGGAAAATAACCCTAACTTTATGTTTTTAAGACTAGGACGGGATGTCTCGCTCAAGCGATCCCTTCTCGCTTGAGCGAAAGCACATAGAAAATTCTGAATTCGCATTCTCGCTCAAGCGAGAATGCTCTAGAGAGCATCCCCATCTCTGGATGATTTTTGCATGAGTGAGACCTTCCTCGCTTGAGCGAAATTCTTCTAGAGAGCACTCAATTTGCTCCTCTGTTTCTCGCTTGAGCGAGAGCCTCCTCGTTCAAGCGAGAAAACCAGAACTCAGGTTTGCAAATTTTCCTGATACGCTCGCTCAAGCGAGCCGTTCTCGCTTGAGCGAGAACATCAAAACCCAAAGTCTTGATTTCTCACTTTAACCTATTCTAACTTAGTTCAATCCACCCTTTTCCTAATTCTCTCTGAAAACATACCCTTCCATTTTAGTTCTTTTTATTTAAACCTCTTTTCCTCACACTTATACCTTGTAATTCTCTCCGTCTCAGGGTGTGATTTCTTCTAAGTTCGGTCTATAATTGTGGTTGACTAAACACTTGGTTTTTATTCCAAACTCTCTTGAAACTAATGGCTCTTGGTATAATGACCTAATTCTTTCCTATATCTACATTCTAACCCTCAAATTATCCTTCTACTACTAATCTTCCTCTCTTGGCTGGAGTCACAACCTAAGGCTTTCACTATATTTTTAGCCCTTAATTTTGGGATGTTACAGAAAGTCTAGGGTAGAAAACATAGAGAATCTTTCGTTAATTCGAGAGGTAAGAGTGCCTTCTAGCTCTCCCACTGTTGGTCCCTCCAGCGACAGTGATTTTGCGCTTTTGGTGGTTGTGGGGGCCAGAAAACCTAAGAGAAGATCCTCTAGTAAAGAGTCTGGTGTAGCGAGTATGAAAAGAGTGAGAGGTGTGTTCGAAGTAAAAGAGATCTTGCAGGCTATTATCTAAAGATTGATTTTGAATTTAAGGCTAAACATGAGTATGATTTTGTTGGTTATTCGTGGGTGGAGTCGATTGTGAGCCAGACCTGCTCAATTTATACATATAAGGAGCATTTGAATCATTTTGTTGATGAAGATATTCCCGGGGAAAATATTACCAGGCCTTTGAGATTGATTCCAATCAGTAGTCAAGTTAACCATAAAATTTTGGTCGCGTATGCTTAATCCTACAAACATTTCAAAGACCACTTCTTTAAACTTAGTAGCTAAACATGAGCATCATCTAAGATTTTTCAAGGATGACAAGGGTGCCTTAAAATTCCCCCTGTATTTCTCTCCTTGTCCTAAGGTTATCCTTGGAGTGAATCCAGATTCTCTAACCTTGAAAGAGTTGGCCGAGGTCACTTTTTGAAAGGAACTTCCCCTTTGAAGTGTACTAAGCTTATCTGGCTTCAAGATAATCCGCCTAAGCTAAATAATTATATGGCTATGCTTGCTTAACTATTCTCTTAATCTTTTAACTTCTTTGATCACCCTTTTCTTTTGTTCCAGATCGGATGGCTTCAAAACTTGATAGGAGGGCTCTGGCTCATGAGATGAAGAAGAAAAGGGCGGAACGTGTTTACAAGTAAGGGTTTTTTATCATATCACTTTAGGCAAGGGAGGTGAGTGCTTTTAAAAAACTAGAGGGGAGATATTTGTCATTCAGACAAACCTCGGGGGAGTAAGTGCAATTTTCCCCTATAAAAACTAAAAGATAAAAAGAGGAGATAAATGAAAAAAATAAAATAATTGAAGTGAAGGACAATTTTAAAAATAAAGAGCTCTATATTTAGAAGAACAATTTTAAATCCCTTTCTTACTTATTTCTAAACATTCCTCAAATTACTAAATAAGGTAAAATTTAAATACATCAAATACTAAATTTTTTTTATATTTTCAAAAGATTGAATGTATTTAATTTTTTTATTATTTTTTCATAAAATTTAGGGAAATTAGTAGAAAATAAAATTACATGCATATAGCAGTAGGCATAATGACATTCCGTAAAAAAGAAAAAAGAACCCACTGCTAAAACTTCCATATTTACTGAATGGGTTAAGTCAATTTCACACCAAATTGAAAAGGTTCAACAACAAAAAATCTTTTTGGTGTGTATATGAGAAGTCGTTCAACACCAATATTGATAATATTATGATGAGACATATAATGATTTTCACAGGCACCTTCACCAGCACATGCACCATCGTTGTGTCCTTTCCCTTCAATGACCATGTGTCTGGTATTGTCCCTAATGCTATCTCCCTTAATAATAGAATTAATAAATATATTAGGATTAATTTCCAATGAAAATATCACCTTTTTCAATCTCTCTCTACACCTTAAATTTGGGATTTAGTGTAATAATTATTCTACGTTTGATGATAAATCAAAACAAAATAGAAGTAATAAAACGTGAAAGCAAGTAGTATAACCGTATCAGAACTTAAAGCGTAGGATTTTTTCGCACCAACACACAAAGAGCGTAGCTTTAAGGAAAATGACCCACACTTTCTTAAGCTTAAATAGCGGAACAGAGCAGAACATCAAACAAACAAAATTAGTTACAATTTCCAAAACCCAATTAATCTTAATTTTCCTAGCCAGCCATGTCATTGCATCAAAAACTTGGTTTCATGAAATGGTGCATTTTTCCATTAGCTCTGTTACTACTTCTAGCAGCAGTAATCATAGGTGTTGCAATACTCACCGTGTTTCATGTCAAGGATCCCATTATGCAAATCAACAATGTCAAACTCGCAGAATTCAATCCCATCGGCAACACCACACTTTAATTTTTATATAATCTTTTGTATAATAAAAATAAAAAGATAAAAAAGACGAGATAAATAAAAAATTAAATAATTATATTGATGTGAAGGACATTTTAAAAATAAAGAGCTCTATATTTATAAGATTAATTTTAAATCCCTTTCGTACTTATTTCTAAAAATTCCTCAAATTACTAAATAAGGTAAAATTTAAATACATCAAATACTAATTCTTTTTTATATTTTCAAAAGATTGAATGTATTTATTTTATTTTTTTTAATATTTTTCCATAAAATTTAGGGAGATTAATAGAAAATAAAATTACATGCATATAGCAGTAGGCATAATGACATTTCGAAAAAAAGAAAAAAGAACTCACCGCTAAAACTTCCATATTTACTAAATGGGTTCAGTCAATTTCACACCAATTTGAAAAGGTTCAACAACAAAAAATCTTTTGGTGTGTATATGAGAAGTCGTTCAACACCGATATTGATACTATTATGATGAGACATATAATGATTTTCACAGGCACCTTCACCAGCACATCCACCATCGTTGTGTCATTTCTCTTCAATGACCCTGTGTCTGATATTGTCCCTAATTCTATCTCCCTTAATTATAGAATTAATAAATATATTAGTCCCTAATTTCCAATGAAATTATCACTTTTTTCAATCTCTCTCTACACCTAGAATTGGGATTTAGTGTAATAATTATTCTACGTTTGATGATAAATCAAATCAAAATAAAATAGAAGTAAAAAAACGTGAAAGGAAGTTGTATAACCGTATCAGAACTCAAAGCATTGGATTTTTTCGCTCCAACACGCAAAGAGTGTAGCTTTAACGAAAACGAGCCACACTTTCTTAAGCTTAAATAACATAACAGAGCAGAACAACACACAAATACAATTAGTTGCAATTTCCAAAACCCATTTGATCTTCATTTTCCTAGCCAGCCATGGCAGTGCATCAAAAACTTGGTTTCATGAAACGGTGCGTTTCCCCATTAGCTCTGTTACTACGTCTAGCAGCAGTAATCATAGGTGTAGCAATACTCACCGTGTTTCATGTCAAAGATCCCATTATGCAAATCAACAATGTCAAAGTTGCAGAATTCAATCCCATCGGCAACACCACACTTTAATTTTTATATAATCTTTTGTATAATAAAAATAAAAAGATAAAAAAGACGAGATAAATAAAAAATTAAATAATTATATTGATGTGAATGAAATTTTAAAAATAAAGAGCTCTATATTTAGAAGAACAATTTTAAATCCCTTTCGTACTTATTTCTAAAAATTCCTCAAATTACTAAATAAGGTAAAATTTAAATACATCAAATACTAATTCTTTTTTATATTTTCAAAAGATTGAATGTATTTAATTTTTTTAATATATTTTCATAAAATTTAGGGAGATTAATAGAAAATAAATTTACATGAATATAGTAGTAGGCATAATGACATTTTGTAAAAAAGAAAAAAGAACTCACTGCTAAAACTTCCATATTTAGTGAATGGGTTAAGTCAATTTCACACAAATTTGAAAAGGTTCAACAACAAAAAAATCTTTTGGTGTGTCTATGAGAAGTCGTTCAACACTAATATTGATACTATTATGATGAAACATATAATAATTTTCATAGGCACCTTCATCAGCACATCCACCATCGTTGTATCCTTTCCCTTCAATGACCCTGTGTCTCGTATTGTCCCTAATGCTATTTCCCTTAATTATAGAATTAATAAATATATTAGGATTAATTTCCAATGAAATTATTACTTTTTTCAATCTCTCTCTACACCTTAAATTTGGGATTTAGTGTAATAATTATTCTACGTTTGATGATAAATCAAATCAAAACAAAATAGAAGTAATATAACGTGAAAGCAAGTAATATAACTGTATCAGAATTCAAAGCGTTGGATTTTTTCACACCAACACGCAAAGAGCGTAACTTTAAGGAAAACGAGCCACACTTTCTTAAGCTTAAACAGACGAACAGAGCATAACAACACACAAACATAATTAGTTGCAATTTCCAAAACCCAATTGATCTTCATTTTCCTAGCCAGCCATGGCAGTGCATCAAAAACTTGGTTTCATGAAACGATGCGTTTGCCCATTATCTCTGTTACTACTTCTAGCAGTAGTAATCATAGGTGTTGCAATACTCACCGTGTTTCATGTCAAGGATCCCATTATGAAAATCAACAATGTCAAAGTCGCAGAATTCATTCCCATCGACAACACCACACTTCATTTTTATATAATCTTTTGTGTAATAAAAATAAAAAGATAAAAAAGATGAGATAAATAAAAGAAATAAAATATTCAATGTGAAGGATAATTTTAAAAATAAAGAGCTCAATATTTAGAATAGCAATTTTAAATCCCTTTCGTACTTATTTTAAAAATTCCTCAAATTAATAAATAAGGTAAAATTTAAATAAATCAAATACTAATTCTTTTTATATTTTTAAAAGATTGAATGTATTTAATTTTTTTAATATTTTTCCCTAAAATTTAGGGAGATTAATAGAAAATAAAATTACATGCATATAGCAGCAGACATAATGACATTTCGTAAAAAAGAAAAAAAGAACTCGCTGCTAAAACTTCCATATTTACTGAATGGGTTAAGTCAATTTCACACCAATTAAGGTTCAACAACAAAAAAATCTTTTGGTGTGTATATGAGAAGTTGTTCAACACCAATATTGATACTCTTTTGATGAGACATATAATGATTTTCACAGGCACCTTCACCAGCACGGATTGAAATCACCTGTCCCATGTACCTGTCTCAATTTATGTCCCATCAATTAAATTTTTCCAAATCATTTAAAATATCCACGTGGATTATTCTTTTATCTCACCTTTCGTTAACGTTACTTTAACGCCGTTGAGCATATTCAGAGCTCATATTTTGTTAGTATGAGCTTCAGGCCGTTTCAATTTCAATTTGTATTTTTCTGCTGAAGCGTTTCTCACATCAACCCCAAAGAGTCACACAATCGGGCAAGCAAATCTCGTAATGCGTGATGAAATTTCACCATATTCTTTCCAATCTTCGTCTTTTGATTGGATTTTTATTTTATGTAAATAATTTTTGTTGCAGGCAATTATTTTGGGAGAATCTTCCTTACATTGCTTTTAATTCTTAAACTCATGTTCTATTCTAGACTTTAAATTTCATATTACTTTTCATGATTACTCGTTGAGAGTTTTAAATATTTTTAATGACAGGAACATAATATACATACTAAGTAAGAATAACATTTTTTTTCGGTCAGAAGTAAGAACAACATTTTGAAACATAAAAATTAGTGTAGCCAAGGTCATTGATGGAGTCTAAATCCATGAAGCAACCTATCATGTGGGTGTTATTTGACATTGATGGCTCGTCTCTGTCTGTGATTATTTCTTCAAGATCTTGAAGGGGAATGTGAATGAGCGAACCCGCCTGCTCACTATCACACTCGTGCACGAGAAGTTTGTTGTGGTCGGAGATGGAACAGTGCCAATGAAAAAATAAATTGGAAGGAAGGCAGAGCTTGTGAAAAAAGAAACTGAGATTCACGCAAAGTCTGCACAGAACTTGTGTGGAGAAGACGTCGTTAACGCGTTAAGTTGAATGGAAATGCTGATGTGCACCTTTTAATTGAGTTGTCAATATATTATTGGTGGGACAAGAAGATGGTACATGATTATGAGACAACGGATTTAAATCCCACCAGCACATCCACCATCGTTGTGTCCTTTCCCTCCAATGACCCTGTGTCTGGTATTGTCCCTAATACTATCTCCCTTAATTATAGAATTAATAAATATATTACGATTAATTTCCAATGAAATTATCACTTTTTTCAATCTCTCTCTACACCTTAAATTTGGGATTTAGTGTAATAATTATTCTACGTTTGATGATAAATCAAATAAAAACAAAATAGAAGTAATAAAACGTGAAAGGAAGTAGTATAACTGTATCAGAACTCAAAGCGTTGGATTTTTTCGCACCAACACGCAAAGAACGTAACTTTAAGGAAAACGAGCCACACTTTCTTAAGCTTAAATAGCAGAACAGAGCAGAACAACACAAACACAATTAGTTGCAATTTCCAAAACCCAATTGATCTTCATTTTCCTAGCCAGCCATGGCAGTGCATCAAAAACTTGGTTTCATGAAACGGTTCGTTTGCCCATTAGCTTTGTTACTACTTCTAGCAGCAGAAATCATAGGTGTTGTAATACTCACCATGTTTCATGTCAAGGATCCCATTATGCAAATCAACAATGTCAAAGTCACAGAATTCAATCCCATCGGCAACACCACACTAATCACTGATGTATCCATGAAAAACCCAAACTTTGCATCCTTTGAGTACAATAACACCACCACAACTCTGTACTATCGTGGAATCATGGTGGGAGAGGCAAGAGGGCCACCAGGAAAGGCTAAGGCCAAGGCACACAATAAGGATGAATATGACCATGAATGTGATTACTCCGCACATTGCTTCTAGTCCATATTTTAAGAAAGACCTTCATTCATGGGTGTTTACTATGAGCAGCTTTTCAAGAGTTCCAGGGCAGGTGAAGATATTGAACTTGTTTAAGCAACATGTTGTTGTCACAACCAAATGCATCACCACTTTTAGTATTTTTAGCCAGGAAATCGAAAAGCAAATTTGTAAGTAGAATGCTAAGATCTAGTGATTCGTAAAATTATATCATTATAAAACCAAAAATAATGAGAAATTAATCTCCTTTATTAAATTTGTCTCCTTTAAATTACAAAAAAAAATGTATCGTTTAATTTTTCACTTTTGAAATTTTGGGTTGTTCTGCTTTCTTTGCTAAAAAGAAACAGAATCATCTGGTAAAGGACTGCTTGGTCTCGCAGGCAGTTAACCTTTTCATCTTGTTGTAGCTTTGAAGCAAAATCCCCTTATTTTGTAGTGGAAGGAATTATAACTATGATAAAAATAATTTAAATATATCTATCAATCAATTATTACATTAGTAACAGAAATTGAAGAATTTTTACATATTCCTTAAAATCATTTATATATCATTTCAATAAACATATTATTATTAATTTAATGTGATAATAGTTAATATTTAATACTATGTAGTACCATTAAATATGATTAAAGAAATCTTTTTCTACGTAATGAATGCAGTCATACTTAATATATAATAGTTAATAATATTAATATTAATATACACTGCCATTTAAATATTTTTAAATAATTTTCTAAAATACTAATTGACAATTATCATTGTGAATAACTTTTAGGTTAATTGTTACAGGAAATTTATTTTTTATACTCATAAACGATTGTGAAATCTATATTAACACTCACTCATTTCAAATATATACAAGTGGGCGTATTTTGGATATTTCTAGAATAAACTTAACTTCATGATATTATTAATTAAAATTTAGTTGATTTAAATGTTTTTTAATCAATCATAATTTAATTATTTGTTTCTTATAAAGGAACAGTGAGAGTAGCTTCGAATGGCTTGTACCCTGTAGCTAAGTTGTTAATAGTCACCATTCGTTTTTCTTACAGGGTTACTTTAAACTCTACATTTTATTCCATTCAATAATATATAGGGTAATGTTGTCTTCTTACTGTCCTATATGACACTTTTGGAGTGTTTGTTACAAAGAGAAACCATAATCAATTGAATATAGGTGTACTAATAAGTAAAAATAATCGGACTAGAAAAGTTCTGCGACAATCTACATACTTCATACTCATGTCATTTGTTATTCTCATTCACAAAAATGACAAAACTATAGGCCTATGGCCATAAACCTCCTTTAAAAATTCTGATAAAAAAAGAAAACTATAGGTAACAAAAACAAAAAAAAGAAGGACAACGACTCAACAAATATCGCATTCTATATATATTAGAGATAAATACAATGGTTGTGATCAATAGATATTAGAAATATTATTTTCGGTTACAAGAATACGGTTACAAGAATATTTTTCTGTTTTTGTTTGCTAATTTTCTGCATTACTATAGTTAGTCTTTTGGTGTATTTTACCAGGGTTAGTTTCTACCTATAGTTAGTTTTAAGTCCTATATATAAATTGCATCAGCTCCTTATTTTGTATCTTTTATCAAATCAATACATGAGTTTTATCAATACTCTTGCTGGGAACTTTTGGGATGATCCATGGGGGAACCCATGGTATTCCTCTAATGCCTTCTACTATCCTACTGTTACTACCTACGCTGCTCCATCTTATTTTACTAAGAATAGACTCTCTCTGAAATTCTCTCCAAGAATTTCTAGTGACTTATTGATATGAATAACGATCTGAATCAAGGAAAGAGTGAAATACTAATCAGGAGGATGATTTGATCATGAGGAGCATTAAGAAGGTTAAGATGGTGGATCCCCATGAAGCTCAAGTTCAGCAAGTACAAATAATCTGGTAACACAAGTTTCTTATAAGGATTCTTTGCTTCAACAGATAGGTATGATGTCTCAGCCCTTATTTGATGTGGATGACGTTGAAGCCTTTACTGATGAGGAAAAAAATATTTTGGAAGAAGACCCGGTTGAGTACCAACAGGTTAATGAGCTTTGCCCTGTAGTTCCTATCACGGAGGAAGATCATAACTCTTGGTGTGCTCCTTGGCGAAATGCTTTAGTGGTCAAATTGTACTCTTGGTGTGCTCCTTGGCGAAATGCTTTAGTGGTCAAATTGTTGGGCAAGAAAATCAACAAACAGGTTCTTGAAAATCGTCTCCACGGCTGTCGCGAAAGCCGTTGCTATGTATTATTGTTATTTTTTTTAATTTTTTTATCTAGTGACGACCATGGTCGTCGCTAAAGATATTTTTTTAATTTTAATTTATTATTTTTTATTCTATTTTAATATTTTTAAATTTTAAAATTAATAAAAAAATTCAAAATACTATATAAACACACCGATAGAGGAAAAAATATATATACAAAGACTGTTCAAACATAATACAATAAAACTACAAAAAACATTAAAAAAATTAATGGTGGCGGTGACGACGCTGGTGTTGTGCTGGGGGACGATCCTCATCCTCATCCAATGATTGCTCATCCAGGGCGTCATCGTAGTGGGGGTGCGGCTGAGCCTCCAGCAACTGGTGCATCTGTTGTCGGAGACTTCTCATAAATGTTGTGACCCGGACCCGTCACTCCCGCTAGTATGAGCCCGAGACTTCTGAGTGAGGCTGGTCACACCTGGACGAAGGTTGGTTGACAAGTCCCTAGTGCCATAACAACGACCTCGGGTCTTACCACCCGCAACATCCTTCCAGATTTGTAGCTTGGTGGACCCATCAAAGCTGGAGCTGTCCTCCATCAGTGACTCCACCTCCCTCATGCGGTCCTGGTAATTTGTCTATTGAGTACATGTAAACGTATAATTAGTTAGTTATATATTCAATTGCAAATATTTGAAATCATATAAAAAATATTGATAAGCACAAACATGGACTTACATAGGTAGACCGCGCTCGGTCATCTACCCAGCCACCACCCTTTTTTATATGGGTGGCCAAAAAAAACTCATCGGGCTTTACCTCCTGCCCAACTTGTCGACCTACACAGAATAAGAACACAAATTAATTATTTTAATAACAAATACAAAAATAATACAGAAGAGTGCTTGTTTATACATACCAAATCCAACACCACCTCATGGTGGGCCCTGCGGCCCGTGGTGTAGACTGCTTCCCCGCGTTGAGAAGCCCGATTGATCTTATTACGAGCGGACTTCCCCTTGAATTCATCAGAGGCCCAGTAATCCAAAAGACCCTCACAGGCCTCCTCACCACATCAAGTGAGCCTCCTCCCAACCGCCTGAGCCTTGTTCATCATATCTCGAAGGTGACGAACAATCCTTTGCTCGTACACCTTCTTGATTTGGGCCTCATCAGAAGGGTCCCAAGTAACTTTGCTCTGAAAAAAAGTAAGTTATTAGAAAATGACATAACTTAAGCAAAAAATATAAAGTGTTTAGGGTTTTTATTTACCATAAACTTGTTAGAACCACATGAAACACTAGAAGGGAGGTTGAATAGTGTTTTACAATTCTTTGCAGATTTTATGAAAACCTTTTATAATAAGCAAAGTGATATTCAAAGATTTGAGCAACCTTCCGAAACTGGAGTTATCAGCAAGTTTGTTTGCGTGATAAACCAAGTTTGTTTGCTGCGTAAATTTATAAAATCACTTTTCAAAACCCTCATTTGTTAGTTAAAACAGAAAGTAAAGAGATAAGGGTTGAGAAAACTTAGCCAAACAATTTATCCTGGTTCACCCACTAACACAGTGAGATACATCCAGTCCCAGGGCAAACACACCACTGGATTTTCCACTATCTGATCAGATACAAGTATTATTTGACCCTAACCTCTTCAGGATAAACACCAAGTATTCTTTGGACACAGCCTCTCCAGGCTAATCCACAAGTATTCTTTGGACACAGCCTCTTCAGGCTAACAACAACAAGTATTCTTTGTTCCTCCAAGCCTCTCCTGGCTCTCAGAAACTTTACAGTGTTTACAATGATAAGTAGGTTTAAGTTCCTGAAGAACTTAAACAGAAACTAATCTTGTACAAAGGATAAATGAGTATGACTCAGGATACAAATGGAATTTTCTGAGTACAAAGAAATTCAGAATGATTTCAGCAGAGTGTTGGCTTGATAAATTTCTTATTGAGCTTGGCCGACTTTCTTTTTGGGATTCTTCCACCTTCAAAGTCTTTCATGAAGCTATATATAGAGTCTAGAAAATGTAACCGTTGAAGATTGATTGGTCACCGTTGAGAGATAGCATATAGTCGTTGAGAGACAATCTTCTGATAGCTTTTGACTTGAAGACAGTAGGTGTGCAGAGACAGTACGGTTCTGACACACAGCGGGTACAGAGGTTCCTTTTCATGTTCTATGTTTCAGGAGACGCAGAAAGAACTCTGTAGACTTCCTTTTTGTAGACGTTTGCATAAGACGTTTAGAGACCTTTAAGTCTTTGCGCAGAAAGCCTTCTGACTTAGACAGATGCTACGTTGAACGTCTTCAGTAAGACTTCTCAGTATATCAGATGGTACAATACTTCAGAAGGTTGGATAATCTTCAGCAGATCCAAAATCTTCAGAGAGTTCTTTATTTTAGATTTGTTCCTTTCAGAGTTGCTGAAATAAAAAGACAAACTACCTTTCTCAGTAGAATATGTTTTTATGCAATCAAATTTGTTAAACATTAAAACCAAGGATAATGAGTCTTGAATCTAATTTGAATACTTAAATTGATTTTGAGACTCAACAAAACTCGGCCCACCACTTGTCTCGTACATCCTGTGGGTTGACCTCCCACTGAGGACCTCAAAATTGCGAACGAATCACATGACCAATGATTGCGATGGGTGGGTTGTTAGGCACCCAACTACAAAATAAACAAATTCAATATTAACTGTTAAAACAATTAAAGATTCAATATTATCAATTCAATAGAAGTAAAAAAAATAAACAAATTCACCCCTTGCCAAATGGTCGGATAATATCCCTACCGAGAGGGTCTACCTCATGAGGTCGACTGGAGCTGGTACCCTTGAACTAAACTGGCTTTGCATCAAACTCAAGGTCAACGTCCCCATCCATCTCAGCCTGAGCGTGCTCAAGGTCCACATCGGGATCAGGCATATGTGGAAGCTCCTCCTCCACCACTGTAGGGATGTCATGATATCCCGGTGTTGGCATGAACCTCATTCCATCGAAGGGCGGCGGGTTACTTGCAGCAGGTATACCAGTAGCTTTAGGGGAGGAAGAAGAAGACTGGAGGTGGGCCAGCGCAGGCGCTAAAGTAGATGGCAGATTCCGCAGCTGATCAGGATCAGAGGGGATGGTCCTCTCCCAACGGGCGCGATCCACCTGTTTAGCCAGGTCACTCAGAGGGATGGACCTCCCTCTAATAGGTGGGACCTTCTGTCCACCTCTACCACACATTCTGGCATTTTTTCCCTAATTTTAATAAGTTTAAATTAAATATTAAAATACACACCTATAGACTATATATAAATTATATTAAATAACTATATACAATATATAAATTAAATAATTATATAAATTATAGTTACTAATTACTAATGAGTACCGTATGAGTATTGTATATAATTAACAATTATTAATTACAATATATATTTACTAATTATTTAAATTAAATAATTCTAATCTATATAAAATAAGTAATTACTAATTACTTCTAATATATATAAATTATTTCTTGTAGTGAATTATATTAAATAACATACCTATAAATATATCACATTAAATAAATTAAACAACATACCTATATCACATCAATAAACTAATAAAACTAATAAACTACTGATTATTAATAAACTAATAAAACTAATAAACAACATACCTACTAAAGCAATGTTTAAAACTAATAAACTAATACCTATATCATATTAATAAACTAATAAAACTAATAAACTATTGATTACTAATAAACTAATTAAAACTGTAAAACTTACTGGTTGCGACACCGGAAAAGGAATAGGGAAGGAGGTGCAAAGGAACCTATACGGGCAACCGATTCAGATTCCGATCGGTTCAAAATGAACCTATGAATGAGGGGGAGTGTTTAACCGGAGAGATTTTGAAAATGAAAGAGAGAGATGGATAGAAACAAGGCTTGCATGGAGAGGTAGGAGGAGAAGGAGGAATGTGGAGGAAGAAGGAAGAAGAGGGGATGGGGAAAGATTTTAGCGTGTATCAGAATTTAGTGTAGCGATGGCTTGGCCGTCGCTATGGCCGTCGCTACATTAAAATTGTTCATGTGTGCCAAGATTTAAATAAAAAAAATAGCAAAGGTAATGAGACACATGTGGGTGATGGTGTGCAGTGGCTGAGACTATTGAAACAGGGTGGAGGAGTGCGGTGTGGCGGCTGTTTGGGCAGAGGTGCTGCTATGCTTGAACCGAGGAACCTGGGAAAGTGGCTGCACATGCACTGACAAGAAAAAAAACCGCCGCGGACGATGGCTGTTGGACCGAAGTGCGGCAACGGAACCAGTGCATGAACGGAAGAGAGAAGAAGGAGATGCAGAGCTGTGAATGAACGGAGTAGAGAAAGGTGCTGTTGCGCGGACCAGCAGGGTCTGGTGGCTGATCGGAGAAGGTGAACGGTGACTGGGCAGAGAAGGATGGTGGCGCACTGAGGCAATGATGGAGGCTGAGCGGAGATGGCTGGGCGGAGCTGAAAAATTGTTACGGAGGCTGGGATCTCCTTACAAGAATGGAGATGGTGTTGACGGAGGCAGCTTGCGAGAATGACGATGGTGCGACACACCCTAACATTGCAAGACATTTACTGTTGCCCCGGTGTCTCTCTCTTTTTTATTTTTTTAAAGACGGATTATGTTGAAAGTAACTGTGGAAAAATCCATACTGTGGAATCCTCTGTTTCAAATATCTAGTTAACGCTCATAGTATGAAACACAGGTGTGGAAATTTCCATGACCAGCTTGTGGAACTCTCTGCTTCAACAATTGAAAGGAACTGTTGGAACCATGCTTGTGGACCATTCCACAACCCAGTTGTGGACTTTCCTCCTTTTTTTTTCTTTTCAACTTGGAATTTTTTTTTCCTGAAACAAAATAACTAAGATCTCATGAAGAATGTAATCATTTAAAAGAAAAGAAAAAAGAAAAAAAAATTAAAGATCAATAAATAAATCTACAAAAATTAAAATTGCAATAAAATAAAACTTGGGTTGCCTCCCAAGAAGCACTGTGTTATAATCCTAGTTAGACTTATTTCCCACCTTCAGATGGTGGTACTAAACTTATGGTGGTCCTATTTCTTTCAAAATCTCTCCCTAGATACAATTTTAATCTCTGACCATTAACCTTAAAGCTTCTTTCTGAGTTGAGGTCTGAAATTTCAATTGTACCAAAGGGATAAACATTTTTAACAACAAAAGGACCTGACCATCGAGACTTTAACTTACGTGGAAACAGTTTGAGCTTGGAGTTATATAACAACACTTGGTGGCCTGGTGCAAACTCCTTAACCACAATCCTCTTATCATGCCACTTTTTGGTTCGCTCCTTATAGACTTTGACTTTTTCATAAGCTTGCAATTTAAACTCTTCCAATTCATCTAACTGCAAAGTCCTTTTTTCACTTGGATTCTTCAAATCAAAATTCAGAGGATTCTTTGTCATCCCCTTTTTATACTCTTCATGGATTGGGGAACTATGACTTCAATTTTAAATAAACTCTCTCTATCCATTGGATGCTTTGATGCCTTAAACACAGAGAAAGTTACATTTTCATCCGCTACTCGAAGCATGAGTTCTCCTAATTCCACGTCAATTAAAGCTCTCCCGGTGGCTAAGAATGGTCTTCCCAATATGATTGGGACCTTAGTATCTTCCTCCATGTCAAGCACCACAAAATCAGCTGGGAAGATAAATTTATCTACCTTCACTAATACATTCTCCACAACTCCATAAGGATAAGTAACTGAGCGGTCTGCCAGTTGAAGAGATATCATAGTAGGTTTCACTTCTCCAATACCCAACCTCTGAAAAATGGTTAAAGGCATCAAATTGATGCTTGCTCCAAGGTCACACAATGCTTTACCAACCATCAAATTTCCAATCTCACATGGAATTACAAAGCTTCCGGGGTCCTTCAATTTAGGAGGTAATTTTTGTTGAATTATTGCACTGCACTCCTCTATGAGCATGATGGTTTCATCTTCTTGAAGCTTCCTTTTTCTAGACAGCAAGTCCTTCATGAATTTGGCGTAGATTGGCATTTGCTCCAATGTTTCAGCAAAAGGAATATTCATGTGGAGCTTCTTAAAGACATCAAGGAACCTTCCAAATTGCTTCTCTTGCTCTTTTTTCTTCAATCTTTGAGGGAATGGAACATTTGGAGTAGGAACAAAAGCTTTCACTTTATCTTCATTTGCCTTACCAACATCTCCCTCATTCTTTTTCTTACAATTTTTCTCTTCATTTTTCTCTTTTTCTATCACTATTTCATCACTCTCTTGCCTTTTCTCTCTCTCCAATTCACTCCCTTTTTTACTCCTCAACACCTTTCCACTCCTCAATTCAATTGCCTTGCAATATTCCCTTGGGTTGGGAATGGTGTCACTAGGAAATGTACCAGGAGATCTCTCTGAAATCTGTCTTGAAATCTGACCAATCTGATTTTCCAAATTTTTGATTGAAGCTTCTTGGTTCTTGAAATTTGTCCTAGTCTCATTTATGAAGTTGGAAGTTTGCTCAATAAAGATAGAGGTATGTATGAATAACTTCTATAAAGTGCTCTCCAAAGTAGACAACTTGCTCCCCTGAATGCTAGATTGTGCTTGATATTGATAGGGAGGCCTTGGTTGATTAGATTGTCCTGGACCACCCCAAGGTGTATTTGGTGGGTTTCTCCAACCTGAGTTATAAGCATTAGAATATTGATTCTGCTGCTGCCCCACTACATTAACCTGTAATTCTTGTTGATTGGCTTGACATTCACCATTTTGATGCACTTCTCCACAAATGTCACACACCAAGGAAGGTGTATTAACCGCTTTAGCCTGCATACTACCCAACTGTTGAGTCAGATTGGTGATTTGTTGGGTCAAAAGCTTATTCTGAGCAAGGATAGCATCCAAAGTATTAACTTCCAATACTCCACCCTTCCTATTTTGGCGGTCAAACTGCATATTCACTGTGTTGTTCGCCATCAATTCAAGAGTCTCCATGGCTTCCTCTGGTGTTTTCAGATTAAATGACCCTCCACTTGCTGCATCCAAAATTGCCTTAAAAGAGGGTGAAAGGCCATTATAGAAAATTTGTACCTGCAGCCAATCTGGTAAAGCATGATGAGGACACTTCTGAAGTAGCTCTTTGTACCTTTCCCATGCCTCATATAAGGACTCAGACTCTTGTTGCACAAAAGTGGTGATCTCATTCCTCATTCTTGCTGACTTGGATAGAGGAAAATACTTGTTCACAAACTTAGTAGCCAAATCATCCCATGTAGAAATACTCCCTTGAGGTTGTGACTGAAGCCAACTCTTAGCTTTATCCCGTAATGAGAAAGGAAAAAGCCTCAAGCGGACTGCATCATCAGTAGCTCCATTGATTTTCAAGGTATCACAGATTGCAAGAAAATTCTCCAGGTGAGAATTTGGATCCTCTGAAGCTGCACCTCCAAACTGATTTTGTTGGATGACTTGTAGGAGTGCAGGCTTAATTTTAAAGTTGTTGGCCTGAATGGGAGGCCTCACAATACTCCCCCTGTAGCAATTAGGATCTGGCATAGAATAGTCCCGCAAGGTCCTTCTCATATTATCAGCTTCTTCCGCCATTGCTACAAAAATTCTAAAATAACTATAAATAAAAATAGAAAAGTGTTAACTATCTAAAATCTACAACTCAAATCTCAACTTTATTAGTTTACTTATATCAACAAAAATTTCAATCCCCGGCAACGGCGCCAAAAACTTGTTGTACGTTTGGCAAGTGAACCAATCGTTACTGTAGTAATAAAAATATCGTCCTCAGGGATTGAAATTGTTGAATACCAGTTTACTAATTTACGTTAAGTTTGAGAAATTATAAAATAGAATTAGAACACTAAATTATAAAATAAACTAAATTTAAAGATAAGTAAAATTATAAAGGAAATTCAATTACTAAAAACAAACGTTAGAGAATTGATTTCGTATTCTTTCTTATAGGTTCTTTCCCTATTTCAGCTGATGCAAGTATTCTAACTATCCATTTGAGTTAATTAAGAGTTGTTTACCCCTAATCCCTTAGGCAAGTAAATCTGTTCATTGAACCCTAATCCCCAATTCCTTAGGAAAATTATGAAACCCAATAGAACTATGAAGAACACATTATCATCTCATATGAAAACTAATTAAGCATGCCAAATTTCCCAATTGTGACAGAGCTTAACTTGTTCTACCTCTAATCGCAAACAATCCCCAATTTCCCAATTGTGAAATTGCTCATAGAATAACCATTCACCAATGGACAATAGAAACAGAGATAGAACACAATGAAAATTAGAATTACTAAGCATCAACAAAATAGGTTCATAACATATAATTCAGAAAACTACATCAATCCTCTAACTAAGAAAATTAGCTATGCATAATGTAAAAGATAGAACCATAAGTTATGGAAGCAATTGGTTGCATGAAGGTAGCCTCCACCTCCCGGTCTTGGCTTTCTTCTCAGCTGCCCTTTTGTCTTCTGCCAAGTCTCTCTATCTTCTCTGCATGCCATGGTGAAACCCCCTCTATTCATTTATAATGAATTGCCTTTAATCTGGGCCAAGCCAACTTTACAACTCAAAAGTCACGTATTAGGTCGAACCACAAGCATGGAAAAATCCACATCCTGCTTGTGGTTTGTTCTGACTTCAATTTATCACTTCTGATGCGTTTCCACAGGCTATGGATCGATCCACAACCTACATGTGGACTTTCTGAATTCAATTTTACAACTCTGCAGCGTTTCCACAGGCTATGGATCGATCCATAACCTGCATGTGGACTTCTCCGACTTTAAAACTCCACTTTGATATATTTCCACAAGCATGGGATGATCCACAAGTGAGCTGTGAAATCTTCTTTCTTGCCTTTTCTCATTCCATTTGATTCCAACTTGATACTTGCCCTTCATCTTCTTTCCAACACATGATTAATGCACCTAAAACATTCATTTACAAAGAAAAACAAGAAAACCAAACATATAATCTAAAACAAAATAATGCATGATAAAATAAACCAAATAATGCAATAATGTATGCAAATGACCTAAACTAAAGCATGAATGCAAAACACACATCATGTTTCATGTCAAGGATCCCATTATGCAAATCAACAATGTCAAAGTCGCAGAGTTCAATCCCATCGACAACACCACACTTTAATTTTTATATAATCTTTTGTATAATTAAAATAAAAAGATAAAAAAGAGGAGACAAATAAAAAATAATTATATTGATGTGAAGGACATTTTAAAAATAGAGAGCTCTATATTTAGAAGAACAATTTTAAATCTCTTTCGTACTTATTTCTAAAAATTTCTCAAATTACTAAATAAGGTAAAATTTAAATACATCAAATACTAATTCTTTTTATATTTTCAAAAGATTGAATGTATTTAATTTTTTTTAATATTTTTTCATAAAGTTTAGTGAGATTAATAGAAAATAAAATTACATGCATATAGCAGTAGGTATAATGACATTTCGTAAAAAAGAAAAAAGAACTCACTGCTAAAACTTCCATATTTACTGAATGGGTTAAGTCAATTTCACACAAATTTGAAAAGGTTCAACAACAAAAAAATCTTTTGGTGTGTATATGAGAAGTCGTTCAACACCAATATTGATACTATCATGATGAGACATATAATGATTTTCACAGGCACCTTCACCAGCACATCCACCATCGTTGTGTACTTTCCCTTCAATGTCCCTGTGTCTGGTATTGTCCCTAATGCTATCTCCCTTAATTATAGAATTAATAAATATATTAGGATTAATTTCCAATGAAATTATCACTTTTTCCAATCTCTCTCTACACCTTAAATTTTGGATTTAGTGTAATAATTATTCTATGTTTGATGATAAATCAAATCAAAACAAAATAAAAGCAATAAAACGTGAAAGGAAGTAGTATAACCGTATTAGAACTCAAAGCGTTGGATTTTTTCGCACCGACACGCAAAGAGCGTAGCTTTAAGGAAAATGAGTCACACTTTCTTAAGCTTAAATAGCAGAACAGAGCAGAACAACACAAACACAATTAGTTGCAATTTCCAAAACCCAATTGATCTTCATTTTCCTAGCCAGCCATGGCAGTGCATCAAAAACTTGGTTTCATGAAACAGTGCGTTTTCCCATTAGCTCTGTTACTACTTCTAGCAGCAGTAATCATAAGTGTTGCAATACTCACCCTGTTTCATGTCAAGGATCTCATTATGCAAATCAACAATGTCAAAGTGCAGAATTCAATCCCATCGGCAACACCACACTTTAATTTTTATATAATCTTTGGTATAATAAAAAGGGAAAATTGCACTCACCTCCCCTAAGGTTTGTCTAAATGACAAAGACCTCCCCTCTAGTTTTTTAAATGCAGAAACCTCCCTTCCAATTGACATGGTGAGGATTATCTATGGATATCAACGAGGCGGAACAAATTGTACACTTCCCATATCCATTCCTACTAAAATTAATAGTTGCCCATGCGGATAACGGATAATCACGAGTATCCATTAATATTTAAGAATTCAAAATTTATAGAAAAAAAGAGAGAAAATGACATATTATATAATATGATATCATATTATATTAATTTTATTTAATATGAATTAACATTATATATAATATTATTACAAGTTAATGTATTGAAAATATTATTATAAAATAATAAAATTAAATTTGATCTCATTAATAATAAAAATCTTAATATTTTAATTTATTTAATTGAAAATATATTTTAATGACCATGTGAGTACCCACAGAACGAGTAGTATAATATTCGTCCCCACTCATTTAATAAATATGTGAGTACTTATCGTCGGTATATCAACAAATATCCACAAGTAAGGGTTTTTTATCATATCACTTTAGGCAAGGGAGGTGAGTGCTTTTAAAAAACTAGAGGGGAGATATTTGTCATTCAGACAAACCTCAGGGGAGTAAATGCAATTTTCCCCTATAAAAATAAAAAGATAAAAAGAGGAGATAAATGAAATAAATAAAATAATTGAAGTGAAGGACAATTTTAAAAATAAAGAGCTCTATATTTAGAAGAACAATTTTAAATCCCTTTCTTATTTATTTCTAAACATTCCTCAAATTACTAAATAAGGTAAAATTTAAATACATCAAATACTAATTTTTTTTTATATTTTCAAAAGATTGAATGTATTTAATTTTTTTATTATTTTTTCATAAAATTTAGGGAAATTAATAGAAAATAAAATTACATGCATATAGCAGTAGGCATAATGACATTCCGTAAAAAAGAAAAAAGAACCCACTGCTAAAACTTCCATATTTACTGAATGGGTTAAGTCAATTTCACACCAATTTGAAAAGGTTCAACAACAAAAAATCTTTTTGGTGTGTATATGAGAAGTCGTTCAACACCAATATTGATAATATTATGATGAGACATATAATGATATTTGGGATTTAGTGTAATAATTATTCTACGTTTGATGATAAATCAAATCAAAACAAAATAGAAGTAAAAAAACGTGAAAGGAAGTAGTATAACCGTATCAGAACTCAAAGCATTGGATTTTTCGCTCCAACACGCAAAGAGTGTAGCTTTAACGAAAACGAGCCACACTTTCTTAAGCTTAAATAGACGAACAGAGCAGAACAACACGCAAACACAATTAGTTGCAATTTCCAAAACCCAATTGATCTTCATTTTCCTAGCCAGCCATGGTAGTGCATCAAAAACTTGGTTTCATGAAACGGTGCGTTTGCCCATTAGCTTTGTTACTACTTCTAGCAGCAGTAATCATAGGTGTTGTAATACTCATCGTGTTTCATGTCAAGGATCCCATTATGCAAATCAATAATGTCAAAGTCGCAAAATTGAATCTCATCGCCAACACCACACTTTAATTTTTATATAATATTTTGTATAATAAAAATAAAAATATAAAAAAGAGGACATAAATAAAAAAATTAAATAATTGATGTGAAGGAAATTTGAAAGATAAAGAGCTTTATATTTAGAAGAAAAATTTTAAATACCTTTTGTAATTATTTCTAAAATTTCCTCAAATTACTAAATAAGGTAAAATTTAAATACATCAAATACTAATTCTTTTTATATTTTCAAAAGATTGAATGTATTTAATTTTTTTTAATATATTTTCATAAAATTTAGGGAGATTAATAGAAAATAAAATTACATGCATATAGCAGTAGGCATAATGGCATTTCATAAAAAAAAAAGGACTTACTGCTAAAACTTCCATATTTACTGAATGGGTAAGTCCATTTCACACCAATTTGAAAAGGTTCAACAACAAAAAATCTTTTGGTGTGTATATGAGAAGTCGTTCAACACCAATATTGATATTATTGTGATGAAACATATAATGATTTTCACAGGCACCTTCACCACCACATCCACCATTGTTGTGTCCTTTCCCTTCAATGACCCTATGTCCGGTATTGTCCCTAATGCTATCTCCCTTATTTATAGAATTAATAAATATATTAGGATTAATTTCCAATGAAATTATCACTTCTTTCAATCTCTTGCTACACATTAAATTTGGGATTTAGTGTATAATTATTCTACGTTCGATGATAAATCAAATCAAAACAAAATAGAAGTAATTAAACGTGAAAGAAAGTAGTATAACCGTATCAGAACTCAAAGCGTTGGATTTTTTAGGCACCAACACACAAAGAGCGTAGCTTTAAGGAAAACGAGCCACACTTTCTTAAGCTTAAAGAGCAGAACAACACACAAACACAATTAGTTGCAATATCCAAAACCCTATTGATCTTCATTTTCCTAGTCAGCTATGGTAGTGCATCAAAAACTTGGTTTCATGAAACGGTTCGTTTGCCCATTAGCTCTGTTACTACTTCTAGCAGCAGTAATCATAGGTGTTGCAATACTCACCGTGTTTCATGTCAAGGATCCCATTATGCAAATAAACAATGTCAAAGTCGCAGAATTCAATCCCATCGGCAACACCAGACTTTAATTTTTATGTAATCTTCTGAATAATAAAAATAAAAAGATAGATAAGAGGAGATAAATAAAAAATAAAATAATTGATGTGAACGACAATTTTAAAAATAAAGAGCTCTATATTTAGAACAATAATTTTAAATCCCTTTCGTACTTATTTCTAAAAATTCCTCTAATTAATAAATAAGATAAAATTTAAATACATCAATCACTAATTCTTTTTATATTTTCAAAAGATTGAATGTATTTAATTTTTTTTATAATTTTCCATAAAATTTAGGGAGATTAATAGAAAATAAAATTACATGAATATAGTAGTAGGCATAATGACATTTTGTAAAAAAGAAAAAAGAACTCACTGCTAAAACTTCCATATTTAGTGAATAGGTTAAGTCAATTTCACACAAATTTGAAAAGGTTCAACAACAAAAAAATCTTTTGGTGTGTCTATGAGAAGTCGTTCAACACTAATATTGATACTATTATGATGAAACATATAATAATTTTCATAGGCACCTTCATCAGCACATCCACCATCGTTGTGTCCTTTCCCTTCAATGACCATGTGTCTCGTATTGTCCTTAATGTTATTTCCCTTAATTATAGAATTAATAAATATATTAGGATTAATTTCCAATGAAATTATCACTTTTTTCAATCTCTCTCTACACCTTAAATTTGGGATTTAGTGTAATAATTATTCTGCGTTTGATGATAAATCAAATCAAAACAAAATTGAAGTAATAAAACGTGAAAGGAAGTAGTATAACCGTATCAGAATTCAAAGCGTTGGATTTTTTCACACCAACACGCAAAGAGCGTAACTTTAAGGAAAACGAGCCACACTTTCTTAAGCTTAAACAGACGAACAGAGCAGAACAACACACAAACACAATTAGTTGCAATTTCCAAAACCCAATTGATCTTCATTTTCCTAGCCAGCCATGGCAGTGCATCAAAAACTTGGTTTCATGAAACGATGCGTTTGCCCATTATCTCTGTTACTACTTCTAGCAGTAGTAATCATAGGTGTTGCAATACTCACCGTGTTTCATGTCAAGGATCCCATTATGAAAATCAACAATGTCAAAGTCGCAGAATTCATTCCCATCGACAACACCATACTTCATTTTTATATAATCTTTTGTGTAATAAAATAAAAAGGTAAAAAAGAGGAGATAAATAAAAGAAATAAAATATTCAATGTGAAGGATAATTTAAAAAATAAAGAGCTCTATATTTAGAAGAACAATTTTAAATCCCTTTCGTACTTATTTTAAAAATTCCTCAAATTAATAAATAAGGTAAAATTTAAATAAATCAAATACTAATTCTTTTTATATTTTTAAAAGATTGAATGTATTTAATTTTTTTAATATTTTTCCATAAAATTTAGGGAGATTAATAGAAAATAAAATTACATGCATATAGCAGTAGGCATAATGACATTTCGCAAAAAAGAAAAAATGAACTCGCTGGTAAAACTTCCATATTTACTGAATGAGTTAAGTCAATTTAACACCAATTTGAAAAGGTTCCACAACAAAAAAAATCTTTTGGTGTGTATATGAGAAGTTGTTCAACACCAATATTGATACTCTTTTGATGAGACATAAAATGATTTTCACAGGCACCTTCACCAGCACGGATTGAAATCACCTGTCCCATGTACCTGTCTCAATTCATGTCCCATCAATTAAATTTTTCCAAATCATTTAAAATATCCACGTGGATTATTCTTTTATCTCACCTTTCGTTAACGTTACTTTAACGCCGTTGAGCATATTCAGAGCTCATATTTTGTTAGTATGAGCTTCAGGCCGTTTCAATTTCAATTTGTATTTTTCTGCTGAAGCGTTTCTCACATCAACCCCAAAGAGTCACACAATCGGGCAAGCAAATCTCGTAATGCGTGATGAAATTTCACCATATTCTTTCCGATCTTCGTCTTTTGATTGGATTTTTATTTTATGTAAATAATTTTTTTTGCAGGCAATTATTTTGGGAGAATCTTCCTTACATTGCTTTTAATTCTTAAACTCATGTTCTATTCTAGACTTTAAATTTCATATTACTTTTCATGATTACTCGTTGAGAGTTTTAAATATTTTTAATGACAGGAACATAATATACATACTAAGTAAGAACAACATTTTTTTTGGTCAGAAGTAAGAACAACATTTTGAAACATAAAAATTAGTGTAGCCAAGGTCATTGATGGAGTCTAAATCCATGAAGCAACCTATCATGTGGGTGTTATTTGACATTGATGGGTCGTCTCTGTCTGTGATTATTTCTTCAAGATCTTGAAGGGGAATGTGAATGAGCGAACCCGCCTGCTCACTATCACACTCATGCACGAGAAGTCTGTTGTGGTCGGAGATGGAACAGTGCCAATGAAAAAATAAAGGGAAATTCTATGGTACCCTCCAATGACCTGTGTCTGGTATTGTCCCTAATACTATCTCCCTTAATTATAGAATTAATAAATATATTACGTTTAATTTCCAATGAAATTATCACTTTTTTCAATCTCTCTCTACACCTTAAATTTGGGATTTAGTGTAATAATTATTCTACGTTTGATGATAAATCAAATCAAAACAAAATAGAAGTAATAAAACGTGAAAGGAAGTAGTATAACTGTATCAGAACTCAAAGCGTTGGATTTTTTCGCACCAACACGCAAAGAACGTAGCTTTAAGGAAAACGAGCCACACTTTCTTAAGCTTAAATAGCAGAACAGAGCAGAACAACACACAAACACAATTAGTTGCAATTTCCAAAACCCAATTGATCTTCATTTTCCTAGCCAGCCATGGCAGTGCATCAAAAACTTGGTTTCATGAAACGGTTCGTTTGCCCATTAGCTTTGTTACTACTTCTAGCAGCAGAAATCATAGGTGTTGTAATACTCACCATGTTTCATGTCAAGGATCCCATTATGCAAATCAACAATGTCAAAGTCACAGAATTCAATCCCATCGGCAACACCACACTAATCACTGATGTATCCATGAAAAACCCAAACTTTGCATCCTTTGAGTATAATAACACCACCACAACTCTGTACTACCGTGGAATCATGGTGGGAGAGGCAAGAGGGCCACCAGGAAAGGCTAAGGCCAAGGCACACAATAAGGATGAATATGACCATGAATGTGATTACTCCGCACATTGCTTCTAGTCCATATTTTAAGAAAGACCTTCATTCATGGGTGTTTACTATGAGCAGCTTTTCAAGAGTTCCAGGGCAGGTGAAGATATTGAACTTGTTTAAGCAACATGTTGTTGTCACAACCAAATGCATCACCACTTTTAGTATTTTTAGCCAGGAAATCAAAAAGCAAATTTGTAAGTAGAATGCTAAGATCTAGTGATTCGTAAAATTATATCATTATAAAACCAAAAATAATGAGAAATTAATCTCCTTTATTTAATTTGTCTCCTTTAAATTACCAAAAAAATTGTCTCGTTTAATTTTTCACTTTTGAAATTTTGGGTTGTTCTGCTTTCTTCGCTAAAAAGAAACAGAATCATCTGGTAAAGGACTGCTTGGTCTCGCAGGCAGTTAACCTTTTCATCTTGTTGTAGCTTTGAAGCAAAATTCCCTTATTTTGTAGTGGAAGGAATTATAACTATGATAAAAATAATTTAAATATATCTATCAATCAATTATTACATTAGTAACAGAAATTGAAGAATTTTTACATATTCCTTAAAATCATTTATAAATCATTTCAATAAACATATTATTATTAATTTAATGTGATAATAGTTAATATTTAATACTATGTAGTACCATTAAATATGATTAAAGAAATCTTTTTCTACGTAATGAATGCAGTCATACTTAATATATAATAGTTAATAATATTAATATTAATATACACTGCCATTTAAATATTTTTAAATAATTTTCTAAAATACTAATTGACAATTATCATTGTGAATAACTTTTAGGTTAATTATTACAGGAAATTTATTTTTTATACTCATAAATGATTGTGAAATCTATATTAACACTCACTCATTTCAAATATATACAAGTGGGCGTATTTTGGATATTTCTAGAATAAACTTAACTTCATGATTGTGATCAATAGATATTAGAAATATTATTTTCGGTTACAAGAATACGGTTACAAGAATATTTTTCTGTTTTTGTTTGCTAATTTTCTGCATTACTATAGTTAGTCTTTTGGTGTATTTTACCAGGGTTAGTTTCTACCTATAGTTAGTTTTAAGTCCTATATATAAATTGCATCAGCTCCTTATTTTGTATCTTTTATCAAATCAATACATGAGTTTTATCAATACTCTTGCTGGGAACTTTTGGGATGATCCATGGGGGAACCCATGGTATTCCTCTAATGCCTTCTACTATCCTACTGTTACTACCTACGCTGCTCCATCTTATTTTACTAAGAATAGACTCTCTCTGAAATTCTCTCCAAGAATTTCTAGTGACTTCTTGATATGAATAACGATCTGAATCAAGGAAAGAGTGAAAGACTAATCAGGAGGATGATTTGATCATGAGGAGCATTAAGAAGGTTAAGATGGTGGATCCCCATGAAGCTCAAGTTCCGGAAGCACAAATAATCTGGTAACACAAGTTTCTTATAAGGAATCTTTGCTTCAACAGATAGATATGATGTCTCAGCCCTTATTTGATGTGGATGACGTTGAAGCCTTTACTGATGAGGAAAAAAATATTTTGGAAGAAGACCCGGTTGAGTACCAACAGGTTAATGAGCTTTGCCCTGTAGTTCCTATCACGGAGGAAGATCATAAATCTTGGTGTGCTCCTTGGCGAAATGCTTTAGTGGTCAAATTGTACTCTTGGTGTGCTCCTTGGCGAAGTGCTTTAGTGGTCAAATTGTTGGGCAAGAAAATCAACAAACAGGTTCTTGAAAATCGTCTCCACGGCTGTCGCGAAAGCCGTTGCTATGTATTATTGTTATTTTTTTTAATTTTTTTATCTAGTGACGACCATGGTCGTCGCTAAAGATATTTTTTTAATTTTAATTTATTATTTTTTATTCTATTTTAATATTTTAAAATTTTAAAATTAATAAAAAAATTCAAAATACTATATAAACACACCGATAGAGGAAAAAATATATATACAAAGACTGTTCAAACATAATACAATAAAACTATAAAAAACATTAAAAAAATCAATGGTGGCGGTGACGACGCTGGTGTTGTGCTGGGGGACGATCCTCATCCTCATCCAATGATTGCTCATCCAGGGCGTCATCGTAGTGGGGGTGCGGCTGAGCCTCTAGCAACTGGTGCATCTGTTGTCGGAGACTTCTGATAAATGTCGTGACCCGGACCCGTCACTCCCGCTAGTATGAGCCCGAGACTTCTGAGTGAGGCTGGTCACACCTGAACGAAGGTTGGTTGACAAGTCCCTAGTGCCATAACAACGACCTCGGGTCTTACCACCCGCAACATCCTTCCAGATTTGTAGGTTGGTGGAGCCATCAAAGCTGGAGCTGTCCCCCATCAGTGACTCTACCTCCCTCATGCGGTCCTTGTAATTTGTCTATTGAGTACATGTAAACGTATAATTAGTTAGTTATATATTCAATTGCAAATATTTGAAATTATATAAAAAATATTGATAAGCACAACATGGACTTACATAGGTAGACCGCGCTCGGTCATCTACCCAGCCACCACCCTTTTTTATATGGGTGGCCAAAAAAAACTCATCGGGCTTTACCTCCTGCCCAACTTGTCGACCTACACAGAATAAGAACACAAATTAATTATTTTAATAACAAATACAAAAATAATACAGAAGAGTGCTTGTTTATACATACCAAATCCAACACCACCTCATGATGGGCCCTGCGGCCCGTGGTGTAGACTGCTTCCCCGCGTTGAGAAGCCCGATTGATCGTATTACGAGCGGACTTCCCCTTGAATTCATCAGAGGCCCAGTAATCCAAAAGACCCTCACAGGCCTCCTCACCACATCAAGTGAGCCTCCTCCCAACCGCCTGAGCCTTGTTCATCATATCTCGAAGGTGACGAACAATCCTTTGCTCGTACACCTTCTTGATTTGGGCCTCATCAGAAGGGTCCCAAGTAACTTTGCTCTGAAAAAAAGTAAGTTATTAGAAAATGACATAACTTAAGCAAAAAATATAAAGTGTTTAGGGTTTTTATTTACCATAAGCTTGTTAGAACCACATGAAACACTAGAAGGGAGGTTGAATAGTGTTTTACAATTCTTTGCAGATTTTATGAAAACCTTTTATAACAAGCAAAGTGATATTCAAAGATTTGAGCAACCTTCCGAAACTGGAGTTATCAGCAACTTGCTGAAATGTTTCAGCAAGTATAGTAAAATGATTTTGAAATAGTTTTGCGTGATAAACCAAGTTTGTTTGCTGCGTAAATTTATAAAATCACTTTTCAGAACCCTCCTTTGTTAGTTAAAACAGAAAGTAAAGAGATAAGGGTTGAGAAAACTTAGCCAAACAATTTATCCTGGTTCACCCACTAACACAGTGAGATACATCCAGTCCCAGGGCAAACACACCACTGGATTTTCCACTATCAGATCAGATACAAGTATTATTTGACCCTAACCTCTTCAGGATAAACACCAAGTATTCTTTGGACACAGCCTCTCCAGGCTAAACCACAAGTATTCTTTGGACACAGCCTCTTCAGGCTAACAACAACAAGTATTCTTTGTTCCTCCAAGCCTCTCCAGGCTCTCAGAAACTTTACAGTGTTTACAATGATAAGTAGGTTTAAGTTCCTGAAGAACTTAAACAGAAACAAATCTTGTACAAAGGATAAATGAGTATGACTCAGGATACAAATGGAATTTTTTGAGTACAAAGAAATTCAGAATGATTTCAGCAGAGTGTTGGCTTGATAAATGTCTTATTGAGCTTGGCTGACTTTCTTTTTGGGATTCTTCCACCTTCAAAGTCTTTCATGAAGCTATATATAGAGTCTAGAAAATGTAACCGTTGAAGATTGATTGGTCACCGTTGAGAGATAGCATATAGTCGTTGAGAGACAATCTTCTGATAGCTTTTGACTTGAAGACAGTAGGTGTGCAGAGACAGTACGGTTCTGACACACAGCGGGTACAGAGGTTCCTTTTCATGTTCTATGTTTCAGGAGACGCAGAAAGAACTCTGTAGACTTCCTTTTTGTTGACGTTTGCATAAGACGTTTAGAGACCTTTAAGTCTTTGCGCAGAAAGCCTTCTGACTTAGACAGATGCTACGTTGAACGTCTTCAGTAAGACTTCTCAGTATATCAGATGGTACAATACTTCAGAAGGTTGGATAATCTTCAGCAGATCCAAAATCTTCAGAGAGTTCTTTATTTTAGATTTGTTCCTTTCAGAGTTGTTGAAATAAAAAGACAAACTACCTTTCTCAGTAGAATATGTTTTTATGCAATCAAATTTGTTAAACATTAAAACCAAGGATAATGAGTCTTGAATCTAATTTGAATACTTAAATTGATTTTGAGACTCAACAAAACTCGGCCCACCACTTGTCTCGTACATCCTGCGGGTTGACCTCCCACTGAGGACCTCAAAATTGCGAACGAATCACATGACCAATGATTGCGATGGGTGGGTTGTTAGGCACCCAACTACAAAATAAACAAATTCAATATTAACTGTTAAAACAATTAAAGATTCAATATTATCAATTCAATAGAAGTAAAAAAATAAACAAATTCACACCCTTGCCAAATGGTCGGATAATATCCCTACCGAGAGGGTCTACCTCATGAGGTCGACTGGAGCTGGTACCCCTTGAACTAAACTGGCTTTGCATCAAACTCAAGGTCAACGTCCCCATCCATCTCAGCCTGAGCGTGCTCAAGGTCCACATCGGGATCAGGCATATGTGGAAGCTCCTCCTCCACCACTGTAGGGATGTCATGATATCCCGGTGTTGGCATGAACCTCATTCCATCGAAGGGCGGCGGGTTACTTGCAGCAGGTATAACCAGTAGCTTTAGGGGAGGAAGAAGAAGACTGGAGGTGGGCCAGCGCAGGCGCTAAAGTAGATGGCAGATTCCGCAGCTGATCAGGATCAGAGGGGATGGTCCTCTCCCAACGGGCGCAATCCACCTGTTTAGCCAGGTCACTCAGAGGGATGGACCTCCCTCTAATAGGTGGGACCTTCTGTCCACCTCTACCACACATTCTGGCATTTTTTCCCTAATTTTAATAAGTTTAAATTAAATATTAAAATACACACCTATAGACTATATATAAATTAAATAATTATATAATTATAGTTACTAATTACTAATGAGTACCGTATGAGTATTGTATATAATTAACAATTATTAATTACAATATATATTTACTAATTATTTAAATTAAATAATTCTAATCTATATAAAATAAGTAATTACTAATTACTTCTAATATATATAAATTATTTCTTGTAGTGAATTATATAAAATAACATACCTATAAATATATCACATTAAATAAATTAAACAACATACCTATATCACATCAATAAACTAATAAAACTAATAAACTACTGATTATTAATAAACTAATAAAACTAATAAACAACATACCTACTAAAGCAATGTTTAAAACTAATAAACTAATACCTATATCATATTAATAAACTAATAAAACTAATAAACTATTGATTACTAATAAACTAATTAAAACTGTAAAACTTACTGGTTGCGACACCGGAAAAGGAATAGGGAAGGAGGTGCAAAGGAACCTATACGGGCAACCGATTCAGATTCCGATCGGTTCAAAATGAACCTATGAATGAGGGGGAGTGTTTAACCGGAGAGATTTTGAAAATGAAAGAGAGAGAGGGATAGAAACAAGGCTTGCATGGAGAGGAAGGAGGAGAAGGAGGAATGTGGAGGAAGAAGGAAGAAGAGGGGATGGGGAAAGATTTTAGCGTGTATCAGAATTTAGTGTAGCGATGGCTTGGCCGTCGCTATGGCCGTCGCTACGTTAAAATTGTTCATGTGCGCCAAGATTTAAATAAAAAAAATAGCAAAGGTAATGAAACACATGTGGGTGATGGTGTGCAGTGGCTGAGACTATTGAAACAGGGTGGAGGAGTGCGGTGTGGCGGCTGTTTGGGCAGAGGTGCTGCTATGCTTGAACCGAGGAACCTGGGAAAGTGGCTGCACATGCACTGACAAGAAAAAAAAATCGCCGCAGACGGTGGCTGTTGGACCGAAGTGCGGCAACGGAACCAGTGCCTGAACGGAAGAGAGAAGAAGGAGGTGCAGAGCTGTGAATGAACGGAGTAGAGAAAGGTGTTGTTGCGCGGACCAGCAGGGTCTGGTGGCTGATCGGAGAAGGTGAACGGTGACTGGGCAGAGAAGGATGGTGGCGCACTGAGGCAATGATGGAGGCTGAGCGGAGATGGCTGGGCGGAGCTGAAAAATTGTTACGGTGGCTGCGATCTCCTTACAAGAATGGAGATGGTGTTGACGGAGGCAGCTTGCGAGAATGACGATGGTGCGACACACCCTAACATTGCAAGACATTTACTGTTGCCCCGGTGTCTCTCTCTTTTTATTTTTTTTAAGACGGATTACGTTGAAAGTAACTGTGGAAAAATCCATACTGTGGAATCCTCTGTTTCAAATATCTAGTTAACGCTCATAGTACGAAACACAGGTGTGGAAATTTCCATGACCAGCTTGTGGAACTCTCTGCTTCAACAATTGAAAGGAACTGTTGGAACCATGCTTGTGGACCATTCCACAACCCAGTTGTGGACTTTCCTCCTTTTTTTTTTTCTTTCAACTTGGAATTTTTTTTCCTGAAACAAAATAACTAAGATCTCATGAAGAATGTAATCATTTAAAAGAAAAGAAAAAAGAAAAAAATTAAAGATCAATAAATAAATCTACAAAAATTAAAATTGCAATAAAATAAAAACTTGGGTTGCCTCCCAAGAAGCACTGTGTTATAATCCTAGTTAGACTTATTTCCCACCTTCAGATGGTGGTACTAAACTTATGGTGGTCCTATTTCTTTCAAAATCACTCCCTAGATACAATTTTAATCTCTGACCATTAACCTTAAAGCTTCTTTCTGAGTTGAGGTCTGAAATTTCAATTGTACCAAAGGGATAAACATTTTTAACAACAAAAGGACCTGACCATCGAGACTTTAACTTACCTGGAAACAGTTTGAGCTTGGAGTTATATAACAACACTTGTTGGCCTGGTGCAAACTCCTTAACCACAATCCTCTTATCATGCCACTTTTTGGTTTGCTCCTTATAGACTTTGACTTTTTCATAGGCTTGCAATTTAAACTCTTCCAATTCATCTAACTGCAAAGTCCTTTTTTCACTTGCATTCTTCAAATCAAAATTCAGAGGATTCTTTGTCATCCCTTTTTTATACTCTTCATGGATTGGGGAACTATGACTTCAACTTTAAATAAACTCTCTCTATCCATTGGATGCTTTGATGCCTTAAACACAGAGAAAGTTACATTTTCATCCGCTACTCGAAGCATGAGTTCTCCTAATTCCACGTCAATTAAAGCTCTCCCGGTGGCTAAGAATGGTCTTCCCAATATGATTGGGACCTTAGTATCTTCCTCCATGTCAAGCACCACAAAATCAGCTGGGAAGATAAATTTATCTACCTTCACTAATACATTCTCCACAACTCCATAAGGATAAGTAACTGAGCGGTCTGCCAGTTGAAGAGATATCATAGTAGGTTTCACTTCTCCAATACCCAACCTCTGAAAAATGGCTAAAGGCATCAAATTGATGCTTGCTCCAAGGTCACACAATGCTTTACCAACCATCAAATTTCCAATCTCACATGGAATTACAAAGCTTCCGGGGTCCTTCAATTTAGGAGGTAATTTTTGTTGAATTATTGCACTGCACTCCTCTATGAGCATGATGGTTGCATCTTCTTGAAGCTTCCTTTTTCTAGACAGCAAGTCCTTCATGAATTTGGCGTAGATTGGCATTTGCTCCAATGTTTCAGCAAAAGGAATATTGATGTGGAGCTTCTTAAAGACATCAAGGAACCTTCCAAATTGCTTCTCTTGCTCTTTTTTCTTCAATCTTTGAGGGAATGGAACATTTGGAGTAGGAACAAAAGCTTTCACTTTATCTTCATTTGCCTTACCAACATCTCCCTCATTCTTTTTCTTACAATTTTTCTCTTCATTTTTCTCTTTTTCTATCACTATTTCATCACTCTCTTGCCTTTTCTCTCTCTCCAATTCACTCCCTTTTTTACTCCTCAACACCTTTCCACTCCTCAATTCAATTGCCTTGCAATATTCCCTTGGGTTGGGAATGGTGTCACTAGGAAATGTACCAGGAGATCTCTCTGAAATCTGTCTTGAAATCTGACCAATCTGATTTTCCAAATTTTTGATTGAAGCTTCTTGGTTCTTGAAATTTGTCCTAGTCTCATTTATGAAGTTGGAAGTTTGCTCAATAAAGATAGAGGTATGTATGAATAACTTCTATAAAGTGCTCTCCAAAGTAGACAACTTGCTCCCCTGAATGCTAGATTGTGCTTGATATTGATAGGGAGGCCTTGGTTGATTAGATTGTCCTGGACCACCCCAAGGTGTATTTGGTGGGTTTCTCCAACCTGAGTTATAAGCATTAGAATATTGATTCTGCTGCTGCCCCACTACATTAACCTGTAATTCTTGTTGATTGGCTTGACATTCACCATTTTGATGCACTTCTCCACAAATGTCACACACCAAGGAAGGTGTATTAACCGCTTTAGCCTGCATACTACCCAACTGTTGAGTCAGATTGGTGATTTGTTGGGTCAAAAGCTTATTCTGAGCAAGGATAGCATCCAAAGTATTAACTTCCAATACTCCACCCTTCCTATTTTGGCGGTCAAACTGCATATTCACTGTGTTGTTCGCCATCAATTCAAGAGTCTCCATGGCTTCCTCTGGTGTTTTCAGATTAAATGACCCTCCACTTGCTGCATCCAAAATTGCCTTAAAAGAGGGTGAAAGGCCATTATAGAAAATTTGTACCTGCAGCCAATCTGGTAAAGCATGATGAGGACACTTCTGAAGTAGCTCTTTGTACCTTTCCCATGCCTCATATAAGGACTCAGACTCTTGTTGCACAAAAGTGGTGATCTCATTCCTCATTCTTGCTGACTTGGATAGAGGAAAATACTTGTTCACAAACTTAGTAGCCAAATCATCCCATGTAGAAATACTCCCTTGAGGTTGTGACTGAAGCCAACTCTTAGCTTTATCCCGTAATGAGAAAGGAAAAAGCCTCAAGCGGACTGCATCATCAGTAGCTCCATTGATTTTCAAGGTATCACAGATTGCAAGAAAATTCTCCAGGTGAGAATTTGGATCCTCTGAAGCTGCACCTCCAAACTGATTTTGTTGGATGACTTGTAGGAGTGCAGGCTTAATTTTAAAGTTGTTGGCCTGAATGGGAGGCCTCACAATACTCCCCCTGTAGCAATTAGGATCTGGCATAGAATAGTCCCGCAAGGTCCTTCTCATATTATCAGCTTCTTCCGCCATTGCTACAAAAATTCTAAAATAACTATAAATAAAAATAGAAAAGTGTTAACTATCTAAAATCTACAACTCAAATCTCAACTTTATTAGTTTACTTTTATCAACAAAAATTTCAATCCCCGGCAACGGCGCCAAAAACTTGTTGTACGTTTGGCAAGTGAACCAATCGTTACTGTAGTAATAAAAATATCGTCCTCAGGGATTGAAATTGTTGAATACCAGTTTACTAATTTACGTTAAGTTTGAGAAATTATAAAATAGAATTAGAACACTAAATTATAAAATAAACTAAATTTAAAGATAAGTAAAATTATAAAGGAAATTCAATTACTAAAAACAAACGTTAGAGAATTGATTTCGTATTCTTTCTTATAGGTTCTTTCCCTATTTCAGCTGATGCAAGTATTCTAACTATCCATTTGAGTTAATTAAGAGTTGTTTACCCCTAATCCCTTAGGCAAGTAAATCTGTTCATTGAACCCTAATCCCCAATTCCTTAGGAAAATTATGAAACCCAATAGAACTATGAAGAACACATTATCATCTCATATGAAAACTAATTAAGCATGCCAAATTTCCCAATTGTGACAGAGCTTAACTTGTTCTACCTCTAATCGCAAACAATCCCCAATTTCCCAATTGTGAAATTGCTCATAGAATAACCATTCACCAATGGACAATAGAAACAGAGATAGAACACAATGAAAATTAGAATTACTAAGCATCAACAAATAGGTTCATAACATATAATTCAGAAAACTACATCAATCCTCTAACTAAGAAAATTAGCTATGCATAATGTAAAAGATAGAACCATAAGTTATGGAAGCAATTGGTTGCATGAAGGTAGCCTCCACCTCCCGGTCTTGGCTTTCTTCTCAGCTGCCCTTTTGTCTTCTGCCAAGTCTCTCTATCTTCTCTGCATGCCATGGTGAAACCCCCTCTATTCATTTATAATGAATTGCCTTTAATCTGGGCCAAGCCAACTTTACAACTCAAAAGTCACGTATTAGGTCGAACCACAAGCATGGAAAAATCCACAACCTGCTTGTGGTTTGTTCTGACTTCAATTTATCACTTCTGATGCGTTTCCACAGGCTATGGATCGATCCACAACCTACCTGTGGACTTTCTGAATTCAATTTTACAACTCTGCAGCGTTTCCACAGGCTATGGATCGATCCACAACCTGCATGTGGACTTCTCCGACTTTAAAACTCCACTTTAGGCAAGGGAGGTGAGTGCTTTTAAAAAACTAGAGGGGAGATATTTGTCATTCAGACAAACCTCAGGGGAGTAAATGCAATTTTCCCCTATAAAAATAAAAAGATAAAAAGAGGAGATAAATGAAAAAAATAAAATAATTGAAGTGAAGGACAATTTTAAAAATAAAGAGCTCTATATTAGAAGAACAATTTTAAATCCCTTTCTTATTTATTTCTAAACATTCCTCAAATTACTAAATAAGGTAAAATTTAAATACATCAAATACTAATTTTTTTTTATATTTTCAAAAGATTGAATGTATTTAATTTTTTTATTATTTTTTCATAAAATTTAGGGAAATTAATAGAAAATAAAATTACATGCATATAGCAGTAGGCATAATGACATTCCGTAAAAAAGAAAAAAGACCCACTGCTAAAACTTCCATATTTACTGAATGGGTTAAGTCAATTTCACACCAATTTGAAAAGGTTCAACAACAAAAAATCTTTTGGTGTGTATATGAGAAGTCGTTCAACACCAATATTGATAATATTATGATGAGACATATAATGATATTTGGGATTTAGTGTAATAATTATTCTACGTTTGATGATAAATCAAATCAAAACAAAATAGAAGTAAAAAAAACGTGAAAGGAAGTAGTATAACCGTATCAGAACTCAAAGCATTGGATTTGGTTCGCTCCAACACGCAAAGAGTGTAGCTTTAACGAAAACGAGCCACACTTTCTTAAGCTTAAATAGCAGAACAGAGCCAGAACAACACACAAATACAATTAGTTTCAATTTCCAAAACCCATTTGATCTTCATTTTCCTAGCAAGCCTTGGCAATGCATCAAAAACTTTGTTTCATGAAACAATGTGTTTCCCCATTAGCTCTGTTACTACGTCTAGAAGCAGTAATCATAGTGTTGCAATACTCACTGTGTTTCATGTCAAGGATCCCATTATGCAAATCAACAATGTCAAAGTCGCAGAATTCAATCCCATCGGCAACACCACACTAATTTTTATATAATCTTTTGTATAATAAAAATAAAAAGATAAAAAAGATGAGATAAATAAAAAATTAAATAATTATATTGATGTGAAGGACATTTAAAAATAAAGAGCTGTATATTTATAAGATTAATTTAAATCCCTTTCGTACTTATTTCTAAAAATTCCTCAAATTACTAAATAAGGTAAAATTTAAATACATGAAATATTAATTCTTTTTATATTTTCAAAAGATTGAATGTATTTAATTTTTTTAATATATTTCCATAAAATTTAGGGAGATTAATAGAAAATAAAATTACATGCATATAGCAGCAGGTATAATGACATTTCGTAAAAATGAAAAAGAACTCACTGCTAAAACCTTCCATATTTACTGAATGGGGTTAAGTCAATTTCACACAAATTTGAAAAGGTCCAACAACAAAAAATCTTTGGTGTGTCTATGAGAAGTTGTTCAACACTAATATTGATACTATTATGATGAGACATATAATGATTTTCACATGCACCTTCTCCAGCACATGCACCATCGTTGTGTCCTTTCTCTTCAATGACCCTGTGTCTGGTATTGTCCCTAATGCTATCTTCCCTTAATTATAGAATTAATAAATATATTAGTCCCTAATTTCCAATGAAATTATCACTTTTTTCAATCTCTCTCTACACCTTAAATTTGGGATTTAGTGTAATAATTATTCTATGTTTTATGATAAATCAAATCAAAACAAAATAGAAGTAATAAAAACGTGAAAGAAAGTAGTATGACTGTATCATAACTCAAAGCTTTGGATTTTTTCGCACCAACACGCAAAGAGCATAGCTTTAAGGAAAATGAGCCACATTTCTTAAGCTTAAATAGCAGATCACAGAGCAGAACATCAAACAAACAAATTAGTTGCAATTTCCAAAACCCAATTAATCTTAATTTTCCTAGCCAGCCATGGCAGTGCATCAAAAACTTGGTTTCATGAAACGGTGCGTTTCCCCATTAGCTCTGTTACTACTTCTAAGCAGCAGTAATCATAGGTGTAGCAATACTCACCGTGTTTCATGTCAAAGATCCCATTATGCAAATCAACAATGTCAAAGTCGCAGATTTCAATCCCATCGGCAACACCACACTTTAATTTTTATATAATCTTTTGTATAATAAAAATAAAAAGATAAAATAGAGAAGATAAATAAAAAAATAAATAACTGATGTGAATGACATTTTAAAAATAAAGAGCTCTATATTTAGAAGAACAATTTTAAATCCCTTTCGTACTTATTTCTAAAAATTCCTTAAATTACTAAATAAGGTAAAATTTAAATACATTAAATACTAATTCTTTTTTATATTTTCAAAAGATTGAATGTATTTAATTTTTTTAATATTTTTCCATAAAATTTAGGGAGATTAATAGAAAATAAAATTACATGCATATAGCAGTAGGTATAATGACTTTTCGGAAAAAGAAAAAAGAACTCACTGAAAAAACTTCCATATTTATAGAATTGGTTAAGTCAATTTCACACAAATTTGAAAATGTTCAACAACCAAAAATCTTTTGGTGTGTATATGAGAAGTCGTTTAACACAGATATTGATTCTATTATGATGAGACATATAATGATTTTCACAGGCATCTTGACCAGCACATCCACCATCGTTGTGTCTTTTCCCCTCAATGATCCTGTGTCTGATATTGTCCCTAATGCTATCTCCCTTAATTATAGAATTAATAAATATATTAGGATTAATTTCCAATGAAATTATAGCTTTTTCAATCTCTCTCTACATATTAAATTTGGGATTTAATGTAATAATTATTCTACATTTGATGATAAATCAAATCAAAACAAAATAGAAGTAATAAAACGTGAAAGGAAGTAGTATAACCGTATCAGAATTCAAAGCGTTGGATTTTTTCGCACCAACACGCAAAGAGCGTAGCTTTAAGGAAAACGAGCCACACTTTCTTAAGCTTAAATAGACGAACAGAGCAGAACAACACGCAAACACAATTAGTTGCAATTTCCAAAACCCAATTGATCTTCATTTTCCTAGCCAGCCATGGTAGTGCATCAAAAACTTGGTTTCATGAAACGGTGCGTTTGCCCATTAGCTTTGTTACTACTTCTAGCAGCAGTAATCATAGGTGTTGCAATACTCATCGTGTTTCATGTCAAGGATCCCATTATGCAAATCAACAATGTCAAAGTCGCAAAATTGAATCTCATCGCCAACACCACACTTTAATTTTTATATAATATTTTGTATAATAAAAATAATAATATAAAAAAGAGGACATAAATAAAAAAATTAAATAATTGATGTGAAGGAAATTTGAAAGATAAAGAGCTTTATATTTAGAAGAAAAATTTTTAAATACCTTTGTAATTATTTCTAAAATTTCCTCAATTACTAAATAAGGTAAAATTTAAATACATCAAATACTAATTCTTTTATATTTTCAAAGATTGAATGTATTTAATTTTTTTTAATATATTTCCATAAAATTTAGGGAGATTAATAGAAAATAAAATTACATGCATATAGCAGTAGGCATAATGGCATTTCATAAAAAAAAAAAGGACTCACTGCTAAAACTTCCATATTTACTTGACTGATGGGTAAGTCCATTTCACACCAATTTGAAAAGGTTCAACAACAAAAAATCTTTTGGTGTGTATATGAGAAGTCGTTCAACACCAATATTGATATTATTGTGATGAAACATATAATGATTTTCAAAGGCAACCTTCACCACCAACATCCACCATCGTTGTGTCCTTTCCCTTCAATGACCCTATGTCCGGTATTGTCCCTAATGCTATCTCCCTTATTTATAGAATTAATAAATATATTAGGATTAATTTTCCAATGAAATTATCACTTCTTTCAATCTCTCTCTACACATTAAATTTGGGATTTAGTGTATAATTATTCTACGTTTGATGAATAATCAATCAAAACAAAATAGAAGTAATTAACGTGAAAGAAAGTAGTATAACCGTATCAGAACTCAAAGCGTTGGATTTTTAGGCACCAATACACAAAGAGCGTAGCTTTAAGGAAAACGAGCAACACTTTCTTAAGCTAAAGAGCATAACAACACACAAACACAATTAGTTGCAATATCCAAAACCCTATTGATCTTCATTTTCCCTAGTCAGCTATGGTAGTGCATCAAAAACTTGGTTTCATGAAACGGTTCATTTGCCCATTAGCTCTGTTACTACTTCTAGCAGCAATAATCATAGGTGTTGCAATACTCACCGTGTTTCATGTCAAGGATCCCATTATGCAAATAAACAATGTCAAAGTCGCAGAATTCAATCCCATCGGCAACACCAGACTTTAATTTTATATAATCTTTTGAATAATAAAAATAAAAAGATAGATAAGAGGAGATAAATAAAAAAATAAAATAATTGATGTGAAGGACAATTTTAAAAATAAAGAGCTCTATATTTAGAACAATAATTTTAAATCCCTTTCTACTTATTTCTAAAAAATTCCTCTAAGTAATAAATAAGATAAAATTTAAATACATCAATCACTATTCTTTTTATATTTTCAAAAGATTGAATGTATTTAATTTTTTTATAATTTTCCATAAAATTTAGGGAGATTGATAGAAAATAAAATTACATGAATATAGTAGTAGGCATAATGACATTTTGTAAAAAGAAAAAAGAACTCACTGCTAAAACTTCCATATTTAGTGAATAGGTTAGTCAATTTCACACAAATTTGAAAAGGTTCAACAACAAAAAAAAATCTTTGGTGTGTCTATGAGAAGTCGTTCAACACCTAATATTGATACTATTATGATGAAACATATAATAATTTTCATAGGCACCTTCATCAGCACATCCACCATCGTTGTGTCCTTTCCCTTCAATGACCCTGTGTCTCGTATTGTCCCTAATGCTATTTCCCTTAATTATAGAATTAATAAATATATTAGGATTAATTTCCAATGAAATTATCACTTTTTTCAATCTCCTCTCTACACCTTAAATTTGGGATTTAGTGTAATAATTATTCTGCGTTTGATGATAAATCAAATCAAAAACAAAATAGAAGTAATAAAACGTGAAAGGAAGTAGTATAATCGTATCAGAATTCAAAGCGTTGGATTTTTTCACACCAACACGCAATAGAGCGTAACTTTAAGGAAAACGAGCCACACTTTCTTAAGCTTAAACAGACGAACAGAGCAGGACAACACACAAACACAATTAGTTGCAATTTCCAAAACCCAATTGATCTTCATTTTCCTAGCTAGCCATGGCAGTGCATCAAAAAACTTGGTGTCATGAAACGATGCGTTGGCCCATTATCTCTGTTACTACTTCTAAGCAGTAGTAATCATAGGTGTTGTTGCGATACTCACCGTGTTCAAGGATCCCATTATGAAAATCATCAACAATGTCAAAAGTCGCATAATATTCATTCCCATCGACAAACACCATACTTCATTTTTACTATAATCTTTTGTGTAATAAAAATAAAACAGTAAAAAAAATAGGAGATAAATAAAAGAAATAAAATATTCAATGTGAAGGATAATTTAAAAAAATAAAGAGCCTATATTTAGAAGAACAATTTTAAATCCCTTTTCGTACTTATTTTAAAAATTCCTCAAATTAATAAATAAGGTAAAATTTAAATAAATCAAATACTAATTCTTTTTATATTTTAAAAGAGTGAATGTATTTAATTTTTTTATATTTTTCCATAAAATTTAGGGAGATTAATAGAAAATAAAATTACATGCATATAGCAGCAGACATAATGACATTTCGTAAAAAAGAAAAAAAGAACTCGCTGGTAAAACTTCCATATTTACTGAATGAGTTAAGTCAATTTAACACCAATTTGAAAAGGTTCAACAACAAAAAAAATCTTTTGGTGTGTATATGAGAAGTTGTTCAACACCAATATTGATACTCTTTTGATGAGACATATGATTTTCACAGGCACCTTCACCAGCACGGATTGAAATCACATGTCCCATGTACCTGTCTCAATTCATGTCCCATCAATTAAATTTTTCCAAATCATTTAAAATATCCACGTGGATTATTCTTTTATCTCACCTTTCGTTAACGTTACTTTAACGCCGTTGAGCATATTCAGAGCTCATATTTTGTTAGTATGAGCTTCAGGCCGTTTCAATTTCAATTTGTATTTTTCTGCTGAAGCGTTTCTCACATCAACCCCAAAGAGTCACACAATCGGGCAAGCAAATCTCGTAATGCGTGATGAAATTTCACCATATTCTTTCCGATCTTCGTCTTTTGATTGGATTTTTATTTTATGTAAATAATTTTTGTTGCAGGCAATTATTTTGGGAGAATCTTCCTTACATTGCTTTTAATTCTTAAACTCATGTTCTATTCTAGACTTTAAATTTCATATTACTTTTCATGATTACTCGTTGAGAGTTTTAAATATTTTTAATGACAGGAACATAATATACATACTAAGTAAGAACAACATTTTTTTTTGGTCAGAAGTAAGAACAACATTTTGAAACAAACAATTAGTGTAGCCAAGGTCATTGATGGAGTCTAAATCCATGAAGCAACCTATCATGTGGGTGTTATTTGACATTGATGGGTCGTCTCTGTCTGTGATTATTTCTTCAAGATCTTGAAGGGGAATGTGAATGAGCGAACCCGCCTGCTCACTATCACACTCATGCACGAGAAGTCTGTTGTGGTCGGAGATGGATCAGTGCCAATGAAAAAATAAAGGGAAATTCTATGGTACCCTCCAATGACCTGTGTCTGGTATTGTCCCTAATACTATCTCCCTTAATTATAGAATTAATAAATATATTACGTTTAATTTCCAATGAAATTATCACTTTTTTCAATCTCTCTCTACCTTAAATTTGGGATTTAGTGTAATAATTATTCTACGTTGAGATAAATCAAATCAAAATCAAAAAACTAAGAAAGTAGATAAAAGTAGTAAATAAAACGTGAAAGGAAGTAGTATAACTGTATCAGAACTCAAAGCGTTGGATTTTTTCGCACCAACACGCAAAGAACGTAGCTTTAAGGAAAACGAGCCACACTTTCTTAAGCTTAAATAGCAGAACAGAGCAGAACAACACACAAACACAATTAGTTGCAATTTCCAAACCCAATTGATCTTCATTTTCCTAGCCAGCCATGGCAGTGCATCAAAAACTTGGTTTCATGAAACGGTTCGTTTGCCCATTAGCTTTGTTACTACTTCTAGCAGCAGAAATCATAGGTGTTGCAATACTCACCATGTTTCATGTCAAGGATCCCATTATGCAAATCAACAATGTCAAAGTCACAGAATTCAATCCCATCGGCAACACCACACTAATCACTGATGTATCCATGAAAAACCCAAACTTTGCATCCTTTGAGTACAATAACACCACCACAACTCTGTACTACCGTGGAATCATGGTGGAGAGGCAAGAGGGCCACCAGGAAAGGCTAAGGCCAAGGCACACAATAAGGATGAATATGACCATGAATGTGATTACTCCGCACATTGCTTCTAGTCCATATTTTAAGAAAGACCTTCATTCATGGGTGTTTACTATGAGCAGCTTTTCAAGAGTTCCAGGGCAGGTGAAGATATTGAACTTGTTTAAGCAACATGTTGTTGTCACAACCAAATGCATCACCACTTTTAGTATTTTTAGCCAGGAAATCAAAAAGCAAATTTGTAAGTAGAATGCTAAGATCTAGTGATTCGTAAAATTATATCATTATAAAACCAAAAATAATGAGAAATTAATCTCCTTATTAAATTTGTCTCCTTTAAATTACCAAAAAAATTGTCTCGTTTAATTTTCACTTTTGAAATTTTGGGTGTTCTGCTTTCTTCGCTAAAAAGAAACAGAATCATCTGGTAAAGGACTGCTTGGTCTCGCAGGCAGTTAACCTTTCATCTTGTTGTAGCTTTGAAGCAAAATCCCCTTTTTTGTAGTGGAAGGAATTATAACTATGATAAAAATAATTTAATATATCTATCAATCAATTATTACATTAGTAACAGAAATTGAAGAATTTTACATATTCCTTAAAATCATTTATATATCATTTCAAAACATATTATTATTAATTTAATGTGATAATAGTTAATATTTAATACTATGTAGTACCATTAAATATGATTAAAGAAATCTTTTCTACGTAATGAATGCAGTCATACTTAATATATAATAGTAATAATATAATATTAATATACACTGCCATTTAAATATTTTTAAATAATTTTCAAATACTAATTGACAATTATCATTGTGAATAACTTTTAGGTAATTGTTACAGGAATTTATTTTTTATACTCATAAATGATTGTGAAATCTATATAACACTCACTCATTTCAAATATATACAAGTGGGCGTATTTGGATATTTCTAGAATAAACTTAACTTCATGATATTATTAATTAAAATTTAGTTGATTTAAATGTTTTTTAATCAATCATAATTTAATTATTTGTTTCTTATAAGGAACAATGAGAGTAGCTTCGAATGGCTTGTACCCTGTAGCTAAGTTGTTAATAGTCACCATTCGTTTTTCTTACAGGGTTACTTTACTTAAACTCTACATTTTATTCCATTCAATAATATTAGGGTAATGTTGTCTTCTTACTGTCCTATATGACACTTTTGGAGTGTTTGTTACAAAGAGAAACCATAATCAATTGAATATAGGTGTACTAATAAGTAAAAATAATCGGACTAGAAAAGTTCTGCGACAATCTACATACTTCATACTCATGTCATTTGTTATTCTCATTCACAAAAATGACAAAACTATAGGCCTATGGCCATAAACCTCCCTTAAAAATTCTGATAAAAAAAGAAAACTATAGGTAACAAAACAAAAAAAAGAAGGACAACGACTCAACAAATATCGCATTCTATATATTAGAGATAAATACAATGGTTGTGATCAATAGATATTAGAAATATTATTTTCGGTTACAAGAATACGGTTACAAGAATATTTTTCTGTTTTTGTTTGCTAATTTTCTGCATTACTATAGTTAGTCTTTTGGTGTATTTTACCAGGGTTATTTCTACCTATAGTTAGTTTTAAGTCCTATATATAAATTGCATCAGCTCCTTATTTTGTATCTTTTATCAAATCAATACATGAGTTTTATCAATACTCTTGCTGGGAACTTTTGGGATGATCCATGGGGGAACCCATGGTATTCCTCTAATGCCTTCTACTATCCTACTGTTACTACCTACGCTGCTCCATCTTATTTTACTAAGATGGTATCAGAGCTCCATCCATGGAGCTCACCACGTTTCAAGAACCGGAAGAAGCCTCGCTACTTTCTCAAGACTTTACTGTCAATAATTGCAGAAGCTATTTCGGAGACGTGTTCATCTCCTTCATTCAAGAAATCCTCTGCTGCACCGGTTTCATATCATGTTTCTTCCTCTAATCTCTTCTGACACATGACATTGGCAAAGACTCCGCTGCAAAGTTGGATTGGAAATCATCACCGAACTCTCTCATTTTCGGAAGTTTCGAAATAAAAGCGTATCAAACACCACAGACTGTCATTGCTCGCTTCAATGGCGGTCAGCAGCAGCCTTCTTCCGTAGTTGCGCGTTTGCCTCCTCCGGCTTCTCCCCAACGCTGTCCTTCTCGTTTTTGGCAGCCAGCTTCTTCTGCTCGTAGTGGTTCATCCCCGTGCGGAACCCTCGAAACCGAAGTCAACCTAACCGTCTACGAGATCTTCATTGCCGCTTGTCACACCTCTGGTAAGCCTGGGATTTATGGTGAGACAGAGGATAACTTCATTGTTTGCAAGATAGTGAGACAGAGGATTTACGTGGAGTTCATCTTTGACCCGGGTGGAGTTAGTCTATGTCTCGTGGTTGCTTTCTTGAATATGATCTATTTTCTTTCTCTTCTACAATTAGCCTTTTTCTGTGTTGCTGTTTTGTTCTAGAAAGAATGTTGCCAACCCAAGCTGGCAAGGTCACTAATGTTCATGTGCATAAGTTGTTTGGTTTTATGCCTAAGAGGGATGTGCAGATACTGTTTGGTGCAATGCCTAAGAGGAACGAGGTTTTTTTGCTGTTCTTTCCTTATGGTGTTCCTCTACCATATGAGGTTGGTGAAATTGATAGTTATAAATTGCTTAAAGATATTGATTAAGTTGCAGATTATTCAAGAGGTTTGCGGCAGGCCATTGGTGGCCGTGAATTTGAGCTTCTTAGAATTTTTGTTGTCAAAGACATCTCTAAAAGAGACAAGGAATTAACAGAGGGATCTAGCATAGAGAAGCTTGAGACTTGTTCAATGGTAATCTGATGGAGTGGTTGAGTTCTTCCTCTGATACTAAATCCATAATTCTTTTGGAAGAAGCAATCCTTGGTGCAGCTGTGATGATGGCAGAGTTAGCAATAGAAGTTGTTTTTGGTGTCCTCACTTGGTTTCAAGTTGGTATTGGTTGATACCAATTACCAACTTGCGGGAGGGTATTAGAAATATTATTTCGGTTACAAGAATATGGTTACAAGAATATTTTTCTGTTTTTGTTTGCTAATTTTCTGCATTACTATAGTTAGTCTTTTGGTGTATTTTACCAGGGTTAGTTTCTACCTATAGTTAGTTTTAAGTCCTATATATAAATTGCATCAGCTCCTTATTTTGTATCTTTTATCAAATCAATACATGAGTTTTATCAATACTCTTGCTGGGAACTTTTGGGATGATCCATGGGGGAACCCATGGTATTCCTCTAATGCCTTCTACTATCCTACTGTTACTACCTACGTGCTCCATCTTATTTTACTAAGAATAGACTCTCTCTGAAATTTCTCCAAGAATTTCTAGTGACTTCTTGATATGAATAACGATCTGAATCAAGGAAAGAGTGAAAGACTAATCAGGAGGATGATTTGATCATGAGGAGCATTAAGAAGGTTAAGATGGTGGATCCCCATGAAGCTCAAGTTCCGGAAGCACAAATAATCTGGTAACACAAGTTTCTTATAAGGAATCTTTGCTTCATCAGATAGGTATGATGTCTCAGCCCTTATTTGATGTGGATGACGTTGAAGCCTTTACTGATGAGGAAAAAATATTTTGGAAGAAGACCCGGTTGAGTACCAACAGGTTAATGAGCTTTGCCCTAGTTCCTATCACGGAGGAAGATCATAACTCTTGGTGTGCTCCTTGGCGAAATGCTTTAGTGGTCAAATTGTACTCTTGGTGTGCTCCTTGGCGAAATGCTTTAGTGGTCAAATTTTTGGGCAAGAAAATCAACAAACAGGTTCTTGAAAATCGTCTCCACGGCTGTCGCGAAAGCCGTTGCTATGTATTATTGTTATTTTTTTTAATTTTTTATCTAGTGACGACCATGGTCGTCGCAAGATTTTTTTAATTTTAATTTATTATTTTTTATTCTATTTTAATATTTTAAATTTTAAAATTAATAAAAAATTCAAAATACTATAAAACACCGATAGAGGAAAAAATATATTACAAAGACTGTTCAAACATAATACAATAAAACTATAAAAAACATTAAAAAAATCAATGGTGGCGGTGACGACGCTGGTGTTGTGCTGGGGGACGATCCTCATCCTCATCCAATGATTGCTCATCCAGGGCGTCATCGTAGTGGGGGTGCGGCTGAGCCTCCAGCAACTGGTGCATCTGTTGTCGGAGACTTCTGATAAATGTCGTGACCCGGACCCGTCACTCCCGCTAGTATGAGCCCGAGACTTCTGAGTGAGGCTGGTCACACCTGGACGAAGGTTGGTTGACAAGTCCCTAGTGCCATTACAACAACCTCGGGTCTTACCACCCGCAACATCCTTCCAGATTTGTAGCTTGGTGGAGCCATCAAAGCTGGAGCTGTCCCCCATCAATGACTCCACCTCCCTCATGCGGTCCTGGTAATTTGTCTGTTGAGTACATGTAAACGTATAATTAGTTAGTTATATATTCAATTGCAAATATTTGAAATTATATAAAAAATATTGATAAGCACAAACATGGACTTACATAGGTAGACCGCGCTCGGTCATCTACCCAGCCACCACCCTTTTTTATATGGGTGGCCAAAAAAAACTCATCGAGCTTTACCTCCTGCCCAACTTGTCGACCTACACAGAATAGAACACAAATTAATTATTTTAATAACAAATACAAAAATAATACAGAAGAGTGCTTGTTTATACATACCAAATCCAACACCACCTCATGGTGGGCCCTGTCGCTCGTGGTGTAGACTGCTTCCCCGCGTTGAGAAGCCCGATTGATCTTATTACGAGCGGACTTCCCCTTGAATTCATCAGAGGCCTAGTAATCCAAAGACCCTCACAGGCCTCCTCACCACATCAAGTGGGCCTCCCCCCAGCCGCCTGAGCCTTGTTCATCATATCTCGAAGGTGACGAACAATCCTTTGCTCGTACACCTTCTTGATTTGGGCCTCATCAGAAGGGTCCCAAGTAACTTTGCTCTGAAAAAAAGTAAGTTATTAGAAATGACATAACTTAAGCAAAAAATATAAAGTGTTTAGGGTTTTTATTTACCATAAACTTGTTAGAACCACATGAAACACTAGAAGGGAGGTTGAATAGTATTTTACAATTCTTTGCGGATTTTATGAAAACCTTTTATAACAGCAAAGTGATATTCAAAGATTTGAGCAACCTTCCGAAACTGGAGTTATCAGCAACTTGTTGAAATGTTTCAACAAGTATAGTAAAATGATTTTGAAATAGTTTTGCGTGATAAACCAAGTTTGTTTGCTGCGTAAATTTAAAATCACTTTTCAGAACCCTCCTTTGTTAGTTAAAACAGAAAGTAAAGAGATAAGGGTTGAGAAAACTTAGCCAAACAATTTATCCTGGTTCACCCACTAACACAGTGAGATACATCCAGTCCCAGGGCAAACACACCACTGGATTTTCCACTATCTGATCAGATACAAGTTATTTGACCCCTCTTCAGGCTAAACACCAAGTATTCTTTGGACACAGCCTCTCCAGGCTAAACCACAAGTATTCTTTGGACACAGCCTCTTCAGGCTAACAGCAACAAGTATTCTTTGTTCCTCCAAGCCTCTCCGGCTCTCAGACACTTTACAGTGTTTACAATGATAAATAGGTTTAAGTTCCTGAAGAACTTAAACAGAAACAAATCTTGTACAAAGGATAAATGAGTATGACTCAGGATACAAATGGAATTTTCTGAGTACAAAGAAATTCATAATGATTTCAGCAGAGTGTTGGCTTGATAAATTTCTTATTGAGCTTGGACGACTTTCTTTTTGGGATTCTTCCACCTTCAAAGTCTTTCATGAAGCTATATATAGAGTCTAGAAAATGTAACCGTTGAAGATTGCTTGGTCACCGTGAGAGATAGCATATAGTCGTTGAGAGACAATCTTCTGATAGCTTTTGACTTGAAGACAGTAGGTGTGCAGAGACAGTACGGTTCTGACACACAGCAGGTACAGAGGTTCCTTTTCATGTTCTATGTTTCAGGAGACGCAGAAAGAACTCTGTAGACTTCCTTTTTGTAGACGTTTGCATAAGACGTTAGAGACCTTTAAGTCTTTGCGCAGAAAGCCTTCTGACTTAGACAGATGCTACGTTGAACGTCTTCAGTAAGACTTCTCAGTATATCAGATGGTACAATACTTCAGAAGGTTGGATAATCTTCAGCAGATCCAAAATCTTCAGAGAGTTCTTTATTTTAGATTTGTTCCTTTCAGAGTTGCTGAAATAAAAAGACAAACTACCTTTCTCAGTAGAATATGTTTTTACGCAATCAAATTTGTTAAACATTAAAACCAAGGATAATGAGTCTTGAATCTAATTTGGATACTTAAATTGATTTTGAGACTCACAAAACTCGGCCACCACTTGTCTCGTACATCCTGCGGGTTGACCTCCCACTGAGGACCTCAAAATTGCGAACGAATCACATGACCAATGATTGCAATGGGTGGGTTGTTAGGCACCCAACTACAAAATAAACAAATTCAATATTAACTGTTAAAACAATAAAGATTCATATTATCAATTCAATAGAAGTAAAAAATAAACAAACTCACCCCTTTCCAAATGGTCGGATAATATCCCTACCAAGAGGGTCTACCTCATGAGGTCGACTGGAGCTGGTACCCTTGAACTGAACTGGCTTTGCATCAAACTCAAGGTCAACGTCCCCATCCATCTCATCCTGAGCGTGCTTAAGGTCCACACGGGATCAGGCATATGTGGAAGCCTCCTCCACCACCGTAGGGATGTCATGATATCCCGGTGTTGGCATGAACCTCATTCCATCGAAGGGCGGCGGGTTACTTGCAGCAGGTTATACCAGTAGCTTTAGGGGAGGAAGAAGAAGACTGGAGGTGGGCCACCGCAGGCGCTAAAGTAGATGGCAGATTCCGCAGCTGATTAGGATCAGAGGGATGGTCCTCTCCCAACGGGCGCGATCCACCTGTTTAGCCAGGTCACTCAGAGGGATGGACCTCCCTCTAATAGGTGGGACCTTCTGTCCACCTCTACCACGCATTCTGGCATTTTTTCCCTAATTTTAATAAGTTTAAATTAAATATCAAATACACACCTATAGACTATATAAAATTATTAAATTATATACAATAAAATATATACAATAATATAAATTAATAATTATATAAATTAAATTTACTAATTACTAATGAGTACCGTAGGAGTATTGTATATAATTAACAATTATTAATTACAATATATATTTACTAATATGATTAAATAATTCTAATCTATATAAATGAAGGAAGGACGAAGGACGAAGGACGGAGGACGATAGGAACGCGAAGAGAGAGACAAGGAGGGCGGGGAGGGAAGGATAGGAAAGAACAGCGAGAAAGAGAGCACAAAAGGAAAGAAAGGAACAACAAACTAACACAAGATAACGATAAAAACGAAGAAACTACTATTATAGAAAACGAATAAAAATAATAAACAACATACCTACTAAAGCAATGTTTAAAACTAATAAGCTCTATATATCATATTAATAAAACTAATAAAACTAATAAACTATTGATTACTAATAAACTAATTAAAACTGTAAAACTTACTGGTTGCGACACCGGAAAAGGAATAGGGAAGGAGGTGCAAAGGAACCTATACGGGCAACCGATTCAGATTCTGATCGGTTCAAATGAACCTATGAATGAGGGGGAGTGTTTAACCGAGAGAAGAGATTTGAAAATGAAAGAGAGAGAGGGATAGAAACAAGGCTTGCATGGAGAGGAGGAGGAGGAGAAGGAGGAATGTGGAGGAAGAAGGAAGAAGAGAGGGGAGGGGGAAAGATTTTAGCGTGTATCAGAATTTAGTGTAGCGATGGCCTGGCCGTCGCTATGGCCGTCGCTACGTTAAAATTGTTCATGTGCGCCAAGATTTAAATTTTAATTAAAATATAGCGACGGCCTGGTCGTCGCTACGCTTAATTTTAATATTTTTAGAAAAAATAATTAGTTTTTAAGTGTAGCAACGACCCCAGTGTAACGTCCTAATTTCTTAATTCAAGAATAATGCCCGTTGGAAAACACTATTCCGAATTTCTGAAATTATTTCGCGTCATTTTCGATATCAGCATACAAATAACGCAATTGCCTGAGCAATCCAACGTTGCTTAGACTTCCACAAAACTCACACATCATAGCATTCAATTCAAACCTTATTAAAACCTAGGGAACGAACCCACACGTTGGGGTGTTATGGTTCATAAAACTCCTACCGGAAATTCGGCATAGTTTCCCCTAAAAATTGGACATTTCCCAATTTTCAACTTAACCTGAAAACCAGCCAAACCACCAGTACAATTCATAATAACATATTCACTAATCCTCAATACCAAATAGGCCTCTATGGCCAAACTATAGACTTCTACGTCATACATCATTTAAATAGCCACTACAATTAATTCTCCAGTAACATCCCTATATAATTACATCGTTAGACTATTATTACACCTAATAAACTACCAAAATCCTCTTGACCACTGGGAGTGGGTGAGTCCACTCCAAGAGCTCCATCTTTCCCCAAACATTAGCTGGAAGTTCCCTGCACAAGCTAAAAGTATCCCCGAAACGTGGGGTGAGACTACGGTCTCAGTGAGCAAAACATGCAGCAGACAGTGTAGGGAATCACACAGATGCAATGCAACAATCCAACACAGTTCATTAAAGTACACTTACAAAATCCTAGTCACTTACTTCATATCTTAAATTAATGGACTTAGCAAATAATCACAACATCATAATTCAGACACTTCAATACTCGAATAGGCTGTCTTGCACATGAATTTAAGTGAATGTACATGAGGCATACCCAGCCATCAGGTTCTTATCACTTAAATCTGAAATAACTGTGTGACTAGACCTGAGCTCAGACTACAAGGAACGTCTTCCTTGGGCACTAATCACCACCATTGGGCACTAACCACCCCTTAAATCTTTGGGCACTAATCACCCTTATTAGCTGGGCACTAATCATCCAAGTCTTAAATCAATTTCTGAAAATAATCTTTTCACTTTAAATTAACTTGGGCCGAAGCCATTTTATCTGGGCCGAAGCAAAAGAATGCAATGGGTCATCCTTCACAAATATTCATATCTCATGGCATGCATAGAACTAACACATGTACATAGAACAAATATCATATCATGGATCTAAGTTTGCTCATAATAATCATTTCATTTCAACCATGTACATCTAAAAATATCCTTTTCAATTAGAAACATTGGAAGCATATTCCATAACAAACCCTAATCTATACATATACTTCATTATACAACAAAATCACTTTCAAACTTCAAGAATCATCAATAAAATTATCCAATACCATTTGCTCTCACATATTCCCAAAATCCCCCAAATTCCTCTAACCTAGGGTTTTCAATACAAGTAATAATCCTCTCAAAGCATGTTCACCATCCAATCCAACCATAAATCAACATCCACATACCAAGGGGAAAAGGAATAGAAGGATAGGGGTCATATTAAAAGCATACACAAAATGAGGTGCAAGTGTGTGAGCTTCATTCACCTCAAATTGAGCAACAATGGAGGAGGAGGAGGATAATGTAGATCAAGCTAGGAGATGATGGAGGAAGCCTTCTTCTTCTTTCTCTCACTCACTCTCTCTCTCTGTTTCTTTTTTTTTTCCTAAACCTACCATTCTCGCCCGCCGTGCGCCGCTTGCAGCAAACCCACGGCAGCTTGCGACCTCACATTTAAAGGGGGGGAGGAAGCTAATACTAAGAGGAAAGGGGGGGTATTAATATTATAGCCTTATAGGTCGAGACACACTTTTTTTTTCTTTCTTTTATTGATATACTTATATATATATATATATTATAAAATTATGTTTGACTCTATAAAAATTAATATGAGATACCTTTTTTTATTATCTTATAGTCATTATTAAACTTATTTCCTAAAATATTATTTATAGCTTTATTATCATCTATAATTCACGAAATTGTATTTTTCTTATTTATATGATCCTTATTCATTTACACTCAAATTCAAATCTTATAATTAAACATTATTCTCAAACTGATATTACTTTCATATCTCTAATCTTGTGGTGTCATTCTTCCTATTTTAAATCGGATCTTAAAAGCATATCTCTCTTAATGTTGTCCCTATCGATCTTGATATGATTATATTAATATAATAATTAGTATATTCATAACAATTAAGGCTAATTGTAATCTTAATAATATGATTTATCCTCTAATAATTTTATTATTATAGCCTTTTTTCTGATTTAATTATTATACTTAATACAATCAAATTTGATTAAAATCTTAATAATCTGACATCTCTCCTAATATTTAGAATTTATTATTATTATATCATAATTACGATTATATTAATATTTACTATTACTATTATAAACTTCTATTTTTATAATCAACATTATCGAAATACAATTATAAGTATTATTTATTTATTTTTTTAATTTTATTAAAATTCTAGATTTCTAAATTTTTGGGATGTTACACCCAGCCTCACTACCGTCGCTATGTAGCGACGACCAAACCGTCATTAAGTATTAATTGCACTGGGCTACGCATTTAATGTTGTAGCGACGACTCATCGCTACGTTCCCTTGTCTAAATCAACACATTCTGTAGTGTGTGTTTCCATAAGTCATTGATGATCAATCGACAAAGATAATAATATAACTTTTATTCCAAGCTATAACTCGACTTATTTAGAGTAACTTGAAAAAATAATGAATGAAATTGATATTTGAGACATAGGTCAGTATTGGAGACTCATTTTGAGTAAATAAAATCGTTCAGCGGGTCACTTGGTGAAATTATGTATTAGGCCGTTACCCCGAGTCATAACTCGGTTTTAGGTCATTGGCAAAGCACTTTATGAAATAATTATATTAAACTGTTACCCCAAGACATCGCTCAGTTCTAGGTTATTGGCGAAACACTTGATGAAAAAACATGTATTAGATTGTTACCCCGAGTCATAACTCAGTTTTTAGGTCATTGGCGAAGCACTGTGTGAAATAATTTATATTAAACCGTTACCCCGAGACTTTGCTTGATTTTTAGGTTATTGGTTAAACACTTGATGAAATAACATGTATAAGTAGACCGTTACTTTGAATCATAACTCGATTTTAGGTTTCTAGCGAAGCACTTTATGAAATAATTTATATTAAAATGTTATCCCGAGACTTAACTCGATTTTTAGGTTATTGGTGAAAAGCTTGATTAAATAGATTGTATTAGATAGTTACCCCGAGTCATAACTCGGTTTTTAGGTCATTGGTGAATCACTTTGCAAAATAATTTGTATTAAACCATTACCCCAAGACTTTGCTCGGTTTAGGTTATCGGTCAGTTCTATTTCTTCTTGTGTTTTCTGAAAGTTAAAATTTTCTACTTGGGAACATAACATTGAAACTTCAATTGAGATCATGGTATCACACCTATTGTTTGTTAGTCTGAAAGGTGTTTCTCCTTTACATCTGATCTTAAAGTCGACCAAAAATCTTGCATGGAGAACTTTGGCCGCAAGAGATCGACCAACAATATTATTTGCGCAGACGCCTTCGTGAACTTCAGTGAGAATATATCTCTGAAATTTCTCAGCTATGAATTTGAGTAAAAGGCTTGAGAAACCTATGTGATAAGTGTCTGTTCATAGTAATGTAGAAATTAGCATTGTATTTTATTTTCTTCCACCCAATTGGGTTGTCAGGTGATAAGTGAAAATTAGTTGATAAATTAGAGTATTTTTATTTCACTGATCAAGGATAAAATGATAATTTTGCCCCAATTTAATCCCTTTTATTAAATATTAGATAAATTGTATTTATTGATCTGAGATTTGAATTTGATGCTATTTCGATAGAAATATTGCTTATTTTTGCAGGATATTGCAAAGATTTAATTCAAAAGATAGATAGCATTAAATGAGGAAGATATCTGCAAGATTGGAGATTGATTGAAGATATTTAAATGAAGATTTGAAGAAGATTTGAGACATAATGAGGAGATCAAGGCCAATCAATCAAGAATTCTGCAGACAAGCTTCCCAAATAAATCAAGGATTGCTTAATAAATACAAGGATATCATCAAATAAAGGGAAACAAGGAAAGACAAACATGCCAAAACCAGTCTCGGGAAGAGATCAAGATTTAAAAAGAGAAAGTTGGAGCTGCAGGACGCAACCTGCGCTTCACCTGCGCTATAGCGCAGGGTGAAGCGCAGACTCTTTGGAAGTTGCGCTCCATCCTGCGCTATAGAGCAGCCTGGAGCGCAGCTCACGCTGATTTGTTCCCTGTTGCCGTTTTTAGATGGATTTCTCCCCAATTTGCGTTGTCTTTCCTTAGTCTATAAATAGGAACCTCTTGCATCAATTCCAGTGTGCACGATTATTGTAATTCAGTCTTATTTCAGTGATAATGCACCAAAGCTAAGTTTAGAGTAGGAGAGGAGGAGCGTTTCACAAGGATTGAAGATGGTGACAGCATCTTCGGTGGGTTGTATGGCTACCTCGTGTAGTTAACTCTCCATTAGGATTGAATGTAATCAATTTCATTCTCAAGTGTATGTTGAATTCTATCTATTTTATTTATGCAGTTCCCTAATTATAGTGCTGGTAATCTCGTTCTGTGCTTATTCCTAACTTTCGCGCTTGCGCCGGAGTTATAGGCTAGTTTGTAATTAACGTTACGACTAAGATTGAGTTTGGGGGAGCCTAGACATAGGAAACTCAACCTCTGAGTGAATGAGAATACTCGGTTAACAACTGTTCCGAAAAGGGTGTTTACTAATGATTGAGGGTAATGTGAGTACCATAATGAAGGGGCATCCGACCATTAGGCTTGGTATTGATAAACCGATAGCAAATGGTTAGTTGATTGTGAATCCTGGATTCGAACATAGATGTATCCTGATGAGTGAGGGTAGTGACAGTACTTGAGCGATGGTGTGCGTCTACAACATTAGGCTCGTTTATCAATTAATTCTTTAACAAACGGAATAAAAGAGAGCAAAATAAGCCGAGGGTAAGTCTATCGCCTGGGAGAGCCCGCATGGATTACCTTTGAGTGTGAGGGGCGCCTGGTAACTCGGGGTCATTAGCAATATAGTTTGTCTACAGCGTTGTAATTCAAAGCCTATAAGTAGTAGGTAGTCTCGACATACATGAGGGGTGCGATGAGATGAAGTTCAATCCTAATCCAAGTAAAGTGTCTCTAACTCTTCCTTTCTATTTCCATTATTATTAAAATTGTTCTTTACACACAACAGTTCTTTCTACACCGTTGTTTCTCTTGATAAATACGATTTCGGTTTACATAAATTGTCGTTCCCTGTGGTGATGATATCTTACTTACTATTATACTGCTGGATTTGTGGTTCGCTTGCCAGAAACCCATCATCAGGCAACTGTCCATCTTGTAAAAATTTCAATAAAGGCTTAGCCAAGAATTTTCTTCGTTGATGTTGAAGATTTCTTCCGCTTTGATACTTGGTTTGGGAAAAGTTTCTTGTATGATCGTCCTGTTACAAACCCAGTTTCTTTTGCTTGCCAATTTGATAAGAGATCGACTCTAAGGTTCTATTCCCTCGTGATATGTTTAATTTTAAATTCAGAGAAGAGACAATTAAATTCTAAACCTTAGACAAATACCTAATTAGTTGGGGATCTTTTGTTTGGAATTCTCCTCCAACCTGACTGATGACTAGATGAGAATTGCCAAACACAATTATTTCTGCTTCGACTTCTTTGGCTAAATTCAATCCTACTATGAGTGCTTCATACTCAACCTGGTTTTTGCTAGCTCTGAACTCAAAACACGAAGACTGTTCAAGTATGATATTATTGGGGGTTTCCAAGATGATTCCTACTTTGTTGCCTTTGATGTTAGAAGCACCATCTACATATAAAGTCCATTGTTGCAGTTGTTGGTGATCCTCAGCATGTGTAAGTTCTACAAGGAAGTCATCCAAAAGTTGGGACTTTATCGATCCTCTGGGATGATAATGAATTCCAAACTCTGAAATTTCAACAGACCACTTTATCATTCGTCCTGTTAGCTTTGGTTTGTGTAGAATCTGTTGAATTGGTTGATCGGTCTTCACCACACACCTGATGAGTCTGAAAATATGGCCTTAGTCTTCTTGTTGCTATAATGAGTATCAAGATCACTTTCTCAATTCTCTGGTACCTTATTTCAAGGCCTTAAAGTGCCCTACTTATGAAATATGTCGGGTGATAACCGTCTACATGTTCTCGAACTAACACCGCACTATTACATTGATCATTTACAACTAAGTACACGAAGACCTCCTTAGCAGGATTGAATCTTCTTAGAATGGGTGGGAAAGACATATATGCTTAATTTAAAAAAAAAACTTATTCACATTCATCGGTCCATTGGAACTTGCCATTTTGTATGATGCAATTGAAGAAAGGTATCAGTCATTCACCTGATTTGGATTAAAAATGAGATAAAAGAAACGATTCTACTGGCTAATCTTTGGACCTCCTTTGTGTTTTTTTGGCTAAGCATGGATACGATACCTTGACACTTCTCGAGATTTGCTTCAATTCCTCGATTAGTGAGGATACAACCCAAAACTCTCCCGATTGGTACAGCAACGTACACTTCTCAGGGTTTAATCTAATGTTATATTTTCTTAACTGATTGAAAATCTCTTTCAATTCTTTCATATGTGTGCGATCTGAAGGGGTCTTCCTGACCATGTCATCCATGTATACTTCAATGTTCCTCCTTGATTTGTTCCACAAAAATCTTATCCATCAACCTTTGATATGTTGCCCCGACATTTTTCAAACCAAATGGCATAACTTTATAACAATAGTTTGCCATGTCTATAATGAAAGTCATTTTCTCCTCGTCTGCCGGGTTCATCCTGATTTGGTTATACCCAGAGTAGGCACCCATTTTACTCAAGTATTTGTAACTTGAGGGTCAATCTACTAATTGATCTATGCTGGGAAACAAATATGAATCCTTTGGACAAGGCTTGTTGAGATTTGTAAATAGGGTTGTCCAGAATTTCATTACTGACCACAACCCCCCCAACTTAATTTAAAGAATGTTAATTGGGGGGTTTGATTGGGTAGTCGGGTAGAAAGGTAGGAAAAACAATTTTAAGTGGGTTTAATCGGCCGGACCTAGGTGAGAAAAAATACCCATAAAAAATCAACTCGACCGATAAATAAGATGAAAAACATGAGTTTTTGGCCAGGCCCAGTTATCACCAGTCCACCATATAGAGAAAGAGGTGTCTCATAACCCTAGCAATAAATTTTTTCATTTCCCATTTCTCATTCCTAGAGCAGCTGCCTCACCCCCTCTCTTCTTTCATCCCTCCATTCTCTAGCTTTCTCACCCCCTCCAAATCTATAGTCGTTTTTTTTCTTTTTAGCCAAACATTCAGTAGCTCGACGCGTCATCCTGGCCTTAGCATGTTTCTAAGGACGACGATAGGGAGGCGAAAAGTATGATGCGATGACAGCGGTTGCCGTGAGGGTGAAGTTCACCTTCTCTCCCTTTATCTCTTTCATCCATTAGATTTGCGCCCTCCCCCACCATATCTACAGAGAGCCAAGATGGTTGTGCGACGTGAGGTGGTGACTTTCATCTCTCCCCTTCTCTTTTATTCTATTTCTTTCTTATATTCTTACTGTCTATTTCCATTCTGTTTGGACTAAGTAACTGAGACATGCACAAAAGCAACTGACAGGGGAAGAGCGCAATAGGGGAAGTGCGCAACTGGGAATGGAATCTATTTTTGATTTTTTTATTTTGATAATATAATTGTAAAGTAAATCTGTTTTTTTTTCTGGATTTTTCTATTGTGGTGACTATTTTCTTTTCATAATCTACAGTAATTTTTTTTTTGTTCTGACTTCTATAACCTATCTGTTTATGTAATAACTATTTTGTAATGTGATCTGTAATATTTTTTGTTATAAATGTATGACATAAATATAAAATAATAAAAAATCTGTAATTTTTTTGAATTTTTGTTGGGCCCAAAAACTTAACCATCCCAAAATCGAATCCACCCACCTAATCACACAATGATATTCACTCGAGACCCGACCTTAATCCAATGCACATGCGGTCGAAAATGGCTCCTATTCTTATACATATATTCGATTTTCAACGATTTGGATTTATTGGGCCCAATCCTGACCGCTGGACAACCCTATCTGGTAAAGTTTGTACGTGCATATCCTCCATTTTTCACTCGCCTTCTTGACCATTACAACATTAGATAGCCAAGTCATGCACTCAATCTCCCTAATTAAATCGGCTGACAACACATTCTTGGATTCCTCTACTGCTTCTTTCTTCGTTCATCTCCGAGTCTTCTTTTCTTTGAGCCAATGGCTTACTGGTCGAGTCAATCATTAGCTTATTCAATGCTCGATATATCACCAGGGTCCAAGCGAACATATCTAGATTTGTTCTTAATAAGCTGACAAGTTATTCTTCTTCTTCGGGGGATAGTTTCATTCCTAGTCTTGTGACTTGACCAAGCTTCCTTCCTATTTAAATATGTTTCAATTCTTCAGTTGGTTGAGGCCTCATTTCTAAAAATTATTCTCTAGGACCTAATTTGTAGAATGTATCCCAAGTTGCCTCTTAGAATGTGGTTTTCTCTTCTTGCTTTTAACAGTTTCATGCTATTGATCATATAGCACTTCCTTGCCTCATCCTGCTTTGCTTTCATCAAACCTATTCTTTGATCGTCTACAGAAAACTTTATCGTTAAATGAGGAGTCGAGACGACCTCCCATAAAGCATTTAAGGTTGGTCTCCCGATGATAATATTATAAAAGGTTATAACATTTACCAACAAATACTTCACATTTACCGTCTTGTAAATTCTGTTAGAACTGAAGGTGGTTCTTAAATTTACGTAACCTTGGACCTCTACTTGTTATCTTGAGAAGCAGGGACGGATCCAGAAATTCAAGAAAGGGGGGGCCGAAAGGAAATAAAATTTAATAAAAATTAAATCACAATAAATAAATACGTGATACCTCTTATTTAAGTTGTGCACGTCGTTCCTTCATGTCATAAAATTCATTAATGATAGAATCTGTATCAAACTTCTCAGCAATCCTTCTCTCAATGTAGGTAATCAAACAATCAGCTAGAAATTCATCTTCCATCTTGTTTCTGAGTCTATTTTTCACAATCTTCATAGCTGAAAAAGATCTCTCAGTTGTAGCAGTTGAAACAGGTAGAGTTAATACCAATCGAATTAAACAATCAATCAAGGGATAAGTCAAACATTTTCTTGTTTTTACCAATCCTTGACATAGCTCAGAAATTGTTGATAGATTTCTCATTTCAGAATGAAATGGAACGTCAAATTCATAATGTTGAGCTTGTATTCTGAGATGCAACTTTTCTTGTTCTGTAAAATCATCAGGATAAAACTTTATTGCCAATTCACAAATTTTCTCCACATTAAATGATTTGTAAAGCCCTTTTGGATCTAGAGCTGCACTCAAAGTAAGTAACTCCACCATATTATCACAAAATCTACTATTAAGCTCCTGCAACTGGGTATCAAGTGTGACAATGAACAAATTAATTCGATAAAAAGTAATTTGCTTTGTGCGAGCTCCTTTGCTGGCTTTGCGCTGCGAAAGTTGTTGTAGTGTTGGAGAATTGGAAAGCCGAACATCGAACAGCAAGGTGAAAGATTGGAAGGTGACTTCTTGACAAAGTAATTGATTTGGCTTCTCAAACAAGTTTTGAATTTTATTTTAATATATATATATATATATTAATATTAAACGTGAAAAATTGTATCAGACACAGTACAAGACTTTGTTCAACTTTTTCTATCAACACACTATAATATTATTATTATATATATAATATAAAATATATAAAATATATATGTAATCTATATTTTTTTAAAAGAGCCAGGGCCGACGCTGCCCCCTTATATCCGTCCTGTTGAGAAGCCAATCAATTTCCATCGAAGAGGCGAATCACGTCGGTTGGTAAGGAAAAGTCTCCATATGCCTTTCATAAAAGGATGTCTGTTAATCTTCCGAAAAATCATGTTTTGCCACACATTTTTTTTATGTTAGTGTATCAATTTTTAGCAAGTTTTAATAATGGTTAGTTTGTGGGAAAAACATGGATGAGAAAAAAAAATCATGTTTTGCCACATATATATATTTTTATATTGGTGTATCAATTTTTAGAAACTTTTAATAATTATTCGTTGCTACTCCTATTCGGTCATATTTATAAGACCATTTAAGATCAAATCACACATGTTAAAAAAAATAATTAATTAGTACATTACTTTCAAAAATTACTCTACAACATTTCAAGTTTATTCGTTATTTAAAATTAAACCCCACTACATATATATAACTATTGTGTCAATTTAAAATTTTTAATGATAAATAAAGATAAATATGAAAAAAATTAAATACTTCTAATTTGTGTGCGGGATCTTTTAAATAGAACCAATTGTTTTTCAAATGTAGTTTATAAATAGGACGGGGGTATTTTATTTCGGTTAATGATGACATGCTTATTAATTAACGAAATATATTGTTATAAAAAAAGTAATCACCAGAGAAAGAGTAAGAAGAATAAAAGAAGTTTCCTCGCAAGTACTAGTGGTTGGGCCTAGTACACCGGCAAACTGAAATTGCTCGCCATGTGCTGTGAATATATTTTTGTTTTTTACTATAAAACTTTCGTTTAATCATTTTGTAGTACTAAATTTTGTTTGGACGGTCCCCCTCACATGATCTATTTACTTAATCAACTCAAGTCATCATGATTAATTAAGAAAGCCTTTTCCAACCTTGTAGGCGTTGCTTCCTAGCTCGTAGCTCCTTTAATGACATCCAATATATTATTATTTATTCTTTCTGCTAAGGGTGGGTTCCCACAATTGAGAATCAACCATGTGGTTTTCTGCGTCCAACGATACACATAAAGGGAGAAGGAAACTCTTTTAGGGAATTAATTGATTAGAACCTTTGCATATGGTATGGAATATGTGCTATCTACTTAGTTACACTGATGCTATATATGCTTATATGCTACTTTGAATTTGTATCATTGACTCTGTGCTAGCTGTGTAATGCGGAAATTAACTGGCTTTCTATTTTGTTATTGGACAGGCTAGCTAGCTATCTCCTAGCCAAATGATCACCTCAAAACTACGATGAGATTGATTCAAATTTAGCATTTTATTAAACGCTTTCAGTGAGCATCATATTCTCCAAATAATCATGAAACATATAAATAAAGAGTAATAATAATTGGTTTCACTTTACATTTTATTTTGTTAGCATTTTTGGATTATAAAAAGCCACCATTATTATAGTGGCTACACACCGCCGTCCTCCCCCACCCTCTTGATGTTACTTCGAAGCTATAGCCTTTACCTTTGAGAGGAACATGAATCATAACTCTCACCAGACTTGGAAAATATATATATCGTGTATCCCCCTCAATATCACGACTTGTTCAGGTAACATTTACGACCCCCAAGTAATAACTAATGATTAGTATGAGGTAGAAAACATAGCCCAATTTCGAGTTAATAAGTTAATCATTCTCAAAGAAAGCAAACTATAATGACAATATATAAATGGAAAGGTTGCTTGTTTTGGCGATCTAGAAAATGTGTTGCTCTTTTTCTATTTGAATTTAAAATTCTTAGCAGCACGTCTCTATTGGTTTGAGTTTCAATGTAAGCATCGGTGCTTATAAAAAGAAATCAGTTAAGATTTATGTGTGTGGGGTTCTAAAATAAGCTTATGTTTTTAGATTAAAATATATATTCATCCTTGTAAATTGATTTAGTTTATTTTTATTCCTCGTAAATATATTTTTTCTTTTACTTCCTCACAAATGTAATTTTTTTTAAATTGTCCCTTTCCAATTAAATACTGTGTTAACTTAACGGTTCTTGTCCTCCTCCTTCTCCTCCTTCTTCTACGCTTCTTCTCCTCCTCCTCATCTACTCTCCTCCTCCTCCTCCTCCTCCTTCTATATCATCTTTTTCTATAATTACAATTTTTTGCATAGGTATATAGTTAGAGTAACCTAACTAAGACGTTATCATATAGTCATCAACTCTAAAAATGAGTTCAAATTAAATCAACTGAAATAGGAGAAGAAGAATGGGTATCAAAAGAATAGAAGAAAAGACAGGGATGCATTTTTTTAAAAAAATCATTTGTAAGGACTGTATAAAAAAGGAAATTCATTTACTTGGACTAAAACGAAAGTCAAATTGTTATTTATTAACAGAGTTTTATCGGCAAGAATGTATTTAAAAAATTGCATTTGTAAGGACATAAAGAAAAAAACAATTACGAGGACTAAAAGCAAACTCGGTCTATTTGCAGGGACTAAAACACATTTTACCCATGTTTTTATTCAGAACCAATGCCTTATTTTTTATTTTTATGGATTCCAATCTTATGTAAGGATATATGGGGTTACTTATGGGGCACATTTAGTGTGCATTTGGTTTGGTGTTGAAATTGACCAAACTCTAGTTTAGATTTCCAATGCAACTAATTTTGGCGTTGAAAATGTGAGTTTACCATATTTCACTGTTAAACCAAACATGCTTTAGGTCAAATTTTTAGAAGTGTTGGATTGGACTAATGTTAGAGAGAATATGTGCTTCAAGTTGTAAAGAGTAAAAGGAGTGATAGGTACTGGTGGGACCCACTTAATAATTGATAGTAAAAAATGAAGTGATGGGAGGATGAAGTTGACCTAAGGATGAGTGTCAACTCCTAGGCAAGTGTACCTATAGTCAACTGTAGTATAATAAGTTGAAAGTACGAGTGTCGATCCCACGAGGAATAGGTCAATTAAAGTTATAGCTAATTCAAAAAGTAAATATATACAAAAGAGAGTGATTTGGTTCATGATTGATATAGGTAATTAAGGTAAAATTCTAGCAAACAGGGATATCAGTGAGAGAAACAGGGATTGAATTTCATCTATTCTCCCTCGTCTATATTCCGGTTGTATATCAATATATAGCATTTGTAACTATCGATATAGATGCATACACTATGGTCATTTATATTGATTCCTCAATTATAAAATTCATAAGATTAATCTCTTGAATATTGATTCCTCATATATTCAATAGATTATCCAGCATTAAGTTCAAGTATTAAAGCATTCGATATATCGAAATCTATTCCTAGTATAACAACATATCGATTATTTTCATTAAGATCAAATTTTCATAAATACTTTCCAGTTAAATCCAAAAATCTAAATCACAGAGTCTATTGATCAGATAGAATCAAGAACATGTAAGCAGAACGAAAATAACAATATCGATAGAATAAAGTCACTATATAAAAATATAACCAGAATATATCCGAGTTCGAATTGATTTACATTCAATCCCAGAAGAGGAGATTAGCTACTCATGGTAGCTTATACAATCAAGAAATATGAAGGAGAAGATGAAGAATTCTGATTCCGCAGCTTTCGTTCGTCTCGGGATCTTCGTTCTAATTTTCGGAAAGTGTCAAACTGACGAAAACTCTTTTCAAATTCTGTTTTATGATGCTGTGTAAGTGGAAATTCTCTTGAGCTAAAAATATTAGCTCAAGCCAATAGAATCCTTCATGGTGAAGAAAAGTAAATTCGCTCAAGCTAATTAAATTCGCTTGAGCGAATTTAGCACCTCAAAAACACCCTCTCTGGTCAAAATTCGCTTGAGCTAATTAAAATTGGCTCAAGTGAATTTACTTCTCTTGAAATCCTCCTTTTCTTATTTTTACTTCAATTCTTCTGAACCTGGTTATTTCCTCTTTCAACTTTTCCTACAATTAAACACCAAAATTTGGGATTAAAAGGATTCAATTAAACCAACACTCAGATATTACTGCTTAGCTTCAAAGTTCTAGAATTTGGAGGAAATCAACACAAGAAGTTATACAATTACCCCTAAGTGCCATGTTTTGCATACAAAATATCCTAATCTTTGGCACTTATCAACTCCCCCAACCTAGAATCTTGCTTGTCCTCAAGCAAAGTAAGCAGTTATATTCATTTAGATATGCCTTACTTTCTGAAACTGGTTAATTGGAAATCATTTTCATGGTTCTTCAAGAAATAACCTCACAACCAAACTACAGATTTGAATTAAGAACACATGGAGATTCCAACATCAAATAGGAGAAGGACAATGGTGCAATCAATCACCAAAAGAAACAATTATAACAATGATATGATTTTAATCAAGGAAATTTTCTCTCAAAACTCACTAGTGAGTGTTTCTCTCTATTTTCACTGAAGTTGCACAAATCAACATTGCTAGTCATTTCCAATTTAATTACAATCACACATTGGCATGGATCTTAAGGTCTTAAAAGGGATGTAAAGAGGCTAGGCTTCCAAAAATATTGATTTTTCAGGTTAATCAAAGCACAATTGAAGAAAAGAGAGCATAAGCATTTTTAATTCAATTCACAACAACTCTCTAATCTTGACACTTCAATACATCCACTTTTCATTCTTCACAATTTACTCCTTTCTTTATTTATTGTATTTTTCTTCTTTTTTTATATACATAAAGGAGTAAATTGTATAATTCAAACCTCTTTGTAAAACACTTTCACTGACCCACATTTGATTTGTCACTAATTAAATGTACCTATGCTCTCCTTCTTTTATTGTGCAAGGTAAGGATGACATTTTTCAATTTAGGCTCAAGGTGTAATATCAAAGAATAATTAAGCTCAAATAGGCTAGCAAAAATTTGGTTAATTTTAAGGTTGGCTCTTTGGCTTTAGCTTTTTATGTTCAACACAAAATTGCCTTAATCATTTCCATGCCTTTTATGCAATGTTATCAAAAAGAAACTCAAGCAATATCAACTGGTCAATCATCAGTGAATCTCTCAATCTGTTTATGGATTCACACACTCACTGGGTTATCTGTGGCTTTTCCTTGATTATATCATCTATTGTTACAATTATTTATGTTGGTCAATTATCATGCACACATGTCCTAGTCCTATTTGATTATGCAATTTACCACATTTTCCTTTTTCTCTTCCTTGTTCAGTTTGTGAAATTGTTCTACTCTTAGACACTTACTGAATCCTGATTTCTTTTTAACCAACTTCCTCAAGAAAAATTTTCTATGATTCCCAAAAAATTTTGCCTTCCATATACCTAACAGTATTATATCTATACTATTAACAGTAAATAAAAGCAAAGCGTCACTCCTACTAAACAAAAGAAACAACAAAAATCAAAGTAACTACTACAGCAATTATCACATCAGTAAGTACTAGTAATCACACCAAAACATTACAGTCTAAAGTTCTCTGCAAGTGTAACCAAGCAAACACAAGAAATAGTAACACCCAGAAAACAACAATGAACAGTATTAACCACACCAAAACAATGAAACCAAGTCATGATCATTAAAAACATATCAATAAGGTGAGTCAGTCTCCCCTCATGATCCTATCCAGGTTATCCTCAAAATCTGCATCCTGGAAGTCTCCTCCAGCTCCATCACCAACACCAGGTGCATCTTCATCTGCTACTCCAGGTGCAGCTCCAAAGGCATCCTTTCCGCCCAAATCAGCTCCAAATGCAGCATCTCCACTGGGTAGCAGCTTCTCCAGCTTCACTCCCCCCCGGAAAAATTGAGCTGTCCCCAGGCCATTGAACGTAGGGAAGGAATTGAGCCGGATCCATACCTGCATAGGGACCTTTCAAGTTGTGGTATAGGTACTTCTGAAGATGGAGTTGTCCTCTATGTAAGGAAACACGCTGCTGTCTATCATGATGCATCTCCAGATTCATTATCCTCAGTTGCTCCAAAATTTGATCATTAAAGTTGGATGACTGAGGTTGATGCTGCTGTTGTGGTTGTTCTTCCTCTTCAGGTTGAGGTTGTGGCTCCTGTGGTTGCCTGGCTTGCCTTTCATTGGGGTTGGTACAGTACAACTTATGTACCTTTTATCAATGGTCTCTGTGACACCCTTCTACCCCATACTCCTATATGTTTAATAAAATGGTTTAGATAAGATAATGGCCCACGTGGGTAAAAAGGTTCACAAACGCCTTTTATTAGATCCCATAGTTTGAAAACGACTTTATTAAAATAAATTAAACTCTGAAGAAAACTCAAACATAACTTGCAGCGAAATCTTCAAATATAAAGACAACTAATACCTACTGCCACACAAGGCATCCAAAAATACATAAAAATACCCCTAGTCTAGAAACATAACAAACTCCCAAATGCACCTTGATGTCACACCTATCAGAGCATACCCTTTTAATCATAAGCGACACCAGTCGTGTCCTCATCAACACCTGTAAAATATATCCACAGAAAACGGTGAGGAAAAAGGAATACTACTTATACACACACATAGAGAATACCCATCCTCACCCACAACATCATTTCATCATGCCATTAATACATCAATCATCAACACTAATAAGTACATTCATCTAAAACTCACATCTAATCAATCATATATAATAACATGTATATATGTCACGCATTCACCCAAACTCGTCCTCATAGCATCTTTTATATATCATCATATTCAATACCATCATAACATCATTTATATAACATCACACTCATATTCATCATACGTCATTCACTATCGTCAAACTCATTCTCATCATTACATCAAGCATATAGCGTCACACTCATTATCATCATACATCATACATCTATCATCATATTCAATATCATCATTACATCATTCATCTATCATCATATTCAATATCATCATTAATCATTCATCTATCATCACACTCTTCTCATCGTCTACCCAAAGATCATGACTTGGAACTCCACACAATGGGTGCACCTCGTCAATCACTCTAGTTAGTACCAAGATAGTCTATCGGTGTTACCACACACTATCCGATAGGTTGTACCCCCTCTATGGGCCCGTACAATCACTCCTAGGTTGCACCCCCTCTATGGGCCCGTGCATCGAACGTCCCATCTTGATCCCCCGAGTTGTACCCCCTCTATGGGCCCGCACAACTCAGTTCACTCCCGAATTGTACCCCCTCTATGGGCCCGCACAATCCAGGTCTCATCACATATGCTCAAGGCATCCCTCCTAAGTTGTACCCCCTCTATGGGCCCGCACAACTTAGGTAACACCATCATAAAAAAGGTGATATACACCAACATCTATATCGTCAACATCATCATCAAAAGGTGATATACACCAACACCTATATCATCAACATCATCATCAAAAAGGTGATATACACCATCATCATTATCATCAAATCATCATACATCATCATGCTCATCAATAACACCATCATCATTAAGTGATATACACTCATCATCATTCACATCATCATCATGCCTCAATACACTCATCATCAAACATCGTCATAAAGTGATATACACTTAACATCATTAACATCATCATCATGCATCAATACACTCATCATCAAACATCATTATAAGTGATATACACTATCAATCATCAATCATCATCATTATACATCGTCACAATCATCACAAACATCATTAATCATCAACATCAAACAATCATCACATAAACAACACTCTCATACACAATATAACCTGGTAATTGACTACCACACAGCTGTACTCAATTACCGGAGACCGTTACTCAATTTTGGAGTCTTTAAGCTTTAAGCTTAATGACCTTGGTTCACTAATTTGGAAATATCTAGAGTTCTAGGTGTCCAATTAAAGTTATTCCACTTCTATTAGAAAGCTAAGATCATGGGCTTCGGTTTGATATATAATATGATAGGGTTCCGAGCCCGTTTGAACCCTTAACCGACCCATTCTTTCTCAGGAGAGAAAGCTGTCAAAATCTGGTAATCGATTACCACATTGCTGGAATCGATTACCAGCAACTCAACTCTCTGGTAATCGATTACAGACCCCTTGTAATCGATTATCAGCACCCCAAAATCACTCCCTGGTGCCCAGAACTCCCTGGTAATCGATTACAACACCTGATAATCGATTACACGCGACGCAGATCGCAAATTTCATGATTTCTAACCTCCCTAAACCTTTCCAATCAATTTCCAATCAATCTTTATCGTCTAAAAATCATTCCTACTCATTATAACACCCAATACACAACAAATCATCAATCAATTACATATTATAACATCAATTCATCAAAATCCCCAATTTCTCAATCCCTAATCGTCTTTCTTTCACTATTCTCAATATCATACTCAATTTAATTCAATCAGCCATCAAGATACAGCCATACACTCAAAAATCAATATAATACATCATTCATGTTTATTTACCACATAAATCATACGAATTTTAGAGCCTTTGGAGGGTCTTATGGTTGCCCTCACTACCCAAATCCCTACATGCATATACAGGCAATACCCTCTCCCCACCGTACCTTAAACGAAGCTTGATCACAGCAATAACGTTCTTTCTTGGATTCTTGACTTTCACTCCTCAGCAGCTCTCTCTTGAGACTCTGGTTCTCCACTCCTTAGACTTTTGCTTACTGACAATGATACGAATAAGGATTAGGGTACTGTGTTACCCCTCCTTACAGAATAACTACTTGGGCTTGGCCCATTCTCACCCTCTTTATTTTATTTTCAAATAAAACTATGTTTACGAAATAAAACTAATAATAATAATAATCCTATTATATTTCCCATTAAATTAATTATTTAATTAATTAATCTATTTAATTTAATTAATATTTATCCTAATAAAATCTAGGATGTTACAACTCTCCCCTCCTAAAAAGAAAATTCGTCCTCGAATTTTACCTGAAGCGAATAGCTCTGGATAAGACTCATTCATCTTCCCTTCAAGTTCCCAAGTGGCACTTGTAGGAACACAGGGAACACTAGAAGGGGGGGGTTGAATAGTGTTTCTAAATATTTTAAGAAGCTTTTCGAAAACAGATTTACAAAAATAGACTTTCAGACAGGTTGTTAGTGGGCTGTCTGAAAGTTTTTAGATAGCTGTCTGAAGTTGATTTCAGACTGCTTTAAAATGGTTCTAAACGAAGTTTTTTCTTTTTAAAATATTAGATTAAATATTCAGTCCCCTTAATTAGTCTAAAACTGAAATGACAAAGATAAGGGAAAGAGAAACTTAGCCACATAATTTATCCTGGTTCACTCACTACCACTTGTGAGCTACGTCCAGTCCCAATGCCAACTAGCACTTGGATTTTCTCTTAATCTTGCAAGATTACAAGTATTCTTTTCTAACAAGCCTCTTCAGGCTCTACAACCAAGTATTCTTTTTCAGACAAGCCTCTTCAGGCTCAATAACACAAGTATTCTTTTTCAGACAAGCCTCTCCAGGCTCAAAAGCAAATACAAATGAGAGAAATGCTTAAGCTCACAAACTATATCAGTTTTGAGACTTAAACAGCTACAGATTGTACAGAAATTACTGAGGTATGCTTAGAATAAAAATTTGTGTGTACAAAGATGATAAATTCTATCAGAGTGTTGCAACGAAAAACTTCAAAGTTTCTGTTCTTTTTCTATGCTTCTCTCTATATTCAGGTCTTCAAAAGAGGGGGTATTTATAACCAAATGATTGAATCATTGAAGACTCTCAGGTTTGTGAAATCCATGCTAGCCGTTGTGAGACAGCTGCTGCAGTACAGAATATTCTCTGACATATTCTGATATTCCCTGACAATTTCTGACATTTTTACAAGGTTTGCTCCTGCCCAAAAGGTGCTCTTTGTGCTGCTGCAATTGCCTGCGTAGCAGAGGACACGTTGTGACAAGCGCGTGCTTGAATTGCATTGTACAGGTGCCGACTGTTTGTAACAGAGAACATGCGTGAAAAATGTGCAGAGGTACATGGATTGTCACAGCTTCAGACAAGAGATGCCATGTCATCAAAAGCTTTCAGACGGCTTTGATGCTTCAGACGGGTTGATCATCTTCAGACAGCATCAGCTTCTTCAGACGGGTACAACACTTAGTCTTATAAAGTAGGCTTCTTGCTGAAAATCATAGATAAACATTTAGACAATTGTATCTTATGAGAAACAACTTAAGTTGAATTTGTTGATCATTAAAACTTAGAGAAATTTCAGTCTTTAAAACATCATAAACCTCTTTATGATATTTTTGAGACTCAACATTCTCCTCCTTTTTAATGATGACAAATTTAACTTAAATCTGCAAAATTGAGAGATTAAGATTTAGCTCCCCCTGGGACAAATATATTCTTTTAGATGCTTTTATATAGAATTTTCTCAGAAGTTCAGACAACTTTGGACTGTTTCATGTACTCCCCCTGAATCCTGTAATTACTCCAGATTTTGTTAGATTTAATACTCCCCCTTTTGTCATCAATCAAAAGGGAATTATAGAGCAATAACAGTAACAGAGCACTAAAACAAACAGGATTGTGAAGTACAGATAAAGTAAAAACAAGTATCAAACAAAGACCACATGAGATGGATTGAAGGCACTGATTGTATTAAGATAATGTAAGGATTAATCAGTCAATCAGTACTTGAAAAAGAAATATGAACATAAGACAATGGCAATAAATTAGTCCTTCTTCTTCAGCAGGGCTTCAGACAGAAAGGAGATCAGTTCTTCCTTGGCCTTATCTATAGCAGCTTCAATAGAAGATTTCAACTCTTGTTGCCCACTTCTGATCAGCTACTGTTCATGAAGAATTTCTTGCTGATTATGAATAACTTTTGAGCTTTCTTTTCTGAGACAGCACATCTTCTTTCAGATTCTTCACATCTCTTCTCAAGTGCCTTGACCTTTGATTTCAGCTTCTGGTTTTCTTCAAACAGGTCAGGTTCAGACTCAACTAGGATGAGCTGAAGGTAGGGACATACAAATCTCAAAACTCCAAAACCAGGCTGTAAGCCATATTCTGGAGGATTGTAGACTGGACAGAAAAAGGTCCCAACATACTTCAGAAGCACCCAAGCTTGGTTGAATGAATCTGCCTGTGGGGGAAAGTGATCTTTTAAGAAATGGTACTGAACATTTGTGAAGTGTCCAACACCCATTGCAGATTCAGCATCAGGACCACTACACCCAGAAGAAGACCCAGCAGCTTCTCTGATCTTCCAGTAAGACTCCCACATCCAGTTTTCAAGCAAGTGATTCAAGCCTCCTCCTTCTGATATGATGAACTCAGGAAGTCCTTCCCATTCTGAAGCAGTCATGGCTTCAGACAGGGGTGCTAATACAGAATAGACCTTAGGACCCTTCAATTTTTCATCTTGACCTTCTTTGAGGGGATACCTAGGAACAATCCTATCAGGTTTCACCAAGATTTTGGTTGAAGGCCTGATTGAACTGGTTCTAGGAGGCCTGTAGCCCATCATTCCAACTCCTCTAGCCAAGTCTCTTTGGAACAACTCAGCTTCAGTGTTCAGCATCCTTACCATGAGCCATTCTTCATTGTTCAGCTTCCATGAGTCTTCAGAGAATGGATTGATAAGATCCCATGTATGATTAGGAGGGACAAGCACCCTTCTTATCTTCTCCAAACCATCAGCATTGTTGGAGTACAAAGCCCTTTCATCAGACACAGTCTTCTTAGTGAGACCATGATGAAGTGAGACAGCAGGGGCTGTTCTAAAGTGATGCAGCTCTTCAGACAGATGCTGGAATTTTGGCAAAGGACAAGAGCCAAAGGAGGTTCTTGTCAGTCTCTTGCATAAGGCTGCAATCTCAGCTGAAAGGTTGAATTGATGAACAGATGAAGGTGGTGAGGGAGGTAAAGGTGTGAGAGGTGGAGATGATGATGGTGAGGAAGGATGATGAAGGTGAAGGTAATGAGCTATCAGATAGCTGTATGTACAGAGGTGAGTGGGGTTTGGATGGTAAAGATGTGGGTTCAAGTACTTGGTTTTCTTGAGATGCAGGGGGTTCAGACAACAGGTTGTCTGATGGTATGATAGGTGTAGGTGATGAGGGTTCAGATGGCATGAAAGGTTCAGAGGGTAATGTAATTAGCTGTAAGGTTGGTAAAGATTGGAAAGTAGGTGGAGAAGGTTAATTTTCTGGTGAGGTGGGTTTAGATAAGGGTTGAGGTTGCTTATCTGGTGATGAAGGGGGTGAGGGTGTTACATTATCAAATCTCACCTTGATCCTTTTGTAAGGTTTGGGACCAGCAACATCTTGAGCTTTAGCAGCTCTTTCTTTTTCTTCCTTATCCTTGGCTTCCTTATCCTCCCTTTCTCTTTCTTCAGTGGAAAGACCCCTTCTTCTCTTAAAGTATTGATTAGCCTTTACAAACTTTTGAAACCTTCTAGCAATGTCTACTTCTTCTAGGTGAGAGGCAGTACTTCTGGTAATCCTAACTTCAGACACTGTCTGAAGTAGTTTACCCTTCTTCCTTTTCCTTTGAGGTGCACTTGACCTCTTTCTTTTCTTTGAAGCTTCAGCAATGGCTGCTTGCTTGTCATCCTCAGCATAATCAAGTTGTGAGGCTATTGCAAGAGCTCTGTCAGTTCTCTCTTGCTCTTCTTTCAGTTCTAACTCTTCTTGTTCAATGGCAGTAGCCAAAGCAGCAACCTGAATCAGTTCAGGGTCAGAGGAGCATGCAGCAAGAGGTTGAGCAGCAACTGCATCAATATCCACAGCTTTTTCAGCCTGTCCTTCCATTATAGAAGTAGGCTTTGAAGATTGTGTTGGTTCAGACACCTGACCCACAATTTCAGACAACCTTTGAGAGGGTTTCTGAACAGGTTCAGATGCTTGAATCTGTACAGATGCTGAAGCTATCTTAGCTGAGCTTCTCATAGGTAGCTTCTTCAGCTTAGGTTGAGGAGACGCCTTTGAGGGCTTGAACTCATGTCTTCTGATATCTCCTTTTAATTCATTTTCTAGAATCTGCACAGTGGAACTTCTCCTCTGAGCTTTCTCCATCAGCAAACTTTCTTTCATGGTTGGAGAGGGAGGCCTTGGAGTCAACTTGATCTTCATGCTCTTCAGATTTGATTCACCAAACATAGGGATTGAGTGGTGATCAAAGAGTTGGTGAACTGGAACTTTAAAATGCAACAACACCTTGGTGATGATGGTGTTGTGAGGAAAACTTCTAGCAGAGTCTCTCAGCCTCTTCTGAAGGTGGTACATGATGATATTTGGAAGATTTATCTTCTGCTTCTTCAGAAGGTGAATGAGGCAGAATCTCTCTAGTTCAGACACATGGTTTCTGCTGCCACTTTTAGGGATTACAGAGTTCCCTAAGATAGCATGCAGAACCCTAGCCTTGTCTGACATATTCTTAGCATCCAGACTAGCAGGAGAGGGAGTTCCATACAAAAACTCAGTAAAATGCTTCTGACCTCCATTTCTTGATTCCCAGCCAGGAGAGAAGACAGAACCTTCAGTCTTGACACCACAGACAATGGCCAAGATGTCTTCATCAATAAAGATAGACGTACCAAGCACATTAGCCTTGATGGTGGTGTAGATGCCTTGAGGGTTAGGGATTCCTCTGGCTGTGGCCCAGAAATCAAGTATACTCTGCTCATGCCAATGTGAACGATTTTTGTTGAAGTATTCAAGCCACCCAGCTGCTTGAAATTCTGCATGAAGATCTATTCCTAGTGCTTCAAGCTCTTCCAGAAAGACACCCTTGGTCTTCACAATATTATCAGCTCCAGACTTCTTTCGTGCCATTGTTGAAGGTTGGAAAGAACTTGAGAGAGAAAATGCTTTCTTGAAGATGAAGAATATCAAAGGTTCTGAGAGGGTAAAGAGCTATAACGTACCAAAGTCTCACTGCCTTACAGTACTTATAGACCTCTGAGGCAATGATGGCAGAAACTGGCTGCGCAGACATAGGGTAACGTGCAAAGTGGATTTAAACCGTCCCTTTATTGCCACGTCATTTGTTCATTTCAGACAAGTGAAAGATTTCAGACATCCAGTTAATTTCAGACGACCAAACTTCAGACAGGTCACATGTTTCAGACAGGCTGAAGTTTCAGACACATCATTTTTCATACACACTCACAATGCATGAATGTTCAATTTATCTCTGATGAACTTAAATCTATCTTCAGTTAGAGGTTTTGTGAATATATCAGCCCATTGATGCTCTGTATCAATGAACTGAATATCAAAAACACCTTTCTGAACATAGTCTCTAATGAAATGATGTTTGATTTCTATATGTTTAGCCCTAGAATGTTGAATGGGATTTTTAGATAGATTAATGGCACTGGTATTATCACATAACACAGGTATAACAGATATTGCAATATTAAAATCTTCAAGTTGATACTTCACCCAGTAATAGTTGTGAGCAACAGCTGGCTGCTGAGATGTATTCTGCTTCAGCTGTTGATAATGCAATTGTGCTTTGCCTTTTGCTTGACCAGCTGATCATATTTTCTCCAAAGAAGTGACATCCACCACTGGTGCTTTTTCTTTCAACTCTGTCTCCAGCAAAATCAGCATCACAGTATCCTACTAACCTGCAATCCTTACTTTTCTTATAGCACAGACCAAGATTAGTAGTACCTTTAAGATATCTGAAAATTCTTTTTACAGCTTTGTAGTGAGTGATTCTTGGATCAGATTGAAATCTAGCACACAGGCATACACTGAATATGATGTCAGGCCTGCTTGCTGTTAGATACAATAATGAACCAATCATTCCTCTATACAAGTTTGATTCACTGGTTCTTCATTCTCATCTTTATTTAGAGATGCAGAAGGGTGCATTGGAGTTGTCATGGGTTTGCAATCACTTAGGTTGAACTTTTTAAGCATTTCCTTTGTATATTTCTCTTGATGGATCCATATACAATCAGAATCTTGCTTAATCTGAAGTCCAAGGAAAAACTTTAGTTCACCCATTAGGCTCATTTCAAATTCAGATTGCATTAACTCAGAAAACTCTTTGCACAATGAAGAATTAGTTGAACCAAAAATAATGTCATTAACATATATTTGGACAAGTATAAGATCCTTGTTAGACTGTTTTCTAAAAAGAGTTGTGTCAACTTTTCCTCTTTCAAAGCCATTAGTTGCAAGAAAACTGCTCAGTCTTTCATACCAAGCTCTTGGGGCTTGTTTCAGACCACAGAGAGCTTTCTTGAGTTTAAAAACATGTTTAGGAAAAGTTACATCTTCAAAACCAGGGGGTTGTCTAACAAAAACCTCTTCTTCAATGAAACCATTGAGGAAGGCACTTTTGACATCCATTTGATATAGTTTGATGCCATTATTTACAGCATAAGATAAAAGAATTCTAATTGCTTCTAACCTGGCCACTGGGGCAAAGGTTTCAGTGAAGTCAATACCTTCTTGCTGGTTATAACCTTGAGCTACTAGCCTTGCCTTATTTCTGATAACTTTCCCTTCTTCAGACAGCTTGTTTCTGAACACCCATTTGGTTCCAATAATTGTTTTCCCATGGGGTTTAGGAACAAGGGTCCAGACATCACTCCTAGCAAATTGATTCAGCTCCTCTTGCATGGCTAGGATCCACCCTTCATCATGCAGAGCTTCATCAATGCTCTTTGGCTCAATTTCAGACAGGAGAGCAAGAGAATTCAAATGTCTGAATTTTGATCTTGTTTTAACTCCTTCTGAAGTGCTGCCAATGATTTGCTCTTTAGGATGATGTGACTTGTATCTCCAATCAGATTTATGAGGAGGTATCACATCTGTCTGAGACTCAACATTTGTCTGAAGAGGTTCAGAAACAACAGGAACTTCAGATAGGTGCTCATCCTTCAAGTTGTTGTGATCATTCAGCTCCATTCCTGCAAAATCATCCTCTAGATCTGATAGTTCCCTATCAGTCTCTTTGTTATCATTGAATTTTACATGAATGGTTTCTTCAACAGTTAAAGTTCTAGAGTTATACACTCTATATGCTTTAGATGTTTCAGAATATCCAATGAAAAATCCATTATCAGACTTTGCATCAAATTTTCAAGATCATCTTTGGTGTTCAGTATAAAACATTCACATCCAAAGATGTGGAAATATGATATGTTGGGTTTTCTTCCTTTCCACAACTCATATGGAGTCTTTTTCAGAATTGGTCTTATCAATATTCTGTTTTGAAGGTAACAAGCTGTGTTAACAGCTTCTGCCCAGAAGGTTCTAGGTAAGTTGCTTGAGTTGAGCATGGTCCTTGCCATCTCTTGCAAACTTCTATTCTTTCTCTCAACAACCCCATTCTGTTGAGGTGTTCTTGCCACAGAGAAATTGTGTGAGATCCCATTCTCATCACAGAACAATTTGAAATTTGCATTCTCAAACTCCCCACCATGATCACTTCTTATGACAGAACTACAGAATCCCTTTTCATTCTGTACCTTCTTACAGAATATTGTGAAATTCTTAAAAGTCTCATCCTTGTTTCTAAGGAATATCACCCATGTGAATCTAGAATAGTCATCAACAATGACCAAACCATATTTATTTCCACTAAGACTTTATGTTCTAATAGGACCAAACAAGTCAATGTGTAAAAGTTCTAGTGGTCTGCTAGTTGAAACAACATCTTTACTCTTGAAAGAGTGTCTTGTTTGTTTCCCTTTCAGACAGCTATCACATAAAATGTCAGACTTGTATGAAAGCTTGGGCAATCCTTTAACAAGGTTGTGTTTTGCTAATCTTGAGATTAATCTCAAGCTGGCATGCCCAAGTCTTTGATGCCAAATCTGTTTTTCATCTTCAACAGAAATGAAGCATTTTACATTATGACTGGCTAAATCCTCTAGATCAATTTTATACACATTGCTGTGTCTCTTAGCAGTAAAGAGTGTTTGATCAGAGGAGTCTTTGACTATGCATCCTTCCTTGGTAAAGGATCCTACATAACCACTGTCACATAATTGACTTATGCTCAGTAAATTATGTTGTCGTCCTTCCACAAGAAGAACATTTTTAATGAGGGATGAAGGAATTATACCTATAGTCCCTATGCCAGTGATCTTCCCTTGCTGATTTCCACCAAAGGTGACCACTCCTCCTTCCTTAGGTCTAAGGTTTTGGAACAAAGACCTTTCTCCTGTCATGTGTCGCGAGCACCCACTGTCCAGGTACCATTTGTGGGGTTTCCTTTGTCCTGTTAAACACATCTGCAACAGGAATCAAGTTTTTAGGTACCCAAGTTCTTTTGGGTCCTGTTTTGTTAGCTTTGGGTCTTGCTTTTCTCTTGTGCTTGCACTGAATCACATTGTGTCCAGGCTTACCACAGTGAGAACACCCAGTGACCTTCTTTTTGCTTTTAGAAAAATTTAAGACAGTAGGAGGTTCAGACATGTTGTGATAAAAAAAACCTAGTCCACTTTTGTCAGAGGAATGTCTTTGATTTCCATGCATTATGTTTAAATTTTTGTTCCTTTGACAAACTTAGCTAGATCATTTGTCAGTTCTACAATTTGTTTCTGAAGTTTTTTATTTTCTTCAGATACAGCTTGTGAACTATGGTTTTCAGTCTCAAAGACCTTTTCCTTGAGCATAATATGTTCTATTTCCAGAGACTCATATTTGTTACACATTTATGTGTGAGCCTTGGATAGATTCTTATACTCTAGGAACAGTTCCTTGGAACTTTCCACCAAATCATCATACATTTCTTGCAAGGTAAGAGGGAATACCTCAGCTTCAAAGCTGTCTGAAGATGGTAGGCTTGCCATGAGGCACAGATTTGCCTCTTCTGAGGTGTCTTCTTCGTCTTCTGAAGTTGATTCATCCAGGTCCTCCCATGTTGCCATGAGACCTTTCTTTTTCTTGAAAAACCTCTTCTTCTTAAAGTTGTTTTTCTTTATCTTTGGACACTCAGCCTTCATGTGCCCTGGTTGCTTACACTCAAAACAAATAATTTTGTCAGTTTGTATGTCTTTACCTGACTTACCTCCTTTTGAGGTTGAGGGTTGATTCTTTCTGAATCTTCCTCTGTTCTGTAGCATTCTCTTGATCTTCCTACTTAGAAGAGCAAGATCATCATCATCTTCTGAGCTATCTTCAGAGTCTTCATCTCCCTCTGAAGTTGCCTCAGCTTGCATAGCCTTGATGTTGCCATTCCTAGACTGTTTGGTCTCGGAGTTTAGGGCTAGAGATTTTCTCTTGTTGTCATCTTCTCCAAGCTCAAGCTCATGGACCTTAAGAGATCCTAACAGTTCTTCCACTCTAAGAGAGTTCAAATCTCTTGCCTCTTGAATGGCAGTAACTTTGGGTCTCCAGGACTTAGGCAAACTCCTTAAGATTTTTCTGTTATTATCTCCAGAGTTGTATATTCTGCCTAAGGACCTGAGTCCATTTGTTATGGTCTGAAACCTTCCAAACATTTGGTCAATGGTTTCAGACTCCTCCATCTTGAACATCTCATACTGATGTATGAGCATGCTTATCTTGGATTGCTTGACAGTCTCAGTTCCTTCATGGGCTGCTGCAAGAGTATCCCAAATCTACTTGGCAGAGTTGCATCCATGAACCTTCTCATATTCTGATTTGTTCAAGGAACATATTAGATAGAGTTTGGCCTTACCATTCATCTGGACTCTAGCCTTTTGCTCCAAAGTCCATTCAGTCTTAGGTACAGGCACATCATTTAGCATAGGCACATAGTCTCCATCAGTGACCACATCCCAAACATCAATGTTTGTGCTTTCAATGAACAGCTTTATTCTATCTCTCCAGTAGTGATAATCTTCTCCATTGAAAGCTGGAGGTCTTGTGATAGAGGCTCCTTCTGTGATGTATTGCCTGTTACTGTTTGAAGCTTCCATGTGGATCTTTCAGTCCTCAGACACTTGTTAGGTGTATCAACCCTGAGTAGAGCTCTGGTACCAACTGTAGGAACACAGGGAAACATTAGAATGGGGGGTTGAATAGTGTTTCTAAATATTTTAAGAAGCTTTTCGAAAACAGATTTACAAAAAGAGACTTTCAGACAGGTTGCTAGTGGGCTGTCTGAAGTTTTTAGATAGCTGTCTGAAGTTGATTTCAGACTGCTTTAAAATGGTTCTAAACGAAGTTTTTTCTTTTTAAAATATTAGATTAAATATTCAGTCCCCTTAATTAGTCTAAAACTGAAATGACAAAGATAAGGGAAAGAGAAACTTAGCCACAGAATTTATCCTGGTTCACTCACTACCACTTGTGAGCTACGTCCAGTCCCAATGCCAACTAGCACTTGGATTTTCTCTTAATCTTGCAAGATTACAAGTATTCTTTTCTAACAAGCCTCTTCAGGCTCTACAACCAAGTATTCTTTTTCAGACAAGCCTCTCCAGGCTCAAAAGCAAATACAAATGAGAGAAATGCTTAAGCTCAAAAACTATATCAGTTTTGAGACTTAAACAACTACAGATTGTACAGAAATTACTGAGGTATGCTCAGAATAAAAATTTGTGTGTACAAAGATGATAAATTCTATCAGAGTGTTGCAGTGAAAAACTTGCAGAGTTTCTGTTCTTTTTCTATGTTTCTCTCTATATTCAGGTCTTCAAAAGAGGGGGTATTTATAACCAAATGATTGAATCATTGAAGACTCTCAGGTTTGTGAAATCCATGCTAGCCGTTGTGAGACAACTGCTGCAGTACAGAATATTCTCTGACATATTCTGATATTCCCTGACAATTTCTGACATTTTTACAAGGTTTGCTCCTGCCAAAAAGGTGCTCTTTGTTGCTGCTGCAATTGTTGCGTAGCAGAGGACACGTTGTGACAGAGCGCGTGCTTGAATTGCATTGTACAGGTGTCGGCTGTTTGTAACAGAGAACATGCGTGAAAAATGTGCAGAGATACATGGATTGTCACAGCTTCAGACAAGAGATGCCATGTCATCAAAAGCTTTCAGACGGCTTTGATGCTTCAAACGGGTTAATCATCTTCAGACAGCATCAGCTTCTTCAGACGGGTACAACACTTAGTCTTATAAAGTAGGCTTCTTGTTGAAAATCATAGATAAACATTTAGACAATTGTATCTTATGAGAAACAGCTTAAGTTGAATTTGTTGATCATTAAAACTTAGAGAAATTTCAGTCTTTAAAACATCATAAACCTCTTTATGATATTTTTGAGACTCAACAGCACTCTCGGGTGTAGGTCCTCCCAGATCACCTTAACCAAAGGAATCTCTTTACCTCGAAGTTGTTTCACCCTCCGATCCTCAACTCTCACCGGCATGGTTTCCACTGTTAGGTTTTCCTTAACCTCAAGATGATCCGACTCAATCACATGCGAAGGATCGTGAACGTATTTTCGGAGTTGAGAAACGTGGAAAATGTTATGAAGATTAGATAGATGTGGAGGCAAAGCGATTTGGTAGGCAACATTGCCGACTCTTTTAAGGATTTGGTAAGGGCCAATGAATCGAGGTGTAAGCTTTCTAGACTTTAACGCCCTACCAACCCCAGTCCACGGAGTGACTTTCAGGAATACATGATCCCCTTCTTTGAATTCTAATTCCTTCCTCCTCTTATCAACATAGCTCTTCTGCCTACTCTGGGCTGAAGCAATCCTGAAGGTTTTACTAAGGTCAGGCAATACTAACACTGGTGCACTAGTCAACTTCTCCTTAAGGGTTTGGAAACTAGTCTCACACTTCCTATTCCACACATAGGCAACCCCCTTCCTAGTCAACTCGGTCAAAGGCAAAGCTAACATAGAAAACCCTTCTATGAACCTCCTATAGTACCCAGCTAACCCAAGGAAACTCCTAATCTCACTTACTGACTTAGAGGATTCCCACCTAAGCACAGCCTCTACCTTAGAAGGATCTACGCCCATACCTCCATTAGAAATCACATGGCCTAAGAAGCTCACTTGTTCTAACCAAAACTCACACTTGGACATCTTAGCATAAAGTTGTTTATCCTCAAGAACCTGAAGCACTACCTTTAGATGTTCTTCATGCTCCTCCTTAGTTTTGGAATAAATTAGTATATCATCTATAAAGACAACTACGAATTTATCCAAATAAGGGTGAAAAATCCTGTTCATGTAATCCATAAAAATGGCAGGAGCATTCGTCACACCGAAAGGCATTACCAGATACTCGTAATGTCCATACCTAGTCCTAAAGGCGGTCTTAGGTATATCCTCTTCCTTAACTCGAATCTGATGATAACCTGATCTAAGATCTATCTTACTAGACACACATGCTCCCACTAACTGATCCATCAAGTCATCTATCCTAGGCAAAGGACATCTATTCTTAATGGTTACCTTATTTAGCTGGCGATAATCTGTGCACAACCTCATGCTCCCATCCTTTTTCTTAACAAACAACACAGGCGCTCCCCAGGGTGACACACTAGGCCTTATGAACGTTTTCTCTAACAGGTCTTCTAGTTGCTTCTTAAGTTCTGCTAGCTCTATGGGTGACATCCTATAAGGTGTAGCTAAAATCGGTCCTGTACCTGGCACTAAGTCTATAGAAAACTCTAGCTCTCTCTCAGGTGGTAAACTAGACACATTATCAGCAAATACCTCAGGGTACTCGCACACTACAGGTATCTCACTTACCACAACACCACTATCAGATTTCAAAGAAGCTAAGAGCATGTAAACCTGGGCATCTTCCTTTAGAGACGTCTTTAATTGATTGGCAGTCATAAAATCCTTACTCTTACTCTCGACAGGGTGACCAAACAACAAACTTATCAGCACAGTTTAGAAGGACATGGTTGGACGATAACCAGTCCATACCAAGAATGACATCTAGTTGACTCAGAGGCAAACAAATCAAATCAACTAGGAAGTTTCTATCATTAACAGATATGGAACAGTTTAAGCAAACATCAGAAGTAGAAACTGACCCACTAGCTGGCGTTTCCACACTCAATTCAAAAGGCAAGGAAGAAATAGGAAATTTTAATCTAGACACGAGCACGTGATATAAACGAGTGAGTCGCACCAGGATCCGACATCTCTTGATAGCATGAACGCAGCCAACGTAACCTTTTACACAAACGGGCAGTCCATCGTTCTAAAATTCTTCTCGATCTCGACGATCCAGTCAGCAGCACGGCAGCACCGTCAGGGTCATAACCCCCACGGAACGTAGACGGATGGTTCCTCTGGAACTGTGCAAGCCAATCCGTCTCGCGATGTTGGTTAAGGTTGCCAACAGCCTGTGCCTTTGCCATTAAGGCACCGGCCCTCGCTCGATCATTCCTACCCCCAGCCACTACTCTTTCTTATCAAAGAAAGGGTAAGCAAACATACTAGTTAAAGCAGACAAGTAAGAAACAAGACAAACAATAATCAACCCAAGCAGAAAATTCACTCACTCACTCAATCAATCAATCAGATTAACACCTCAGAAGCATAGTAAACTCATAACTCAAGGCCGGTGAACCGACCTGCTCTGATACTAACTAATGTGACACCCTTCTACCCCATACTCTTATATGTTTAATAAAATGGTTTTAGATAAGATAATGGCCCACGTTGGGTAAAAAGGTTCACAAACGCCTTTATTAAATCCCATAGTTTGAAAACGACTTTATTAAAATAAATTAAACTCTGAAGAAAACTCAAACATAACTGCAGCGAAATCTTCAAAATATAAAGACAACTAATAACCTACCGCCACACAAGTCATCCAAAAATACATAAAAATACCCCTAGTCTAGAAACATAACAAACTCCCAAATGCACCCTGATGTCACACCTATCAGAGCATACCCTTTTAATCATAAGCGACACCAGTCGTGTCCTCATCAACACCTGTAAAATATATCCACAGAAAACGGTGAGGAAAAGGAATACTACTTATACACACACATAGAGAATACCCATCCTCACCCACAACATCATTTCGTCATGCCATTAATACATCAATCACCAACACTAATAAGTACATTCATCTAAAACTCACATCTAATCAATCATATATAATAACATGTATATATGTCACGCATTCACCCAAACTCGTCCTCAGAGCATCTTTTATATATCATCATATTCAATACCATCATAACATCATTTATATAACATCACACTCATATTCATCATACGTCATTCACTATCGTCAAACTCATTCTCATCATTACATCAAGCATATAGCGTCACACTCATTATCATCATACATCATACATCTATCATCATATTCAATATCATCATTACATCATTCATCTATCATCATATTCAATATCATCATTAAATCATTCATCTATCATCACACTCTTCTCATCGTCTACCCAAAGATCATGACTTGGAACTCCACACAATGGGTGCACCTCGTCAATCACTCTAGTTAGTACCAAGATAGTCTATCGGTGTTACCACACACTATCTGATAGGCTGTACCCCCTCTATGGGCCCGCACAACGACATTTGACCCTAGGTTGTACCCCCTCTATGGGCCCGTACAATCACTCCTAGGTTGCACCCCCTCTATGGGCCCGTGCATCGAACGTCCCATCTTGATCCCCCGAGTTGTACCCCCTCTATGGGCCCGCACAACTCAGTTCACTCCCGAATTGTACCCCCTCTATGGACCCGCACAATCCAGGTCTCATCACATATGCTCAAGGCATCTTTCCTAAGTTGTACCTGGGCCCGCACAACTTAGGTAACATCATCATAAAAAAAGGTGATATACACCAACATCTATATCGTCAACATCATCATCAAAAAGGTGATATACACCAACATCATCATCAAAAAGGTGATATACACCATCATCATTATCATCAAAATCATCATACATCATCATGCTCATCAATAACACCATCATCATTAAGTGATATACACTCATCATCATTCACATCATCATCATGCCTCAATACACTCATCATCAAACATCGTCATAAAGTGATATACACTTAACATCATTAACATCATCATCATGCATCAATACACTCATCATCAAACATCATTATAAGTGATATACACTATCAATCATCAATCATCATCATTATACATCGTCACAATCATCACAAACATCATTAATCATCAACATCAAACAATCATCACATAAAAAACACTCTCATACACAATATAACCTGGTAATTGACTACCACACAGCTGTACTCAATTACCGGAGACCGTTACTCAATTTTGGAGTCTTTAAGCTTTAAGCTTAATGACCTTGGTTCACTAATTTGGAAATATCTAGAGTTCTAGGTGTCCAATTAAATTTATTCCACTTCTATTAGAAAGCTAAGATCCTGGGCTTCAGTTTGATATATAATATGATAGGGTTCCGAGCCCATTTGCACCCTTAACCGACCCATTCTTTCTCAGGAGAGAAAGCTGTCGAAATATGGTAATCGATTACCACATTGTTGTAACCGATTACCACATTGCTGTAATCGATTACCACATTACTGTAATCGATTACCAGCAACTCAACTCTCTAGTAATCGATTACAGACCCCTTGTAATCGATTACCAGCACCCCAAAATCACTCCCTGGTGCCCAGAACTCCCTGGTAATCGATTACCACACCTGGTAATCGATTACACGCGACGCAGATCGCAGATTTCATGATTTCTAACCTCCCTAAACCTTTCCAATCAATTTCCAATCAATCTTTATCGTCTAAAAATCATTCCTACTCATTAATAACACCCAATACACAGCAAATCATCAATCAATTACATATTATAACATCAATTCATCAAAATCCCCAATTTCTCAATCTCTAATCGTCTTTCTTTCACTATTCTCAATATCATACTCAATTTAATTCAATCAGCCATCAAGATACAGCCATACACTCAACAATCAATATAATACATCATTCATGTTTATTTACCACATAAATCCATACGAATTTTAGAGCCTTTGGAGGGTCTTATGGTTGCCCTCACTACCCAAATCCCTACATGCATATACAGGCAATACCCTCTCCCCCACCGTACCTTAAACGAAGCTTTGATCACAGCAATAACGTTCTTTCTTGGATTCTTGACTTTCACTCCTCAGCAGCTCTCTCTTGAGACTCTGGTTCTCCCCTCCTTAGACTTTTGCTTACTGACAATGATACGAATAAGGATTAGGGTACTCTGTTACCCCTCCTTACAGAATGACTACTTGGGCTTGGGCCCATTCTCACCCCCGTTATTTTATTTTCAAATAAAACTATGTTTACGAAATAAAACTAATAATAATAATAATCCTATTATATTTCCCATTAAATTAATTATTTAATTTAATTAAAATTTATCCTAATAAAATCTAGGATGTTACAGTCTCTCCGATTTTCATTGTAGGTTTGACCTCAACCCCCTGAGCTGCACACAAGGCTGTGATCATTGCTGGAAAACCTAATGTCTTGGTTGCCTTCTCATTATTTTTGTTTGATTCAGCAGTGGCAAACTTATGCATCTGTTCAGAAATAATTTGTGCTACATCCACAGTGAATCTCTTGTTCATGATGTTGTAGAGAAGATGACACCTTGCCAAGTTCATATCAGACACATGGCCTATGGGTATAATGTTGGCTAAAATGAAAGTTGTCCAAATTTGGGCAAGTGTCTTCATGCTTGACCTTTGTATCTGGAGAGGGTTATTAGATGTTCCTCTGATATATCCGTGATTTGGAATGCAAATCTTTCTCACCTCCTTCTGCTCATCAAATCCATTTCTTATTGCTTTCAACCTATAATATGTGCCTGTATTACCTTCAGAAAGTAGCAAAGGGTTGCCCAAGAACTCACTGATGGCATCCCTATCATATCTTACCCATCTTCCTCTAACCTTGGACCTTCTTTCAGCTGGTCCATTATGGGGGTAAGCATTTGCATAAAATTCTCTGACAATTTCTGGATCAAACTTTGGTAGAGGATTAGCCAATTGAATCCAGTTTCTCCTGATCAGCATATTGAGAAACTTATCATATTCTCCAGGCTTCACATCTACCTTTCGCTCTGGGATAAATTTCCAGTTTTTTATTTCTTCATATCTTTCTGCTCTTCTTGCATCCCTGAACAAGTTTCTGTTGGGCCTTTCAGGTGAAGGAGTGGTTGTTCTGGCTCTTTTTCCTTTGTTTAATTTGGTTGGATTTACTCCTGTAGTTGTTTTAGTTCTTCCCATTTCCTGCACATCAAAATTAACCAACCAACAACAACCAATTAATTCCAAAGGAAATCCAACATGAAATTTTACACAATGTTTGAACAGAATTTATATGCACATTTTATATATCATTCTAATGATTTGCACAGTTTAAGCATCAAAAATCCGATTGCACATTCAACACACCAAGTGTATTTGTAAACCCCATTTGTATTCAAAACATTCAGATATAATCAACATTCGATACTTTCACATTGTACCTTTGAGTATCAAATATCCACTTTATACAACATATGTTCAAGTGTGCATACAAACTAGTATGATAAACTATAATTCCAAGCCATGATAAACTATAACCGCAACAGCCAATTACTTTCAGTATACATTTCACTTGCATTTGTTCTATCATGTGAACCTTTTAACATTCAAATGCAAAAGAAGAAAGAAATCACTAAATCATCATATATCACAAATATGCACAAACATGCACAATCAAATGGACAGTGGAATTTCATCAATTGAGCACATCATGCACAAGTTCGTTTACATTGCCATTTAATAAGCCATCATGCATTAAGAACACTTAGGTTGATTCTTTCCTCTTTTTAAACTCAAATGCTCAATTTCAAATGCAAGCAATTCACTTTTAGAATGCATAACAAGTGAATGATAGTTTGTAAAAGTGAGAAGCTTATTGGAGCATTTTATCAAACACTTGATATGCATTATTCATGATTTCACTCAAAATTCGCAGTTGTTCTCAAATATTTCAACTCATAGTCATTCAAATAATCCACAATACATTATCAACCACCCATTCAATGTTTTTCACCGAATCAATCAAAATTTCGAAACTAAAGCACATGTCTCCTACCTTAGGGTTCAACATCATGCATAAACCATATCATTGTTCGGTGAAATTAAAGAAAAATTAAGGGAAACTTACCTTGGAGTGTGATTGGAGGAAGGAAGAAGAGATTGGAGTGTGAAATTTGTGATTTAAATTGATGAAAATCTATGTCCTAGGAGAGGAGTTCCGTCGCGCACGAGAGGGAGAAGAATGGGTTTGCAAGAAATGAAAACTCTCTCTCCACTTGTTGTCAAAAGGTGCGCATTTTTTAAAAAATTCGCTCAAGCTAATATGAATTCGCTTGAGCGAATTCTGTCCAGAGAGTATGAAAAAACGCACCTAAATTCGCTTGAGCTAATTTAAATTAGCTTGAGCGAATTACGTCCAGAGAGCATCATTTTTCACCCCTAAATTCGCTTGAGCTAATTTAAATTAGCTTGAGCGAATTTAGCAGAAGTTATTTCTTTTCAAATTTTCTGCATAATTCGCTTGAGCTAATTGAATTAGCTTAAGCGAATTTTTGAACTTTTACTTCTCAATTTCTTTTACACTTTGCCAATTTTTCTACCAATTTCAATCATTCAATTCTTGATTATTGCTCTCTTTTAGACTGTAATTCACACCTTAATTTACTCTATACATTGACTTCTATGATCCAACAAGGTTTCACCATCTCTTAACCAAAATCTAGGATTGAAAATCCCATTTTCACAATTAACCACATTTAAGTCATTTTGTAGCATCCAACTACCTCAATTTAGCACCAAAACTCTTTTTCATGCAAAACAAGTTCAAATAGCTTCAAAACACTCAAATACACATGTTTGGGCCAATTGAGACAATAAAATGCTAAAAATTGACTTAAAGCACACAAACACACAAATATGTATAGAATCACAAACACACATGAAATTGGAATCTAAAATACAAAACTGAATTAAACACTGGGTTGCCTCCCAGGAAGCGCTTGTTTAATGTCACTTAGCTTGACGCCTGTTTTTCATCATGGTGGTTGGAATTGAAATTTTGTGGTGAGCCTTGATGCTACACCCTTGATCTCTTGTGGCAACAAACCCCCAAATATCATTGCTTCATGCAGATTTTTGACAAGGACTAGTTCTGAACATCTTGACCTCCTTCTGGACTTGGACCACAACACTAACTTCTTTGGTATGTCTTTTCTTTTTGCTGGTTTCTTTTTATGATCTATGTGAATCTTTTTCTTCTGAAGCCTAGGACATTCATGACAATCATCCTTCAATTTTTCAAACTCATGCAGCTGTAGCTTGCTTTCAGCATGAAAGACTCCTTCAGTAGAGTCTACCTTAAAGCACTCTTGCTGACTTTTTTGTTGTGGAGTGGCTTTAAATACATTGAATGTAACCTCATCATCTTGTGCTCTAACCTTGAGTTTACCATTATCGATATCAATAATCACCTTAGCAGTTTTCATAAATGGTCGACCCAAAATTAGAGGTACATCACGATCTTCCTCAATGTCCATAATCACAAAATCCACAGGAAAAACAAATTTATCCACTCTTACCAAAACATCTTCAGCTATGCCATAAGGGTGTGTGATGGACCGGTCAGCCAATTGAAGGTTCATTTTTGTAGGCCTCACATCCAAGTCACCAATTCTCTTGAGCATAGATAAGGGCATCAGGTTAATGCTAGCTCCAAGATCAAGCATAGCCCTTCTTACTGGCAAATCACCAATAGTGATAGGAATGGTGAAGCTACCATGATCTTTTGATTTCAGTGGTAGGGGCTTCTGAATAATGGCACTACAACCGGCCTCTAACTCCACTGTTTCTTCTTCTGTAAATTTCCTCTTCTTAGTCAAGAGGTCTTTCATAAATTTAGCATAGGTAGGCATTTGCTCTAATGCTTCAAGAAATGGCATGTTGATCTGATGGCCCTTGAAGATACTCATGAAGCGAGCAAATGCCTTTTCTTTATCCTTCATTGAGGGAGCAAGAGGATAAGGCAGCTTCTTCAATGGGTGCACACTACCCTCATAATTCTTTTTTTTTCTCATCTCCTTCTTTTCTCTGTTTTTCTTTTTCTTCTCTTTCACACCCATTTTCTTTTTCTTTCTCTTTTTCCTCCAAGACTTCCTCCTCCACAGCTAGGTTGTCACCAATCCCTCTCCCTACAACTCTTCCACTCCTTGTAGTGATAGCATGACACTGCTCTTTAGGATTGGTTTGTGTGTTGGCTGTAAAGTGCCCTGATTGTTGATCTGATAACTGCTTGGCCAACTGTCCAACCTGTGTCTCTAAATTTCTGATTGCAGCTACAGTACTTTTCTGATTTGACATAAAAGTCTGCATGAATTTCTCTAATATATCCTCCAATTTTGATGTTCTTTCATGTACAGAAGGATAATGTTGTTGTTGCTGTTGATAAGGAGGTTGTCTATTGGAAGGTCCAGCTTCCTGTCTCCATCCAAAGTTCTGATTCTGATTGTTTTTCCACCCCTGCGAATAATTGTTAGCATAATTATTAGCATTAGTGGAGAAATTACATGGTCTCCCTTGATTATCCATATAATTAATCTGTTCTTCCTGTTGATTTTCTTGATAAGAACAGTGACCATTAGGATGGTCACCTCCACAGAAATCACATATTAACTGCTGTTGTGATTGACCAGGATTAGATTTCACAGCATGTAATTTTTGAGGAAGTTTTGCCATCTGTTTAGTAAGTGCTTCAATCAGTTGAGTTAATATTTTATTCTGAGCCAGAATAGCATCAGTAGTACTCAAATCAAACACTCCTCTTCTTTGCATTGTACCCCTTTCACGTTGATCCTGTTGATCAGCAGATGCTAAACCTTCAATGATTATTGTTGCTTGTTCTGCATCTACTGATAACATAGTCCCTCCAGCTGCTGCATCCAATATCATTTCTGTATCAGGCAAAAGACCATTGCAAAATGTATTCAACTGAGTTATGTCTTCAAATCATGGTTGGGACATCTCCTCATCAATGATTTGAATCTTTCCCATGTTGAGTCTCAAAAATATCATAAAGTGGTTTATGATGTTTTAAGACAGAAATATTTCCAAGTTTTAATGGTTAACAAATTTGACTTAAAATATTTATCATAAGACACATATAATTCAATCTCTTATATATGATTTCAGCAAGAGCCATCAAGAGTCTATTTAAAAAAGACTAAGTGTTGAAACTGTCTGAAGAAGCAGAAGCTGTCTGAAGAGGTTCAACCTGTCTGAAGCATCAAGGCTGTCTGAAGACTCTTGATGACGTGGCACCTCTTGTCTGTAGTTGTGAAGATCTGTCTGAATCTCTTTTTGAATCACGCACGATCTCTGCTACAACAGCTGGCACTCCTTGTTGCATTTCAAGCACGTTCTCTGCCACAACGCGTCCTCTGCTACGCAGCAATTGCGGCAACAACAAAAAGCAGCTTTTTGGCAGGAGCAAAACCTTGCAACGTGTCAGAATATGTCAGAGAATATTTTGTACTGCAGCTGGCTGTCTCACAACGGCTAACATGTATTTCACAAGCAATGATTTTCTTCAACGGACCAATCATTTGGGTATAAATACCCCCATCTTTGAAGATTATTAAAAGGAGAGAAGAATTGAAAAAGAACAGAAACTCTACAAATTTTTCTGCTGCAACACTCTGATTATTATATCATCTTTGTACACACAAATTATTTTATTCTGAGCATACCTCAGTAATTTCTGTACAATCTGTAACTGTTTAAGTCTCAAAACTTATATAGTTTGTGAGCTTAAGAATTTCTCTCATTTGTATTTGCTTTTGAGCCTGGAGAGGCTTGTCTGAAAAAGAATACTTGGTTTTTGAGCCTGGAGAGGCTTGTCTGAAAAAGAATACTTGGGTTGTAGAGCCTGAAGAGGCTTGTCTGTAAAAGAATACTTGTAATCTTGAAAGATTAAGAGAAAATCCAATTGCTAGTTGGCATTGGGACTGGACGTAGCTCACAAGTGGTAGTGAGTGAACCAGGATAAATTTTGTGGCTAAGTTTTCTTACCCTTATCTCTTGTAAATTCAGTTTAAACTAATCAAGGGGTCTGAGTAATTAATCTAATATTTTAAAAGGCACAAAACATCTTTTAAAAGTATTTTAAAAGCCGTCTGAAAAACTTCAGACAGCCCTTCAACAGCCTATCTGAAACTTCTTTTTGAGAACCTGTTTGCGAAAAGCTTTCTAAAATATTTAGAAACACTATTCAACCCCCCTTCCAGTGTTTCCCTGTGTTCCTACATCCCATGCCTCAAAGAGAGATTCATCCGGTCCCTGCTTGAATTGTGAAATGTCTGCCTTAGCCTTGATGTATCTAGAGGGCGTAAAGAATCTATTTAGGAATTTTGCCTCCACTACACTCCAGCTAGTCAAACTCTGATTTGGATGAGATTTAAGCCATTCCTTTGCTTTTCCTGCCAATGAGAAAGGAAACAAACGTATGTATACACTTTCTAAGTCCTCTTCCTCAAAACCCATTGTTCCAATTAATTCATAAAAATTAGAAAGGTGGGTATATGGATCCTCATGATCCATTCCATGAAACTGATGGGAACTGATCAAGCTAAGGAATGCAGGCTTCATTTCAATTGCTTTTGTTGCAGCTGGTACTACAATGCTTGAAAAATGTTTGGGACCCTATTGCAAAGCATAGTCTCCCAGAGTTCTCCTTGGTGGATCTCTTCTTTCTCCAGCCATATTTTCAATTTCTGGATTGATTGGACTAGGTGTGCTGAGGGTGTTGGAAGATTCACCCGTTGCCTGTCCTTGTCTCTTTTTTCTGTTTTTACCTCTGTTTTTACGAGCTGTTTTCTCTATTTCAGGGTCAAACTTCAATTGATCTTCAGATACCTGACCTCTCAATAACATAAATCAACACAGCTCAAACAAGGATTAGCACAAGATGATAATTTAATTAAAACTATCTACACTAAAAATATTCACAGTACTTAATGAACTAGCTAAAACTTTAAAATGACACCGCCTTCCCCGGCAACGACGCCAAAAATACTTGTCAACTCCTAGGCAAGCGTACCTATAGTCAACTGTAGTATAATAAGTTGAAGTACGAGTGTCGATCCCACGAGGAATAGGTCAATTAAAGTTATAGCTAAATTCAAAAAGTAAATATATACAAAAGAGAGTGATTTGGTTCATGATTGATATAGGTAATTAAGGTAAAATTCTAGCAAACAGTATAAAAGAGTATAAAATTTGATTTGAGATATCAGTGAGAGAAACAGGGATTGAATTTCATCTATCTCCCTCGTCTATATTTTGGTTGTATATCAATATATAGCATTTGTAACTACCGATATGGATGCATACACTATGGTCATTTATATTGATTCCTCAATTATAAAATTCATAAGATTAATCTCTTGAATATTGATTCCTCATATATTCAATAGATTATCCAACATTAAGTTCAAGTATTAAAGCATTCGATATATCGAAATCTATTCCTAGTATAACGATATATCAACTATTTTCGTTCAGATCGAATTTTCATAAATACTTTCCAGTTAAATCCAAAAATCTAAATCCAGAGTCTATTGATCAGATAGAATCAAGAACATGTAAGCAGAACGAAAATAACAATATCGATAGAACAAAGTCACTATATAAAAATATAACCAGAATATATCCGAGTTCGAATTGATTTACATTCAATCCCAGAAGAGGAGATTAGCTACTCATGGTAGCTTATACAATCAAGAAATATGAAGGAGAAGATGAAGAATTCTGATTCCGTAGCTTTCGTTCGTCTTCGGGATCTTCGTTCTATTTTCGGAAAGTGTTGAACTGACGAAAACTCTTTTCAAATTCTGTTTTATGATGTTGTGTAAGTGGAAATTCGCTTGAGCTAAAAATATTAGCTCAAGCCAATAGAATCCTTCATGGTGAAGAAAAGTAAATTCGCTCAAGCTAATTAAATTCACTTGAGCGAATTTAGCACCTCAAAAACACCATCTCTGGTCAAAATTCGCTTGAGCTAATTAAAATTGGCTCAAGCGAATTTACTTCTCTTGAAATCCTCCTTTTCTTCTTTTTACTTCAATTCTTCTGAACCTGGTTATTCCTCTTCAACTTTTCCTGCAATTAAACACCAAAATTTGGGATTAAAAGGATTCAATTAAACCAACACTCAGATATTACTGTTTAGCTTCAAAGTTCTAGAATTTGGAGGAAATCAACACAAGAATTTATACAATTTACCCCTAAGTGCCATGTTTTGCATACAAAATATCCTAATCTTTGGCACTTATCAATGAGTTTAATATGGAGTTACAATATGTTTGTATTTTCACTTGAACCATTGCAAATATACATTCAACCAAAAAGACATGTCTTGATGGATCGTGTTAACATACATTTAACATTTTCAAATAATTAATATCCAAACATGCTATTAGAGCATACGTTTCTGAGAATTTGTTTGGGAAAGAGTCCAATGTAAAGTAATTAATTATTGTCTCATTGTTTACATGTTTAGGAATTCATGCTAATAGGAAGAAAACACATATTTAGTTCAAAACAATATAATTTTATACCTTCATACCACCTTAGGACATTACAAAAATTTATAGTTTATTATGTGTAAGGATGGAAAAATGGGCTTAGCCATATGGCTCGTTTAACCCACCCTTTTTGGCGGGCTAGGTTAGATTACTGAACCCGCCTACCCATGTTGGCCCGCCCCGTTTTGTCCTGTCAACCAAGTGTGTTCTGATAGAGGGGTGGGCCAGCTTCCTGGTTTTTTTACAAATACTAGTTAACAAACAACAACTTATATAAAAAATAAAATTAGGGTTCACAACCGGTCTTCATTTCATTTGTTGCTTCTTGTTTCGCTGCCTCACCTCTGTACATTTATGCTTCATTGGTTCTGCACATTTGTCACTAGTCAGCCTCGCCACTATGACCCTGCATCCACTGCAATGACTGCATCGATTGCTAGTAAGCTTCCTCTCTCGGTTGAGTGACCTGAGGAAGGAGAAGATAAAGGAGCAATGGCAGGGCCTGCACAGAAATCATAAAACCAAGCGGTCACTTTTCTGAAAGCTAAAGCGGGATGACGACGGTACAGGCATTATGCTTGATTGTATGCACCTCCTCATTGTGGCTGCTATGCAAGGAAATTATCCTTCGACGCGCACCACAAGCGGCTCCCCAACATCACCGTTGTGCAAGGCAACTTGCCTTTGATGTGGTGCCTCTATACGCCTCCTCTAGAAAACGCGGGTCGTTTCCACTACTTGCGTCTGCCACGAGAGGATCATCCATAAGAAGGAACAACAGGCTATGGTGGTTTGCAAATTGCAATTACCTTTCTCCTCCAGTTGTTTCCTATCGTTGAAATTATTTTGGCATTGATTTTTTTAATAAAGTGGATTTTTTTTTTTTGAAATTTTTATAATTTTTTAATTTTCTCTAATTTTTTCTATTTTATGACATACTAGCTCGTCAGCCCGTTAGGCCACCCTTAAACGGGGTGGGCTACATGTTTCAACCCATATCTCAGTGGCAGGCCAACTCGTCCAACCCATTTTTGACGAGCTTTTGTCCAGGCGGGATGACTCGTTTTGCCACCCCTAATTATGTGTGATTTATGTGCAAGTGTCAAGATACCATGCGCAGGACTCGTTTTCTCCACATACCATGTGCAGTCTAACGAAGAGTCAAGATAGCAGTAGCGAAGAAGCGCCGAAACCTCAGCAGCAACCTTCCCCCTCCCCCTCAGGGGGTGGGGGTTCCTCCTCCATATAGGGCCTTTTTCTCCCATTTTAGATGGCTTTCCTCCCATTTTAGGTGGGTTTTCCATATGGTAAGAGTTATTTTTTTCTTCCCCCATCCATCTTAACCAACACCTCCCCTTCCCTTACTCTTCTCCTTCTTCCACCTTCGAGCATCCATTTTTCATCTCTTCTTCCTTCTCCTTCGTTTATACCTCCTTTTCTACCGCCACTCTTCTTTTGGTTTTTTTTCCACCCCTTTTTTTTTCTATAGTTGTGTTCAGCCATGGTTTGAAGGTTTTGTTTGCTCATGAGACATCAATTGGTTTCTCTGTTATTTATGGTAGAGTCATTTGAGCTAAGCAGATGAACAAAAAAAACAAAAGAAAGAAGGGAAGTAAAATGATTCGCCTAGCAAGCAACTCCATTGACATGGATGTTTTCTTAGTTGTTTTGATATTTTGGTTGAACTTATTTGAGTGAGCATACTTTGTATTGTAATGTTTATTTGTTTAGCATTGTAATATCACTCTATTGATCTACTGTTGTAGATGTCGTATGACTGCCCTTGAGGCTTAATGAATTTTTATCTTGGACCAAAATAAATATTAAGAAAATATTATTTTAATGCATTATTTTAAAAAAAGCTCCAACGTCCAAATTTATCCTTATTTAAAGTCAATATCTATTTAATTCTCTACATTAACAAAAATCTTAAAAATTATAAAAGTTTATTAATTATAAAAGGTAAAAATAAAAAATTAATAAATGCTTCTAAAACTTTATAAAAGTTCTTACAAAAATATATACCAGACACAAAAGATGTTATATAAATAACCATAGGTAGTACTTGGATAAGAATAAGAGAGGAGAATCTCAGTTAAGGTTCACTCCTATTCATGGAAATCTTTATCTTTATCTTTTCTTTATATATATAAAAGTAAGGTAGTGAAAGTGGCAAATGAAATCTAAAGTGAGGGTACAATAGTAAATTCCTTTAAGCAAAACTTCTAAAAATAGAAAGTATCTTTGACTTTTTAAAAGATTAATTAATATTATGCATCACCATTAATTAAGTATAGTAATTATATTAAAGTAAATATCACTATAAAAATAAAAAAATTATGATAATAACAAATATAAATAATAAAAATAATTTAAAGCATATCTAATAATTTTTAAAAAATAAAAAATAAAAAGAAATTTAAAACATTCTCAAACACTTTAAAAATTAATTTATAATTATGTGGATAGTAATTATTTAATTATATTTATTTTTATATAAAAAAAATCAATAGTATTTAAAACTCATTTTAACAGTTTCAATATTAAAAAGAAAAGGTTTATAACATAAATAAAAACATAATATGAAATTTAAAACATAATTAAATAATTTTAAAAAGGTAAAACTTTATTGTAACTTAAAAATTATTTAACAATTATAATAACAGTAATTGTATTAATTATTTAATTATAGTTACATTCACTATATCAATATTAAAAAAATTATAACATAAATTAAAATATAATACAAAATTTATAAGATATTAAAATAACTTGGAAAATCATTTCAAAAATTTAAAAATGCAATACGAAATTTGAAACATGCTCAAACACTTAAAAAATGTACTACTTTTGTTATAATAATTATAGTAAATTATTATATCAAAATATCATATATCAGTATTAAAGGTCATTTTAATAGTTTAAATATATAAGAAATGGTTTATAAGATAAATAACAATATATTATGAAATTTAAAATAATATTAAAAAATATTTTATAATTATATTAATTGTAATTATAATAATTATTTAATTAGTGTTCTTCTGTTTATGGGTTATTTTTGTTTAAAGGGTCTTTGTGACCTAGGATAAAAAACAACGTTTCTTAATTTTCATACTTTGCAAATGTCAAAGTCCCAACTAAACATTTGAAAAAAATTAAATTGTGATTGGTTATGACCATCTTCATTTGGTTTTTGAGTTTTGTTTTTTTTTTATTTTATTGTTGACAATGATAAATGAAAGATTGAAAATGTTGCAAAATTTCTTTAATTGATGACTTATCTTTGTATGTGTTGCAATAACTTAGTTGTTATGTAAAACTAGTATCGTACCCCGTGCGATGCACGGACATGATTTATTAATTTAATAAAATGATATTGATGAATAAATTATATATTAAAACATGAAAAAGTAAATTATTGTTTAACACAATGTCAAATAGAATGTAAAATTAAAGTTAAATATAAGACAATTTATTATAGTTATCAAAACTGGACCGGTCCGACCGGGAATCAGCCTGGTGTCCGGTCCATATAACCCTGAAAAGTGAAAACCGGTTGGTTTCAGAACCGGTGAGAACTGGTCAAGAACCAGTGAAAACCGGTGCTAGAAAACCGGTTGAACCGGTCAATTTCAAAATTTTCAATTTTTTGTTTTTTTTATTTTTTGATTTTTTATTTAATCTAAAATATTTTTAAGATAAATAAAAATAATTTTTTAAAGATTATACATAAATACTTATTATTTAGTGAATTATTATGAATTTTGTATGATATAATACATATAATATAGTATTTTATATTAATTTTTTTGGTTGAAGGGAGGGAAAAACACCCCAAAAACAAGAGAACTAAAGAGCAATTCTTCTGGGATAGGCTACCCCAGTTACATCAGCCTTGAGCAAATCTAAGATTTCCCTAGGTGGGCTGTCAAGAATATGAGTTCCATAAGGATAATTGAAAGCAGAATTGGCCAAACTATCCGCCACAGTATTAGCCTCCCTATAGGAATGGGTTAAGATCACCTCCCAGCTACCTTCCATCAGGTTGATAATAGCCGCCAACAAAGGTTTGCAAGGATGAGTAGGAGGGTAACCATCTCTGATTAGTTTTACTGCTATAGTCGAATCAGTTTCCAACCAAATCTTCTCAACCCCTCTATTTTTCGCAATACTGAGAGCAATATAGATCTCCCAGAGTTCTGTCATATTAATAGTAGCATTCCCCACATTTCTAACAAAGCCAAACTTCCAAGCCCCTGTAGCATCCCTAAACACTCCACCACAAGCTGCCCGATTTTATAATCTTATATATCTTGATTTCTTATGTAATTATCTTATTTTATTACTTAAAAAATATTATATAATATTAAAAGAAATATTTAATTATTACCGGTTCAACCACAGTTTAACCACTGAACCGTGAACCAGTATCTTCGCCGGTTTAATTACCGGTTCGATTTTAAAAACATTGCAATTTATATATCTAAGTCTTTTATTTATTCTATGCTGAAATTTCAAAAAAAATTATCCGATGAAATTAGGGATGGCAATGGGTACCCTCTGGGCAGGGTACCACAGTACCCGTCCCCGTACCTGCGTTTTAAAAAAAAACTCATATCCGCGCGGGCAGTAACTTTAGTGCTCGTCCCCATACCCGCTGGGCACCTATATGCCCGTTACCCGCATTTTTATTAAGTAAAAAATTAACAACTTACTAAAAAATATTAATTTAAGAAAATTATATCTCAATTGAAAAAGTTACTCGAAGATCGTCCGAACATAATTTTTAAATATCAGTGATACAACAATTTAATTACATTGAAACACAATATGTTAATGTTTAAAACACAACAAATAATCTAAAGTTCAAATTATTTATTAAATATTACAATATACTTTCATGTCACACTATTTTATAAACTTGGATATCATGTGTTAAATTATTCAATATCTGTAAAAAAATGATTATTAACACTAATTAGTCATATATTATAAAGTAAAAAAACACAAATAGATAGTTATAAAATATATTTTTAATTTGTAATATATTATATGTATTAGATATGTTAATAAAATTAATATATCCCTATATATAATTATATATGATATTTTTTATTAAATAATTATATATATGAGTGCGAGTTTGGGGCGGGCTGGGCATCAAAGTGCCCGTACCAATGAAAAATGCGGGTTTTTGCCCGTATTCGCGCCCATACTCGTTTTACGGGTTTTTACCCTGCCCATTGCGGGTAATTTTTGCGGGTACCCATAGAGCTTGGGCTCAATTGCCATCCCTGGATAAAATTAATGAAAATCTTGAAATTAAAACTTTTTCTCTAACATTGTGTCCAGATATAACTCATCATTTAAAAACATACGTGCTCATATGAGTGATTATAAGTCATGCGTCATTTTGCACAATCTTAAAGACATATTTATATTTCTTAATAATATGATAGCAATATTGCTTTCAAATGTTATGATTTGGAAGTTTTGAATAACTTATTGTACTAAGAATTTCAAAAGTATAAACATCATCAAGCCTATAGAATTGTGCATATGTAACACATGTACTGTTAATTTAAATTAAAATATTCACAAAGAAGTTATATTTTGAAAATAAAAATGTTGACAATTAATTTAATAATTAAATATTCATTAATATCATATGTTTAGAAGATATATATATATATATATAACATTTTAGATTTTGAATAATAACTAATTTCTTATAAACATTTATAACAGTATAACCTATATTTTATCTTCTATCATATCCAATCATTCCCCAACTCTCTTGTCGTGGAACACTTATTTCAATTTTTCTTAAGTCTGATTCCCTTTAATATCCCCTTTTCTATCCCGACGCCACTTCCCATATTTAACTAAAAGCATTTTACATAAAAAAAGATTCACATGTTACTAACATTCTTCATTTTCATTTGTTAAAAATGCTTAATTTAATAATTATTTATTATTTATTTTTATCATCGTCCCACTTTTTTATTTATGCATTTTATCGCAATTATTTTAAGACACTTTTCTTTACATTTCTTCTCCACCCTTACAAAATCTCTCTCTATTTACTATTATTGTAATTGTAAAGTAATTTTTATTTAACGCTATATCATGTGTCAAATTTGATATTATATTTTCATTCATATTATATATTTCATAAAATATGCCAAAATTCCATTTTTAAATAAATATTTATTTATTTCTTAAGATAAAGATAAGTAAAAGTTGTATATTTTTTTCTTCTCAATATGTTTAATACTAAAATGTAAAAATGGCTTTAATATTGATATAATTACTATAACTAATTAATAATGATTAATAATGCTAACAATTTAATATGTAAATGTGACTTACTATTTTTAGAAGTTTTATTGAAAAGAATTTACCATTTTATCCTCTTATTAAGTTTGAAAGGATGATTTCACTACCATACTTTTATATATATAAAGATAAAGATAAAGATTTCACGTGATAGGAAAATTAAAATTTTGTTTGTTATGAGTAAAACTAGCTAGCAAAGTTTTTAAGTGGTTGATGAACTGAGCAATGCCTATATAATCCATAAAATTTTAGTTCTATTCAATTATATTGCCAAATGCGGGCATATATAAGTTGGCAAGAAAATTATTGGTGTTTAGAAAGAAACATTATAGTTCGGTCCATTTGAATTTAAACCTTAAAATAGAAAAAGAAATGTTACGTCTGAAAAACATTTCCAAGAATCTTAAAGTTTTATCCTATACAAGAGACATTCTTGGAGCACTAGAAGTAGAAAGAATACTTTAAAAGACCATTCATTTTTTTTATATCATGTAAGTACTAGAGGCATTTCATAAGCAATAAAAAAATCTCACTAAGGGGTCATTCCATAAGCATTAGAGATAATGTATTATATATTATATTGTGTGAATTTTTTATTATAGATAAGATAACAAATCAAATAAATAAAATCTTTTTAAATAAATAAAAAGATATAAGAGTGTGTTAGGAATAAAAGGTGTAATCATTTAATTTAACACTATTTGATAAATGAGAATGGGGAATATTAATCATAAGTGAATCTCTTTGGAGAAAAAATCGTTCTGTATGAAAAGGGGTATGAGAGGGAAAGTTCAAAAATTGGTCAATTTCATGGATATGTAAAAAAAAAATAAATATGATTTCCATGAAAAAAGAGTTGGTAGAGACTAGAGAGTGTGATTGAAAATGGTAGTGAGACATATTTTCAGTTAGATAAATGAGTTATGGGGAGTAATTATAGGACAAATAGTTATCAACCTTAAAAAAGAGCTAGTCATCCCATTAAAAATGTAATATATAAAAAATTCTTTGACAAACTACAAAAAAGAATAATAGCTCCTTTTTAAAAATGTACTTTTTAAACTTTTAGAATGTTTAGATAATCATTTTTCTGAAAAGTATTATGTAATCAATAATTAAAATAATTTTAAAAGTTACTATAGTTTTTAACTTCTTTTATAAATATAATTTAAAATAGGATTTAACGGATATACACAGACAATATAAAAAAAAATTAAATGTTGGGGTGGAATAAAGGAAGAAGGGAAGTAACTTGAGTTTGTTAGGATATATATTGTGCAAATGAAAAATTAAGGTAGATAAGAATAAAAAATGAATAGAGAAAAATAATCATTCATGTTAATATGTAATTTTTAACTTTCATATATTATGAATTCTATTTATTAAAAAATTATGTATGCCTTTCTTTTGTCAAATAATTATTGTATGTCTAATACGACAACAATGTCCCGCGGGGGCGGATGTACATTGAGACAAAGGGGGGCCATGGCCCCCCCTAATTTTTTAAAAACTTTTTATAATACATATATATTTATTGATATTATTATTATTTCTACTTTTATTTATCAGTTCCATTTAAAGTTTTTTTGTATTTTTACTTATCTGTCATATTTAGAAATTTAAGAGTATTAATTACAATTTTTTCACTTTTAGTCTTAATAAGAGAGATAATAATTAAGTGGAGAAACTTAATGATTAAAATGGAGAGATAACATGATATATCAGAAAAAAAACACAATAAATTTAGGATTTAACGTAAATCAACATATTATTACATTTTTAATCTGTGTGTTTTCATATAATGAGACAGATAAATAGAACGAAATAGTTTTGGACAAATTTATATAATGGAAGCCCATATAGGAGATATAGACTACATTTATACAATAAAAGACATATTTATATAAGTTATATCATATAAATACTATTTTTATTTTCTAGATAAAAATACAATGCTAGGTAATTATAAGTTTAATTTTTTTATAAATTTAAAATTTTGAAGTCTTATTAATTTTAAATGATAAAATATTTATAAAAATAAAAACAATTATTTAAATAATTAAATAAAGTTTATAATAAAAAGAGAATAATAATTAAAATAATTCATTAAAGTTTTAAATTACTTGCATTATATATACATATGAATTATAAGTATTTATCTTAATTCTTATTTTTTTTAATTTATATATAATAATAAAATTGTATTCAAAATGAACTAATTAATTAAAAAATTGTAATATTGGCCCATTTACCTTTAGATCCTGGCTTTGCCCCTTATGTCCCGTGCATGGCACGGGTACACGACTAGTCTTTAAGAATAAGAATGGAGAATTCTTACATAAGATTTGCTGCTATTCTTGGACATTCGGCAAATAATTCATTCCTAGAGTAGAAATTGGAAGATTTTTTTAAGAACTTGGCTCATGTTGTGTTGTGCTCCCAACCTTCCATCAATTTTTACTCTAGTCCTTTTATCCTAAGGTTCTATCACCATACCCATACTTGCAGTTGAACCGTCCCAATATATACCCGACGCAAGACAAAGTTGACAGCCACTATTTGATGCCTATATCCGTATGGGCAAGGTATGGTTAAGCCAATTGTTTTCTCCTTAATTTGTCTAGTGAAAACTGAAAAGCCTTTATTGATTGAACGTCTTGAAAACAAATTCAGAGCACTTCATTGTTGTCCCAAATTCACAGTAAAGAAGTGATAGGTGCATAGCGCAAGTGATGGTCACTATCTATTTTCTCTTTTATCCTAAGTGCTTCAACAAAAAGGATATATGATATAAAACTATAACTACATCATGTAGACTTTAATTAACCACAAGTACAACTATTGCCAAAGTTTAGGTCCAATAATACATTGCTGCTAAGTCCTATAAAAAGATAAAGGGCACTCAAAAACATCACCCCTAGCTAGATTAAAAGTCTAAAAATTGCATATGGCCACAATGACATGACTCAAATAAATATATTTACATTACTACTTTGATCTAAACTAAACCGCACCGCACTACTTTGAAAATGGAAAAGCAAAACTAAAAACTAGCTAAACTTATCCAACATGCAATTATTCTAGCTAGTTCTAATAAAATAGATCAAAGGAGGAACAGCCTTGAGACTCTTGAGCAAGATTTGCAGCAACAATGGAATCAAAGATACTAATCCAATTCTCATCTTCCTCATCCTCTTCCTCACCAGCACCAATGTGGCTCCACTGAACTGTAGGCTTCTTGTCAATTTCATCATTCCTTGCAAACCTTCCTCTGATGCGTGGCCTGCTGTCTGCTAATGTCTTCCTGCAAGCATACTGATTCCCAGGAGAAAATAAGTTAATATTTTGATTAATAATTCATACACAGTAAAATTTCATACACTCATTTGACACTTATTTTTTTTATCTCTGTTTTCTTATCACATCACATCATTTATCATATCTATTATTTCTTCCCCTCTCTCAGGGTGCTCTGTGTACACCACTCTGGTGTATATAAATCATTTTTCTAATATTGTTAAGTATCTTTTCATAATTAAATAGTATAGTGGCGGACCATTAGAGACAATAAACAAAGCACTGTGAGTTGGAGAGTAATATAAAGGGTATATGGCTAATCAATAACATGACTGATTGATCCTTTTCTCAAGATCTTGACAGTAATGGGGTTACTAGTAACCTTAGAGAATGAGACAATTCCCTGAAAAGACTTTCATACTACACATTAAAATTTTGGACCTTTTGCAATACACCTAAATCAGAATTATGTGTAATTGTGTGGCCAGCAGGGGACTATCAAGCAAAGAGCATGGGGAACAAATTATTGTCCTATCATAGTGAAAATGTCCCACATCTTGATTAAATCAAGATTTTGTTAAATAGATTATCTTTTCACTGTATCCCTTAACTCTTAAATTCAACTTTGGATATGGTTTTAATGATAGTTCATGAAGCAAATTTCAAAAAGGCGATCTGACAGTGGTTTGCATCTTCGTACAGTGTCATCCATTGTATTTGTAGACTTGTGGTTCTCTTAAATTCGCCTAATTTCTAAGGCTCAGTTTTTCCATTTTTCCTAATGCAAAAAGGACAATTTATTGTCATATTTTGATAGAATGTGTTTTAGTGTACAAAAGTTTAACCAGGATTTTATTCACAGAAGTAATTAAAACATAGAAATAGAAGCTTAGAAGCTACTTACTAAAAGTAAATACAATAAAAATGACACGTGTGTGTATAAGACTGAACCTTAATTTTCTTGTTGAAGTTCCTCTGGTTCCTCTTGTTTCTATATCTCTCAATTCTCACTTTCTTCTCTTCTGGGCTATATCGACAGGCTCGGCCCATCCCTTCTATGATCATACAACTTTCGCTTGACAATGGACTATCCGAGTGATGATTATGTTGCATTCCATTAATCCTCTGTATAAAAACATTGCATGTTATTACAAAAACCTCATTAAATAATCAGTGCATATTGCAATAAAACAAAAACAAAATGGAATAAGCAAAAAAAAAGTCTCACTAATTATTGTTGGCTAAAATTTCTGCTAACGAATGTAACCTCACATCTCAAATTAATTAAACATGAGACATATATATATATGATGCGTCACACTACTTACAATTTTAAAAACCCTTTTTCATTTTGAAATCACTATGCTAGACTCCTTATTAGGATCTATAAAACAGAATTTCACTCCTCAGCACAAAAAAAAAATAAACTCGCTTCTGAATTGTTATACACATAATTAGATTGTATTAGTAATAATTTGGAAGTAATAACTAAAAATAAACCCTCAAATTCATCCCACTAATCACCTCTTTCCTAATTAGTCCCCAAACTAAATTAATTGCATAAATAGATCTCAAACTTTTAAATATTCATCGCATTGGTCCTCCAACTTTCACATTATCTCATCACATTAGTTTCTGTTAGAAGATTAATGTGATGGATATTTGAAAATTCACTAACTTTTTTATTTTTGTTTACTTTAAGGACTAAGTGAGAGAGAGTGATACTTTGAATGGGAGAGAAAGTGATACTTCGAGTATGAAAATGGTGGTTTGTTCTAATAAAGTAATAAATAATGAAAATGATTAATGAAGTGAACAGGTAAATAGTGGAAGGGTACAGGGTAGATAGCATGGGGTGAGAAGCAGGTGATGATAGCTACCTGCAGGTCACCAGTACTGTAAACTCTCCTGACCGGAGCGTCGTCGGAGTCGAGCAACTCAGCAAAGAAAGCAGACAGAGGGTGGTAGGTCCCATTATTATTATTATTATTATTCATGTGGAGGGAATGGCTGCTAACGCTCCTCTGCATCAAGGTGGGACTTGCCATGGAAGTAGGTGATCCACCGTAGCTGCTACAACTGTTGCTGTTATTGTAACTTGCCTCCGAGTTGTTGAGTTGAGAGAGAGTCTCCAACTCGGTGAGGTCGGGGAAGGGATGGTGCATTAGTGGGGAAGGTAAGGAAAGGGATGATTCAGTGGCGGCGCGTGAGAATGCGGTGTTGGAGTGTGCATACATGGTGGTGGGATTGAATGGAAGAAAAATTAGAAGAGGGAGTGAGAGTAAGTGAAGATGAAGGGTACACTAACACTGCTATTGCTATTGCTAATGCTAATGCGAAGCATTTAACATTTATGAATGAATTGTGTGTGAGACAGACACACTGCAAAGGCCTAAAAAGGCCAACAAAATATTACTTATTTATTATTACTGTGAAATGAAAAAGAAGAGCTGTGAATGACGTGGTTGATGACGTTGTCATTTCATACAAGTTGGGAAAGTGTTGACCTGTTTCTTTCAACTCTCAGACCAGCATAGGGTAGGGTAGGAGTAGCAGTAGGACCGTGAGATTTGAACTTACACTCTTTTTCTTAACCCATTTTTATCCTAACACTCTAATTTTTTTAAATTAATATTTTATCTCTGGTATTATTATATTATTTTTATTATTTTAAATAACTCAATAATTTTTTTATCTCCATCCTAACAACTCTAAAAAAATTACTTAAATGGATTTTACAACTTACTTATCAACCAATTCACACCATATAATCATTATTTAAAATAAAAAACATATTGTTAAGCATCGATGCCTAACTAATAACCTAAAAGAAAACTACTCCATCGCGCAAGATTGTTAAACACCTCTGCTAAAAGTTAAGAACCTCACTTTAGCACCAGCAGTGTTGGTGCTCTTAGATAGAGATAAACATAAAAGAGAGAAGAGAAATAGTGTTGACATAAAAATGATTTTTGGGTTATTTGGTGTAAGAAAAATAGGTAAGAATTTGGAGTAAAATATGAAGTTAAGTTGTTTGATTTGATCAAAGAAATATAAAGAAATAATATTTTTTTCATAATTTTTTTCTAACATTCTATTCCACTTCTTTGGTCATCATCCTTAACATCACCTTATCTCACCACTTCACCACACCACCATGAGTTAACCATCCCGATAAGCTCCAGCTGACATACCTTCGCTGGACTTCAGAGCTACCACAAGTGCATGCTGAAATACAAAGCTATATTCTATAGTTTTTTTTTCCTTCGTTCCCTCAAATCAGAAGCTCCATTCCCCATATCCATAAGACCGCCATCCCTCCATTCCCCTTATCCAGCAGACCCTCATACAGTATCCACTACCTCATTCTCTATCACAGACTCCCCAAACTAGTAGCAACTGCCCCCACCACTCTGAGCCACCGTGAGCCACCTTCCATTCACCCACTGCCGAGGCCGCTCCACCGCCATCTCCTTCGTTCACTCCCTGTACCCATGATCCTTTGTTCACTACTCTTTCCCCCCGTTATTTCTTCACTCGAATCTCGCCTCATAGGGGGAGAAATACTTGCCATGTAGGTCCCACCATTTTTAACATTTCTCAGCTATTTCTTCATGATACCAAACTGGAGAAATAGACAACCTCACCCCTTATTTCTATTCACTCCATCTATTTTTACAATACTTCACACTTACCAACATAGTGCTAGAGTATATCCTACCCACATAAGTTGCTTATTTATTATTTTACTATTTTTTTGTGGATCTTACATGTACATATTATTTTTTTTACTTTTAAGCAACTATTACATTCTAAATAATTATACGTTCCAACAAACAATTCAACAAGAACTCCTAAATAGATCTCATAAGCTATCCCAAGTTATTTTAAGTTTTAGTTCAACTTAAAATACTATTTTATTTTTCTAATTTTAAAACAAGAAATACATACAAAAATATAATATGAATTTAAAATATTTTTATTAAAAAAAATTAATTAATTGATTATAAAGGATATATTAATCAAGATAAATTTTAATGTAATTAATAAAAAAAATATAAAATGTAATAAACATGCCAATTAACACAAATACTAAATATATTTTAATTATATAATAATTTCTACTAATTAGAATTGGGGATAAAATTAAAACAAAATGGATATACTTAACAATTTATAAATATAACAACATTTAATCTTCATTATTTTGATGTCTAAAACGTTCCCAAATGTGTTCCACCAAATCTGTTTGAAGTTTGTGATGGATTTGCTTATGATGAATATCAACTCTTCTTTGTATGTATATATGCTTGAAAGTCAGGGTGAAAACCATTAAATATTTCAGTTGTTGAGTCATTGCCTAAATAATCACAATAAAAATAAAAATTTTCATATATATGTCATTTATCTTCGATAATCATAATATGATGCATGCATATATTATATACTTAAGGGTATCTATATGTCAAGCACGTGCAAGGCCACGTATAATTGCGAAGCGAGATTGAAGCAGCCTAAACGCTCATTTCACATCTTTTTCTGCCTCTTGGCGTTAGGAAATAATTTTCTTTTATCGTTGTTGCATTGGGATGGCCTTCACAAATGTAGACCATTTGGATAAATATCATATTCTAAATAATGCCCAATGTTATATCGGGTTTTATTGACTGTAAATTTAACTTTAAGAGCCCTCTTTTCCAAGACGTCATTAAACACATCAGATTGGTTCAACGCGTTAATCTTATTGTCTGAACCTACAGTCCTAATGCATGACAAATCCACAATTCTTGTGACGCCGCTATTTGAGTATGGTGGTAATCTTATCACAATCGCCCCGAAAAAATTGCTCTTGCCATGCTAATGGATAATATTTTTTTTCCATTCCTAATGTATACAATCGATGCTTCCTAACACACCAAAAATACCATGTGCCTCTACCATTTGTAGTCGATGTTAAATGTCATTGTTGTTTGGCATCCTCAAGTATTCAGGCCCAAAAATGTTATTCACATCGCTGTCAAACCTCTCTAAACATTCCATTATAGTGCTTTTACCAATTCGTACATACTCATCATCGTTATTAGCAGGTGATCCAAACGCCAGTTTTCGAATGGCAACAATGCCTTTTTGAAGTGGTGAAAGACCCATTCTACCAGTTGCATCAACCTTCATTTGACAAATATAGGTTGGTGATGTTAGATTGTACTCACAAGTCGGTGTATCGCAATAAGAAGATAATGAGTACAACCTTGGAGGCAGAAATCTTAGTTTTTTAAGAACATTGACTTGAATCTGCTGTCCATTTTGGTTCATCTTTCAACATTTTCCATGTATACTCTAATTTAATTTTTTAACCTTCATGTTTCAATATATCTCGTATGCAGTTGTCATGATATTATTTTCTAATGTGCCACTTTGCTTCACATTGTACGCTTTCTTGTAGCATCCATAAAACTTTTACATAATCACATTTAACTTTTTCCATTGGGCTTTTTGATTGACTCCAACTATAGCATCCTTTGAAATGTTGAGCCACAATTGAATAAGCAGTTTATCCACTTTGTCGGGAAATCCCACTCATTTCCTTTTGCAGTTGCATCCCCCTTCCTCTTATTCATGTGTGATATTTCCCAAACCCATTTGGGGGGAAATAGGAGGGACTTGAGACTTGGAGAAAGACTCTATAGGTGTACATGTTTCCTGATATGTGGTTTGGGCACTACTAGTACCCATTGGATAATTGCATCTTACATTAATGCCTATTAAGATAACGTTATAGAATTGAAAAGTCAAAAGTCGAAGAGGTTCTGGAATTGCTTCACGTCTGGCCGGCTGGAATAAGAGACTGGGCCGACTAGAAAGATGATGGCCGGCTGAATATTGTCTGTGGCCGGATGGCCGACTGATGTAGATTCGGTCCAGCTAGGAAAAATCTTGCTTGCTGGAATTACTGAGTGGACAAACTAGGTGTATATATGGTCGGCTGGAGCACGTCTGGCTGTCTGGAATTGAACTCATCCGACTGGCTGACTACTGGATGCCTTGAACATAATTTCTACCCTGCTGGATTCATATCATTCCCTTCTACTTCAAAAAGATTCATCCTCAAATCTAAGGCATTATTTCCAACTATTTTTATTGAAACTCTATTATGTCATTGTAAAGGACTTTATTCTTCCACAAATTGAATCTAATTCTCGTCCTCCAGGATCAAACATAACTTGAACAAATTCTGATTTTATCCTTTCTTCCTTATGCATTAAGGAAGTCTTCTTTTGAATCTCCAAACCAAAACGCCAATGTCGTAAACAAATAGTAAAATAAGTTGATGCGACATTATCAACAAGTCAAAAACCAAATGGCTATAACCATGAACATTCAAATGGTTATTCCCAAAAGCATTTTCATCATGTAACAAATCAACCCAAATATGCTTATGGTTTTCATTTGTCGTCTCCATGTGATATTTTTCGTGAATTTGGATTCCAATAGTGGGCTGGATGTACAGTGGCACATGAGGAACAATATCAACAAACTTCCTCTTCAAACATGGAAGTTGGTGTGTTTATTCAAAGACCCCTCCTCTTGCCCCTGTAAAATATTATAAAAAACATAAGGACAAATATCATTAGCAATTAAATTTTTCTCATTCTCTTTTTCTATTTTCTCCTTCAGCTTATGTTGATCCTCCAGACTAGGTTTGGGTGCAGAAACTTCAACCTCAATTTGCATCCTTCATGCAACACATCAATTGCGGGCCTTACGGGTTTAAGGTTTTTACTTTGCAGCCAAGACTTACTGACAGTTATCGAACCTGCACAAAATTATAATTATAATTATCCGATCTGCAAACTACTTGTAGTAGAATGGTATAAACCGGGTCGAACCCTGAAGATCCACTCAAATTAATCCTTCTTTGGGGGGTTTTGATTGATTGGAATAAACTGAAGAAATAAAAGATCAAGTTAAAAGCAAAGGTTGAATCAATTCAAGACAATATCAATCCAAGGAATTCGGAGGCTATTTTCATGGTAAATCATTGGTTATTAATAATATGCATTCAAGAGATTAAATCTATCAACTTAGAATCATGTGGAACCCCTACAATGATCCCGGATTCACTACTGAAATAATTTTCAGAATTCAATTGATTAAGATTAACAAGATCAAAAAACCATGAAATCTTATGTTAGATCCAAATCAATTTTGTAAACGGAACCGAATTGAAGTAAATAATTAAATGAAAACCTTCAATTTAAATGCTTACTCTATGCTTTTCATTCATTGTATGATGATTAACCAATCAAGAGTACAACATACATCAATAACAAATTTCATAACCAAAACATGTTAACCAATCAAGCTTTGATAAAAGAAATATGGAATTGAAGCAAGTGGAGTAGAAAAGCAAGGTAGAATGTAATTCAATCAACATGTAAATGAAGATCAACCTCAAAACCAAGATGAAAATAAGCTTGACTCCTTGAATTGAATAAAAACTTAGCCTTCCATGAAGACTTTACAAAAAGATGAACAAAAGTAAATGAAAGTCTTAGTAATTTCTACTACAACTTGGATGCTCTTCTCCTTAGCAAGCCCTCCTATTTATAGGAGGGGAAAATATGTCATTCCAAACATGACCACTCAGTCATGACTAAGCATGTTTTGTCCACAAATGGACTTATTGATCAATTACCTAATGCATTTGTCCATTACTTTGAATTATTCACCTACTCTAGCTATCATTCACCTACTTGTCTCCCACTTGCAACCGAGCATATCATCCCCAATCTGGCAGAATCCAAGAGAGTTATCTTCATATGAAATCAAGCTCTGGATCTTAGCTTTCAAATGTCGTTGGGTTGAGCCAACAAAGGAGTTTTATAGCCCAAGTTATGGCCCAATCATTGAGTGTTGGTCAGTTTTCCTATGATGCTGACTATTTCGTCTTCCAAGCCCATTTTGACTCCCTAGCCATCCGATCTAGCTTTTGGTTTCTTCATCAAAGTTGTAGGGCTTTCTTTTATCTCTCGTACAATATAAAGAACATAGTTTTTAGATGTCTAGAACTCAAGTTATGCTTGAAATACGAAATCAGTTTAATGTTGAAAAATGTAATTGAGCCTAATATGAACCTGAATTGGCATAATATGCTTATGACTTGTTAATTAAGCATAAAAAAATGAATAAAAGGTTAACTTGAGGGGATGATTAAAGTGTATAATTTGTATTTATCACTTACCTAAAATAATATGGCATAATTCCACGGGATCAATATCACATGTAACTTCTTCCACATACCTCCCAATAGAGAATTTAATCTTAACTTGTCTAGGATGACGACTAGTTGGTATGTTGAGTTTCTCCACCAATCTTTGGCTTACAACATTACCACAACGTCCTCCGTCGACTCCAATTAAACACACTTGGCCTTCAATTAAACGCTTCATATAGAAAATATTCATCGCAGTCCACAAGGAAGATGATTCCTTGATAAGTTCTATGAGAAATAATTCTCAAAAGGGATAAACCCAATTCTAAATTTTACTAATTCAATGGTTTTTTTTCAAATACAATCAGCCCCATTTATAACTAAGTGGTTGTCCCAAACGTAACTCCTATTGATTGAAATAAATAACCCACTATCATGCAATTACTACGTATAAATAATTACATGTTACATTAATGCCTATTAAAAGAACATTACATAATTGAAAAGTCAAAAGTCGAAGAGGTTCTGGAATTGCTTCACATCTGGCCGGCTGGAATAAGAGGCCGGGTCGGCTAGGAAGATGCTGGCCGGCTGAATATTGTTTGTGGTCGGATGGGCAGCTGATGTAGATCGGGCCGATTAGGAACATTTAGGTCAACTGGAATAAGAGACTGGGTCGACTGGGAAAATGCTGGCCGGTTGAATATTGTCGTGTGGTCGGATGGTCAGTTGATGCCTGATGTAGACCAGGCCAGCTAGGAACGATCTGGTCGACTGCTGGAATTCCGTAACAAAATTATTGCCCGGTTGAATTCATTTGGCCGAATGGCGCACGTCTGGCCGGTTAGAATTAACCCTTTTTGGCTGGCCGCTGCTGGAAATTCTGGAACTGAATTCTTACCTAGTTGGATTCATATCACAAACTAAAATTTAAAAGCTGCACTAATAAGCTCTCACTCCCACATATAGTGGTGGATCTTGACAAAATATTTGGGGACATATATGAAATTGGGCTTGGGCTTAGGAAGATACCACCTTATTTTATTTATCTATCCCATTTAAATAATTTTTGTTTCTATGTATTTATTTCATTTAGAAGTTCAAGAGGTATATTAATTATATTTTCTACTTATATCATTATAAAAGAGATAATAAGTAAAAAAATTAATGAATAAAATAAAGAAATAATAGGTATATCAGAAAAAAAAACACAAAATATACTTTAAATTAATACATTTATTGTATTTCTTAATATGTGTTTTCATATAATGGGGACAAATGAATAAGAAACAAAAATAATAGATAACAAACAATGTAATATAATATATTTTGAATGAAAAAAATAATCTCTAATTTTTATGGGTAAAAAGATAAAATTAATAAAAAAAACAAGAAGTACTCCGGCTCATATAAAAAATATTATCAGAATGACAAGACAAAAAAGTAACAATGCAACAGGTAATCCAACCAAAAAAAATCACAGCCAAACGAATAGTCTGCAACCATAACAAGTTTATCTCACCTAAAGAAAGTTATTTTCTTAGGGGTAATGTCCCCGTAACCCATTAAAAGATAGGCCACTCACACGTTGGTCAAAGACTCCAAGGAGGAAAGGAAGGAAGGATGTTATAGCACTGCCACTTTCCTGCGGGGTCCTTTTGGTATCGAATATATTGCCTCCCAAGTCCCAAATGTTATCGAATCGTACCCAACTACAGTCTGACCCCACCACTTACTGCAGTTTTCTATATCCCTACATGTGACAGTCGTATGGAGCTAGATACAGTGATATATACACTAGCAATAATATGTAGCAGCTTTCATTGTAAATCAGTATATTAAGCCCTATATAGTTAGATTCTTAATCATCATTAGGTAGAGACAAAGCATCTACGTAGGTTGTTAGGGAAGATTTAGAATTAGGATTAATCAGGACTTTGAACATGGAAGGTCATTATTTCATCATGATAATTATTAGAATATGTATAGCACTATAAATATCCTGCTGGTTTGCTAGCACTATAAATATTGGTGTATGTTATTGTCAGAATGAGAAACTCCCGTTCTTAACTCTCTATTACCTTCTCGCACGCAGCACGTTTTTATAGAATTCATTGTATATTTGGTTTTCATTGAAGCATTTAATTGGTATACACTGGCCGTGTAAATAAATTTTACACAAACATCTATGATATGTCCGCCACATCATTTAATGAATATGACACCTCATGTGTTATTAAATTCAATAAATAATGTGATAACACATCATTGAATATTTGTGTAAATTTCTTTACACTAACAGTTCATTAAAATTATGTTACTAATATAAATCTATCTACATTTTTAACGTTATAAATAATCATGTTTGAAAATATTTAAATTTGGATTTGATTACTATTGAACATCAAACCAAATATCAGGTGAAAAATGAATATTCTATGTCCTCCTACATGTTCTTCCTATATATAAATCCTCCTAATTAAAGTAAGTATTTATTGTTTTTTATTTAATACTTTCTTTAATTAATATGTAGAAGGATTTGTTGGAGGATGAGTAAGAGGATATACCATTACTAATGGAAAATTCCCTTTTGTGTTCTACTATAAGTTTGCAACATACTAGTATCATTGTTACATTATTTGTATAGTCATTTACATATTACTTAATTACAGAATATGAATCCCGTCAAAAAAAAAATTACAGAATATGAATTATAATAACTTTGCTTAAACTATTTTTTAGGCAAAATTATGTATAGTAGTACTTTTTAGAGTTGTATACTTGAAAGCTGAAACTATAATTAATTAATTAGTAACAACCGAAACCGAAGTGTATTGGGCTGACATTGGAATTAACTTTCTTGAATCTCGTAAAATTAATGGGTCGCCACTAATGAATATGCTCAGGAATATTCAGTACTCTTTCTTTGGGTGAGTAAGTATCATTCACAAAGGTTTACTCAGAAATTAGTCTCGGCAAGAGTTGCTATCTTTTTCTTTCAATTTGTCAACAGAGTTTGCGATGTTAAACTTGGGGTTCCTGGTGAGGTTCATACACTAGATGGTTGACTGAAACTTTTCTTGTAATTATTTAATTTACACACGGAATGGAAACAATTCTTTTTCTTTTATCAGCTCATTAAGTGGGAACATATAAATGGACTGGCTAGGCGTGTTCAATCAGAGTAGGTCCAATACAATCGTTTGTAATCTACACCTACAAAAATAGCGTGCGTTTTTTTTTGTTGAAGAAATTAAAATTGTGACAAAATCAATTGCGACAATGAATATACAGTTGAATGCACATATATTGTTACCAAAAGTAACTAACTACCCGTGAAATGTGTATAGAATCAGTTGGTGAATAACCAAGTTAAGCCAATTGGGAAACCAGATTTTGGAAAGGTATATAGTCCGTTCGGTTACGCATTCCTGAGAGCAATTGATTGATTGCATTTCGTGGGTTCCGTTTCCATATTATTGTTATTTGTTACACTAACATTGATACATCTTTGTCATCACTGCCCAGTCCCCACACGGACAAACATCGATCTGCATAGTATCTTTTTCCTCTGAGTCGCTTCCGTAGAGCACATGCAACTCCTGAATTGACAACTTGCTTTTGCACATTTACCTCACATCTCATATCATATGCTTATCTGATATGAACATAGTCATCGTTCAATTTTGATTCAGGAAACTTAATAGACCCTGCCATTAACAAATCTTAGTAGCTGATATGTATGTATATCTTAATTGTCTACCCATTATCTTTGTCAGCTTGTTCTGCATTTTGAGCTAATTAAGTCAACCTCATAATAGCAATTGAAGAATAGTTGAAGCATAGTGTGCCTGATTGAAAAATTTGAGATCATAAAAGCTGATGTCGTAAGGAAAGATTGTTAGAACTGATCTTATTTATTATTAATAATTTTTGCTGGTTTATCAAGTGACAAATAATATTAGCGAAATCAAGGGGATTAGTTTAAGAGAACACCAGTCAACTACATAAATATATAGTTACACATATTCAAATACTATATGTAGTTATATATACCATGCTATTTTAGTAAATTAACTGCAAGGAATGGTATAAGTGCCCCCTTGTGGTTTCCTCATTATGAATAGTGAGAATTAATTTGAGTAGAATTAATTTAAAATCACTTTGGTTAAACGTGTTTCATAAATCATGTATCATTCATCTCCTACAATTAATTTATAAATCTATTAAAATTAATTCTATCAAATTGTAAGCAAAGAGACCCTAAATAGTTACCTCTTTGTTTATTCTAAGCATCGTTTTAGAAAAAAAATGTTTTTATTTATTTATAATTTTAATTGTTTAAGATGATATTAATTATTATTTTATCAATTATATCTTTATTTTTATAATTAATAATTAATTATTATAAAAGAGAAAAATGTGAAAAAAAACACGTAAATAAATAAAAATTGGTTAAATATGATTTTGGTCCCTTATTTATTTTTTTTCATTGGTTTTGGTCCACCTTTTTCTTAAATCACATGTTTTTAGTCCCTCTTATTAACTATACTCCATTAAGTCATTTTGCAGCTCCACTACAATTCTTTTTAAAAAAAAATCACAGGAAATTTCTTGCGATTTCTTTGCTAGAAAAGTCATTTGTAGTAAATTTTAAAAAAAAATCACAAATTTTTTACATAAAAACGCTGCTATAAAATTTATATGCTTTGTTGTAGAAAGATCTATAGTAAATTTGCCATAAATTTTAGAATCTGAACAAATTTTCTTTTGAATTTTGAAATCTTCAAGAAAATTCAAAAGAAAAATCTATAGAAAAAATTTCCGAGAAATATTGTTACATCATCACTTAGTGGAATATAACTAACAAAGAAAACTAAATTCATGTGATTTTAAAAAATAGAGGACTAATACCAATGAAAAAATAAATAAGGGACAAAAACATATTTAACCCTAAAAGATATATTAAAATTTTAATATTTTTAATAAAAATAAAAGTATTAATTATACTTCTTACCTTAAACGATATCAAAGGAAGCCCAAAATATATTTGGGAGAAGCCTATCCTTGTCTACTGGAAGCTCTGCTATTGCATAATCTTCATTTAACAACATAAGATAAACATTTATTTGACACAGCATATTAGGATAAGATAAAGTGAGTTGAAAAATAGTCAGTTGACTTTTCAACAATGTTACATCAAAAATGTCAAACGCTTCTTTCATACTAGCAAATCATGTCAAGTGAGAAATTAATGAGTTTTTTTTTTTTTTTGCATTTTCTTTTAAGAAAACAGGCCTATAATCTCCACCTGAATTCATTCATTGAACCATAACTGAAAATTGCGAAATCAGGCCTATGTGAATATTGTGCAAATTTGTTCTTCAAAATAACTTTCTGTTTTATGACAAGCCATTGAAACTCACTAGTAAATGTTGAAGAAGAAGAAGAAAACAAAAAGGAATCGAATCTTGGAGCACCGGCCAGTTAAGACTGTGTGCTAGCTAAGGCTAGGTAGTAATAATGCATGCCTAAATCCTACTACCTAATAATGGGCTATGTTTCATATGGAACACGGCAAAAATGGTGTGGGGCCTTCTGCTTAGATGGAAAGCTGAACTCTTCCCAATGAAATAGACGACAACGAAACTTGGTGTGGCCCAACAAGACTCTTTGTAGATTTGTGCAACCCCACAAATAGTTTCTCCACTCATTCTCTGACCTGGACACCTTGTTACTGGGCTGTATAGGAGTTTTAATTCAGAAGCTTCTGATAGATAGATGTAGATTGACGATGATATAAATAAAACTTTAATTCATGCGAAATAAATATAGTAATTTCTTCATACCATTCCGTTTCACATATAGAAGACTTCTCTTTCAGTGGAAAGAACTGAAAAACTCACGGGCCTACTACACCTCGCTGAGCACTACAATTCCAGCCCAATCCCTTTTCCATACTTTAAAAAAAAATAGATAAAAAATTAGAAACACAACCAAAATTCCAAAAATATATAACGAGAGAAAAAATTGATTTTATGAATTTTAAATCTTTAAGGTATGGACGTCAAAAATCATTTGATGCCTCATTAGTAATATTCCTAACTATTTATAAAGATAAGGTAATTTTTCAAAAACCAATAAAACCTGACATAATTAGCAAATAGCTGGGTCCCTCAAGAATACAAGGGTTTGATTTCACGCGGTGTGTATGAAAAAAGACTTTGTTAGGAGGGGCAAATCTCACTTCAATTATTTCTACGTCTCGAAAGGGATTAGTTTCTAGCTATCGATTAGAGGATACCCTTAGTTCATACACAAAAGATAAATTTTCAAAAGAAATTTTTTTTTAGTGTTATTTCATAAATTAAAATAATAGATTTTGAATAAAAACAACTATAATGTGAAATTACTTATTTTAAACTTATACAATTATGCCTTAACTTACATTGTGTGTTTAAGAGTTGCACAAAGAAAGTGTTATAGTGAAATAAAATGGAAAACACATAACACAAAGAAATAAAATAAGGGATGATATTGTGGAACAACAGTACTTTTGCTGATAGAGATAGACAGGAAGAATAACACCCATATCGTTTGAAATCTTGAATGGAACAGTAGGACCCAAAATTTCAAAATAAATGTATTAACTATTTATAAACAATTGGATGGGGAATAGTGACATCAACCAGACACCATTCACATAGTAACGTAAAATTAGTGAAATTCTCAACAAATTATGCATATGTAAAAATTAAATCAGTGTTTTTTATCTCCAAAATTTAAACTCGAGATCTTATTTAAAAGAAATTAAATATCCATCACTTTTTAACCAACCGTTGGTCAATATTCATCCTTTTAAGAGGAAATTTTCATCCTTTGTTCTTAATACATGGTCACATTTATCACTAATAAGAGTCAGCATCTAGAAAAAAAGAGAGCAATTAAGGAGATTGAGGCATTTAGAAGAAGAGAAAGAATGTGATATACTCCCTCCGGTTCTATTTATAAGAACTTTTTGAATGAGAGTCCTGGTCCCTTTTATAAGAACTTTTTCAGATTGTCTCATGTGTTAATTATAATTTGACAAAAATACCCCATTAGTTAGGTAGGTGAGTATTAGTTAGTAGAGAGAGTATGACACAATTGAGTAGTTAAATAGAAAGAGAAAGATAATGGGTCTCAATAAATTCATGGGTAGTTAGTAAATGTGATACACATTCATGACAAATTTATTGTAATCAACTAAATTAACCAACTTCCTTAATATGTGTGAAGTGGTTAAAAGGTTCTTATAAATAGGACCGGAGGGAGGGAGGGAGTATAAAATAAGGGTGCTGTTAACGAGTGTCCTAAGGGCACTGGTTAAGGATCCATAACAGGAAAGTTTTTATTGGAAATCACGACAATGATTGCATCCGTAACATTAAATGTTACACATTCTAATAAAAACTTTCCATTCTCGATTCCTTAACAAGTGTCTTTAGGGCACTTGTTAGCATTCTCCTTTATTACATTCACCAGTCATCTCCGCAGCTATCACTTTCTCACTTGTCATGTATTAGTAATAGTAATTAATTTTAATGGGTTACATTTTCTTCGCAGCACATATAATTTCTATGAGAAACTAATCTCCTTGGGCTGTGTCGATGTACCATTTGGCAAGCCTCAAAGTGTGTGATGTTGATACGTCATATCAGATTGGACCTCACTGGGGCTTTCAACTCTAGGCCCCTTTTAACTGCAAGCTCCACTTTAATGGTCATTTTCAGTCTCGAAACATTTTATAGCATGTTTGGGAGTTAAACTCCACACCATAGTTTTGTAGAATTGATTTTAAATCACTTTCGTTAACGTGTTTCGTAAAGTGTGCATCACTCATCTCAATCATTAATTTCCAAAATCAATTCTACTCAACTATAAACCAAACGAACCCTTAGTAAGCCACTATATCTCAAATAGTGGTACAAGTTAGTGGAAGGTTGACTACTTATTACAATGTACAAAGATAGATGTGTGCACAAATGCCATATATGATAGTGAGTTTTGTAGTTGAATTTTATGCTAAACGTTTCTTTTAAAGAGAAGAGTATGTTTAAGTGTGTAAAATTGGGTGTAAAAAATGATTAGAAACAACAAAACTCATGTAATGCAATGATGTGATATGTAGAGGTCATCTCAGTCTTAATTCTCTAAAAGATTCAATTAACCAGTAATTAGACAAACAGTTGGATAATAACTCACAATCACAAGCACATTTTGCAGCAAAGGGTTGCTGCATACCACATCTAGCTACGTGATTGTTGGTGGTGCTGTCATTGAGACTAATACTGGCCTTAAAAATTCCATTAATAATCATTGATGTATGTTAATTTCCACAAAGCTGTTGCAGTTTTTCTTTATTATTGTAACCAAAATCCTCATCTGTAGCATTAATTTCTAGAATTCAATCATTGTACCAAAATGGAGCGTACCTAGCGGAGCCACATATATACTTGGGACAGTTACCTAAATTACTTTTCTTGATCCCAATGGTAGAATGAGTTATTGTCATAAACTCTCAAGAAGGAAGATTCCCAGCCTATCTCTTGGTCCTGTTCCGTTTTTTTTTTGTTCACTTTTGGTCATGTCATTTTTTGGACAACAAAATGTTCAAGACGTTGTAGGTGAACTGGGCTTTTGATACCTCTATGGGCCTTGCGATCTGAACATCTAATGCACATGTTTCCTGAGATCGTTGCATCAGATTCCGACAATGCTAAGGGCCCGTTTGGTGACAGGATAAGAGACAGGATATGATAACTTTATCTTATCTTGTCACTTATCATGTGTTTGTTGCACCAATATGATATGATAACTTTATCCTGTGCTTATCCCATCTATTCCTTCTAGTGTAATTCTATCCTGAGGGGAGATGGGTTAGGGAGTGATAGAGGATGAGGAGAGAGAAAAGAAAAAAAGGGAGGAAGAAGGGAGAAGAGAGAGAGCGAGAGAGGAGAGAGAGAGGAAAAGGGAGAGAGAAGGGAGAGAGAAAAAGGGGAGAGAGAAGAGAAAACCTCCTCTCTCTCCCCTCTCTCTCCCCCATCTTTCTCTCTCTCCCTCTCTATAATAACGATTTTTATGGTAATTTTAATATTAATTTTTATATTTTTAGCAATTTTATTTTTTGTAAAATAAATTTAAATATTTTTTTAATGAAAAATAAATTTTATTTATGTGTGCTTGCTGAAAAGTAAAAAAATAATTTAAATTTATAATAAGAGTAATTTTGTCATTTTAATATTCTTTATATCCTATCCTACCATAATCTGTCCATCTCAAACGTGGGATAGGATAAAATAATCATATATGTCTTCTTATCCTGGTGTACATCAAACATAGGATAAGATAAGAGCTTATCATGCTCTTATCCTATCATGTCACTATCTAACTCTCTTATCCTATCATATCATATCCTATCATGTGCACCAAACGGGCCCTAAGTGTTTTATAAATAGAACCAAAAAAAAAGAATAAAACAAAATATATCATTTAAAAAGAGTTATATTTTGATTCTGTGTAAAAGATTGAAATTAAAGAGAACATGATAAAATATCTCATTATTAATATTTTTACACAAAACTACCACTCTCACTCTCAACTTTTCTCCTAAAATTGTTACTAGACACCTATTACTACCACCATTGTTACCTTGCACCTGACACTGCTATTGCCACAATCATTATCGTAATCACTATCACCATTCAACACTCTTTAATTGTCGTCATCATCATTCTTAATTGTTCACGTTACCACATGACACCATCCAGTGTTGTTACCACCGCTTGACACCCTTCATCACCAATCAACCTCACCACCACCGCCATTTCCTGACATCTTCAATTGTTGTTGCCACCATCAGAAACCACGCACCGCCATCACCACATCCCCAACACTCACAATTACTACCACCACTGCCTGACACTCCCGCCATTGCCACCACTATCCCTACCCGACACCCTCAATTACAGCCACTTTTATAGAACACCTAGTCACTACCAATATTATTTGACACCCAACGCCATCGCCCTATACTCTTTATCATTGCCCAATACCTTTGTTTAATTTTAAATACTAAATTAAATATTAAATAAGATAAAGGTATATATATATATTGAGCACATATAATCCTATTTGTTTTGTAGTTACCAAATATAACACATATATATTATCCAATTATATTCTAGTTTGTTTTGTTTATTTTATTTTGTTATGTTTTATTTATTTATCAAACACTAGCTAAACAACATCAACAGGAGCATATTGGCATTTGTTTTCTATCTAAACTAACTACTAAAGTAACTTATTATATTTGGAAATGTGAAATAGGAGTTAGAAAAGAGACCTAATAAACACAATTGTTTTTAAGGGAAGTGAAATGGGCCCATATTATTTCTTAGGATTGCCCCAACTTCAAGAAGGGATGTTCTACAAAATTTTAAAAAAAATGAAAAAAGCTATTCTTTAGTCAAAAGTCACAACATGTCGCTTTAGGTGACATTTCGGCCAGAAGCCCACTCTTCTAGTCAATTCCATCACCCAAGCCTACGACAAATTTTCAATACCACGGAGCACTGAGTTTGATAAAAGAATTGTTTTTCCCACCCTTTTTTTATTTTTATTTTTTAAAAAATACCACCATTCACTTTTGGAAATTACTTTCAAACACAAACTTAATCAAAATTTTAATCCTTCTAAAAATTAATTTTTGTAACTATATTAAAAATTGTTATGAAAACTAATTTTTCGAAGTATAAAATTACTTTTTGGAATTAGAGATAGAATTTTTCCATCTCTAAACCCAAATAAAACTACAAAATCATGAAAAAAAAGAAAGAAAGAAAGAAAGAAAGAAAGAAAAAAAAGGGAGAGGGAAAGGGAGAGAGGGAGAGGGAGGGGGGAAGGGATGGGGGGAGTGGGTGGGTTAGGTGTCACGACCCAAAACCAGTGTCATGACTAGCTCGCAGACTAATACCCTTAACCTGGCAAGCACGATAACAACAATACAATACTTGACAAATAATTTTTCAAATAAATGCATTTCCTCGATTTTTCGGAAATTTCAACAGTCTCCCCTATATTTTAGACATCCAAAGATTTACAGAAATCTTGTTATCAATAAATATCACCAGCCAGAGTTTCCAACAACATAATATTTATCCAATCAACATCAAATATACATCTCAACATAAACCCATGATTAAATTCCTATAGCTGCAAAATATACATATAACCAAATATATCAAATGACCACCAACACAAAGGAGGCCTACTAAAACAAAATAACAACAGAGCTAGAACAACCGAATCAGGTAGTAACCTGTTACTCAGCTGCTTGGAAATTTGGATGAAAAATAATGAGAAAGGTAAGTCACTAAGACTTAGTGACCGTTTGGCGTAGCTTAATTATGACTTTTAAGTAACTTAACTGTAAAAGTTGGGCCAAACAAGTTTTTTAAAAAGCTTTTCAAATTTAAAAGCGGATTTTTTTGTGTTAAAAAATAGCTTTAAAATAAGTAATAATTTATGGCTTTTGCGACGCTTTTTTATAGGTTTCCACTTCGATTCTCAGTTACTATTATCTTTCCAAGTTTTTTCTATTATCACTCGGTGACTTGGCCCAACTCCCAATCTCTCTATAACTTTCACTGTGGCATCGTCATCCAACTGCAAATCGTGCAAGCCATTGGAGCGAGTATGTGACTTTTGTCTAACAAATAACAAATACTATGATTTTAAGGCAAAATCGACGGTGGCGTCATGTGATAGTGTTTGTGGTGATTTTTAGGAAAATCAAAGTTAAAGATTCCTATGAACAATCTGGGACTGGAATCAAGTCCTCATGGTGGATTCTAAAATAGAGTCACGCAATTGAGAAGTAAGAAGTAGAAAAAATAAATGGAAAGAAACAATGTAAATTGAAAAGTAAAAGAAAGTGCAAGAAAGTAAAAGAAATTTTAAGAAAATGTATTGAAAAGTTGAAGAACAATGTATTAAAAGGTTTGACAAATTCTCAAACTGACATACTTTTCGAGTGTTCTCGGATGAGCAAGTATTCGTAATAATGGTAGACAGTGTGCTTTTTTTGAGTAAGTCTTAAGTATGTAGAATGGAGAAAGATTCGTCCCTAGGACTTATGACTTTGCCCTATTTATAGACTTATGACCCTATCGGTCAACTAATTTACAATAGACACGTAAGACAGAATCCTAACTGCCTAATCTATGACCACACAGGTGTCCTGTCTTCCTTAGATGTTTTCCACGTGCCTTCTTTTGTTTGAATTCTGACTCGAAATCTTCATGTAATTTGTCCAAGTCTTCATTCGAAATCTTCATAGATTTTATCTTACCCTTGACTCGAAATCTTCAAGAAATCTTGCAGAGTCTGAACTTGAATTCTTCAGCAAATTTGATTAAGTCTTTACTTTGAAATCTTCAAGCAACTTGACTAAGGTTCTGATTCGAAATCTTCCTGTAACATGACTAAGTTTCTGATTCGAAATTTTGAGTTACTTTAGTCATGTAGGTTTCGAATTTTTCAATGATTCTAATCCTGTAATGTTCGAAATCTTCAAAAATGTCTAAGTCTAGATTCAAATTTCTTTTGAGGACTGGCTACCTCCAATTCGAATTTTAATAATTCTAAACCTTAGAAATTATTCTAAGTCTGAGAACTCTTATACTTGGTTGACACAGTGAATTCGAAATCTTTCTTCATGAAACGTATATCATACTTTGTATATTTTCTTCATATACCTCGTGTCAACTTATGATTGGCTCTCTTGCTCACACTCTTGATCAAAAACTGATTTACTAGATGAAACGTATTGATAATTTTAATCAGTTTTCACTGATTTTATGTTTAAGCATTTCTGGATTTGCTTATGAGTTTCTCTTATAAATAGTTACCTTTCATTTTCATTTTCATTTTCACTCACCGCAGAAGTAAATCTTCTTCGAAATTACCTCTTGTTAGGGCTGGAAATTTCACTAAGTTATAATTATAAGAAGATTCATTGAGAAGATAAGGTTTGAATGAATCTTAGCAATAAAGGGAGAAATTTTGATTTGGAATCCTGATAAAATTCGAAATTAATATCAGAGAGGTATCTCGAATGCTTTACAGTATTTAATGCCTTGATTAATTAGAATCCTTGAATGATTTTCTTAGGGATTTCGAATAAAACTTAGCAATAAAAGGAATAAAGATTTCGAATTTCTATTAAGATAAAGACAATGAATAGAAATTTGTAGAAGAAAATTAAATTCGAAATTGGATTTCATTCCATATAGCAAGTTACAAGGTGAAATTCGAATTACAATAGAATGTTTACAAAATACAAGATATAATTCGAACTACGTAGAAATTACAATTGAGATGATAATGAATTACAAGAAGGAAAGTAGTTCGAAACAAAAGCCTTCATTTCTTGATCTTTTCAGAATTCTGGAGTCATCAAATTTCCTTTCTTTGAACATCTTGGTCTTCAAAAAGGGAATAACTCTGTAGAATATGGAAGCTTGTTAGTGAGCATTCTTTCTCACTAATATTCTCATAGATAAAACCTCTTTTCTATTTCGAATAAGGGAATTAATCAAGTAAAAGGCAAAAAGACAAACATCCCCTATAATTCGAATAGAAGGTAAATTTTAGGTGGAGATCTTCCAGGAAAATTCGAAGAAAACACAAACATCTCCACTTAACAATTTACAAACAAGAGGTCATCATCTCTCTCTTGATTCTCCTCTTCTCCCTAGTTCTTCCCAAAAGATTTGGGAATTAGCTTATGATGAGGAGGGAGATGGAAGTGCCTTAAAAGACATAGGCACTGCCTTAGAAGAGGAGAAATCTAAGGCATTGTTAGGTAAAAGTACCAAGTAAATGCCTACTTTTGGTTATTACGTTCAACCCAAAGGTCAAAGAATTAGAAACATTTCTAACATTGGTCATTACGTCGACCTAAAATCGAATGAAATCAATCGAAACTTTAGGTCGAACGTAATAACCAATATCATAAATCTCTCTAGATTTCGAAAACAAAAATAGAAACAGAAGTAAGAAAGGAGAATTCGAGTAAAAGAAAACTCGAAAGATTTGAAAGAAAGTTTAAACTTTCTTAGGTGAGAATAGAGGGTAATTTCGAAGAAGATTTACTTCTGAGGTGAGTAAAAATGGAAAAGGAAGGTAACTATTTATAATGAAAATTCATAAGCATTGCCATAAATGCTTAAACATAAAATCAGTGAAAAACTGACTAAAAATTATCAGTAAGTTTCATATGATGGAATCAGTTGTTGATCAAAGTGTGAAGCAAGAGAACCAATCATAAATTGACACGTGGCATATGAAGGAAACATGTGAAACATTTTATATGTTTAATGTGGATGAATTTCGAATTCATTGTGTCAATTAAGTATAAGAGTTCTTGAACTTAGAAAATTCTTAAGGTTTAGAACTGTTAAATTCGAAATTTGAGGCAAGCCAGAATCCTCAAAAAATTTGAATCTAAACTCAAATATTTGGTTGAAGATTTCGAATATTACAGGATCAGAATCATTTGAAAATTTTGAATCCCATATGACTAAGAATAACTTAAAATTTTGAACCAAAACTTAGTCATGTTACTTGAAGATTTTGAATCAGAACATTTGTCAAGTTGTTTTGAAGACTTCGAAGTAGAGACTTAACCAAATTTGCTGAGGTATTCAAAGTTCAAACTCTGGAAGATTTCCTGAAGATTTCGAGCAAAAGGGGAAGTTAAAATCCATGAAGATTTCGAATGAAGACTTGGATAAAATACATGAAGATTTCGAGTCAGAATTCAAATTCAAACAAGAGAAAGCACATGGAAGACATCTAATGAAGACAGGACACTTGCGTGGTCATAAATTAGGAAATTAGGATTCTGTCTTACGTGTCTATTGTAAATTAGTTGACTGTTAGGGTAAAAAATCTATAAATAGGGCAAAGTCATATGTCCTAGGGATGGATTTTTCTCCATTCTACATACTTAAGACTTACTCGAAAAAAAGCATAATGTCTACCATTATTATGACTACTTGCTCATCCGAGAACACTCGAAAAATATGTCAGTTTGAAAATTCGTAAAACCTTTTAATACATTGCTCTTAAAATTTTCAATATATTTTCTTAAACTTTTTTGCACTTTCTTTTACTTTTCAATTTACATTGTTTCTTTTCCTTTACTTTTTCTACTCCTTACTTCTCAATTATGTGACTCTATTTTAGAATTCACCATGAGGACTTGATTCCAGTCCCATATTGTTCATAGGAATCTTTAACTTTGATTTTACTAAAAATCACCACAAACAAATTGGCACTCCCAGTGGGACTTTCTTCCTGGATTTTTTAGGATTAGTAATCTGGAATATCCCCAGTGCATGCAATTGCGCAGTGGTAGAGTTTTAGGAGAAACAATGGTCAATAACAACAACTCTAGGAATGCCAGAAATAGCAATGATAACAACACAGAAAATTCTGGAAGTCCCAAAAATGCTTCTGTTAATAATGAAGTGAATAATGATCAAAATGGTAATGCTAGTACCAATAGAAATCAAGCAAATGAAACAATTCCTCAGGTTTCTAACCCAATGGTTAGTCAAGTAGGAGGAATCCCAATATCCCTTTCCTGTTACTCAGGATCCGGGACCAAGTTATCAGAATCCACCATATGGGATGCCATATGGATTTCTGACTAACATGGTACTTCCCCATCAACATTCTCAAATGTTGTAACAACATCAGCCGCTTTTGGAAGATGGACTATTTCTGGGTTAAACACCAATTCTGTGGGAATGCCTTTACAAAACTTTGGAGGGAATCCTTCAACATCCATTACTAATACAACCTTGAATTCAATTAGGCAACAAATGGATGAGAGTAATCATGAAATGGTCAATATGCTTGCCCAACAAATGACCACAATGGTCAATCCTTTGACTGAATCCACGAATTTGAATTACAATGTTCTTGCAAGGCAAATAGCAAGAATTGCAGATGTCTTTGGGGCTGCAGATGACCCCATTGTTACTCAAATTGCCAATATAGGTAGGCAAACCCAGAATCCTCAAAATGAGGAAATACCAAACCCAGGGAACCAAATCCTGAACCAAATGGTGAAAATCAAAACCAAAATCAACAACAGATTCGAAATCAGGACGTTGGCCCTGTTATGATGGTTAATCGAAATCAGAATGTTGATCTAGTACTCAATAGAATTCGACAAAATAACTTAGGGGGCATCAAAACATAGCCAATCTAGTCGAACAAGTTCTGAATAGACATGGTTTTAATGTTGGTTATGTCAATCAACCTTACTTCGAATTAGCATTCCCTGATTTTATTTTACAACTGAACTTCCAAGGGGATGGAAAAATCCCTAAATTTTCGACTAGTGAAATTGGTGAATCAACTGTTGAGCACATTGCTCAATACTTGATCGAAAGTGGTGATCTAGCAAATAACGAATACTTGAAAATGAAATACTTTCCAAGCTCTTTGACAAAAAATGCCTTCACTTGGTTTACAACACTTCCCCCAAATTCCATTCATACTTGGAATCAACTTGAAAGAAATTTCCATGAACAATTCTTTCGAGGAGAAACCAAAGTAAGTTTGATGGATTTAGTCAATGTTAAAATACAAAACCAAGAAACTATAGATGATTATCTCAATAGGTTCAGATTGATGAAGGCTAGATGTTACATGCAAATACCCTGAACATGAGTTAGTAGAAATTGCTGCTGGAGGTTTAGACTATTCTATTCGAAAGAAAACTAGTCAATCAGCTATTAAGAGATATGGCCCAATTAGCAGATAAGGTTAGGCAAATAGAACAACTTACCTTAGAAAAGGAAAAAACAAAAAGAAACCTTTTCGAAAACATAAAATTGCCTATGTAGGAATGATCGAAGAAGATGAGAATAGTGACATTGAGGATTATGAAGAGAATGAAATCAATGTTGCAGAACTAAAACCAGGTCCACCTTATACATGTGTATCCTTAAGGCCTTATGGGTCGAAATATAACAAGAGAAACATCAAGAAATCGAATTATAGTTTCGACATAACTAAGGCAGATCAAATCTTCGACATTTTACTAAAAGATAAGCAAATTGTTTTAGGAGAAGATCATAAAATACCTTCCCCTGAACAATTAAAGGTTCGAAAATATTGTAAGTACCATAATACTTTTGGACGTTGGACTAATTATTGTGTCCATTTCAGGGATCTTATTTAGAACGATATCAAAGAAGGTCGCCTGAAATTTGAAGACAAAGCAAAAATGGCCATAAAAGTGGACTCTAACCCTTTTGCTAACAATGCAAGTTATGCTGAACCACTCAAAATTCTGATGGTTGATTTCGAGAAGGTTGGTCTCAATGATCCTACTGATGGGATCATTGAACAATTCGAAAAAGAGGTTACTCCTATCTACCCCAAAGAAGGGGAAACCTTGATTGACTTCTTGGCTGTAAAGAAGAAAAAAAAATCAAGAAGTAATGTCGTGTCCTCGATGCAGTGCCATCTTTGACAAGTCTGCTGCAAAGGCTTTCCTAGAATCCGAGAAAAGAAAGTTTCATAATAGAAGGGCCCAAAATTCTGGTGGACCCCAAAGGAACTTTCGAAGGAGTTATTTGCCAAGAGCAAACACTCCAAACAACTAATTGGTTAATTGTTTCCAACACCAAAGGCTGAAACAACATTTCGGATGGAAACCAAATGTTTACCATAGAAACTTCCAGAATCCAAATCAAATTTGAAATGGAAGTTATGGGAAACCTCACTTCAATGGGAAATTTAGTCGAGATACTCCCATGACTAAAACCCAATGGAGAAGGTACCAAAGAATCAAGAAGGCTGAACAGAATATTTCGAATCAGCCTCAGCAAAATCCAGGCCCCTCAAATTTTGTACAAGTTGTACAAAAAGAAGTAGGTCCATCAACTTATGCCCAAGTAGTTCAAAATGGGAAGCAAGTTGACGACAAACCAACAACTCCAGTCGAAGATGTTAACAGTAAAATGATTACTGAAAGCTTCGAATAAGGATTTCCTGATGACCTGGAAGCTATTTGTGGGGTTGTTTCGATTCTTCCTATTGAATTCGCCCAACAAACATTGGGCCAACAAGAGGAAGAAGATTTTGAAGATTCTGAGTTCGATTACGGCTCAGGCCTTCGAAGGTAAGCTTTGTGACTTGGGCAGAACCCAAGTCAAACTCTGCAATATTCGATCATCCAAATGATTTCATGAAGAATCATTTGAAACCACTCTTTGTGAGTGGAAGGGTCAATGGTTACTTCGTCAATCGAATGTTGGTTGATGGAGGAGCTGCTATAAATCTGATTCCTAAGAGTTCGTTAAGAAAACTTGGGAAGATAGAAGAGGATCTACTTCCCCATAACATAGTCATTACAGACTTTAATGGGAAGACTTCCAAGTCAGAAGGGATGATAGCACTTGATATTGAAATAGGCGATGTGATTCGACCTATAGTTTTTATTGTACTCCATTCGAAAGCAAATTATAACATGTTGCTTGGAAGAGAATGAATACATGGAGTTGGTGATTATACCATTTTCATTTTCACTCACCGCAAAAGTAAATCTTTTTCGAAATTACCTCTTGTTAGGGCTGGAAATTTCACTAAGTTATAATTATAAGAAGATTCATTGAGAAGATAAGGTTTGAATGAATCTTAGCAATAAAGGGAGAAATTTTGATTTGGAATCCTGTGAAAATTCAAAATTGATATCTGAGAGGTATCTCGAATGCTTTACAGTATTTAATGCCTTGATTAATTAGAATCCTTGAATGATTTGCTTAGGGATTTCGAATAAAACTTAGCAATAAAAGGCATAAAGATTTCGAATTTCTATTAAGATAAAGACAATGAATAGAAATTTGTACAAGAAAATTAAATTCAAAATTGGATTTCATTCCATATAGCAAGTTACAAGGTGAAATTCAAATTACAATAGAATGCTTACAAAATACAAGATATAATTCGAACTACGTAGAAATTACAATTGAGATGATAATGAATTACAAGAAGGAAAGTAGTTCGAAACAAAAGCCTTCATTTCTTGATCTTCTCAGAATTCTGGAGTCATCAAATTTCCTTTCTTCGAACATCTTGGTCTTCGAAAAGGGAATAACTCTGTAGAAGATGGAAGCTTGTGAGTGCGCATTCTTTCTCACCAATCTTCTCATAGATAAAACCTCTTTTCTATTTCGAATAAGGGAATTAATCAAGTAAAAGGCAAAAGACAAACATCCTCTATAATTCGAATAGAAGGTAAATTTTAGGTGGAGATCTTCCAGGAAAATTCGAAGAAAACACAAACATCTCCACTTAACAATTTACACACAAGAGGTCATCGTCTCTCTCTTGATTCTCCTCTTTCTCCCTAGTCTTCCCAAGATTTAGGAATTAACTTATGATGAGGAGGGAGATGGAAGTGCCACAAAAGACATAGGCACTGCCTTAGAAGAGGAGAAATCTAAGGCATTGTTAGGTAAAAGTACCAAGTAAATGCCTACTTTTGGTTATGACGCTCGATCCAAAGGTCAAAGAACACTTAGAAACATTTCTAACATTGGTCATTACGTCGACCTAAAATCGAATGAAATCACTCGAAACTTAGGTCGCACGTAATAATCAATATCAGAAATCTATCTAGATTTCAAAAACAAAAACAGAAACAGAAGTAAAGAAAGGAGAATTCGAGTAAAAGAAAAGTCGAAAGATTTGAAAAGAAAGTTTTAACTCTCTTAGGTGAGAAGAGGTAATTTCGAAGAAGATTTACTTCTGAGGTGAGTAAAAATGGAAAAGGAAGGTAACTATTTATAATGAAAATTCTTAAGCATTGCCATAAATGCTTAAACATAAAAATTGGCTTCGACCCTAGTGGTTGAGCTTACGCTCCTAGATAAGAGTGTATTTTGGCTTCGACCCCAGATTAACACTTAAGCAAGACTGGACTTTGGTCCCCAAAGTGAAACTTGGACTTCGGCCCCCAGAGTAAAACTTGGGTTTCGGCCCGTTGAGTAATGGCGGTTATTAATCCCCAAGGTAGATGTTCCTTGTAGTATGAGCTCAGGTCTAGCCAAAAAGACAGTGATAAGACCCCGTTTACCGGATAATGCAGGTCATGCATAGCATTTACAAATATTGAATGAGATTTAGTATGTTTAGAATGTTGTCTCTATATGGTTATCTTGCTCTTGATGCATGACATATGCCTGTTTCACCCATACTGCTTGTTGCATGGTTATACTCACTGGGACTCTAGACTCACCACACGTTTTATGGCTTTATTGAGATTCGCAGGTACCTTCTCGAGCTGGATAGCAAGAGTGCTGGAGCTTGGGAGATTAGATCTATTTGATGTATTTGATACTTTTGTGTAGATGTGTTGGCTTAGTGACTTATATTCTATTGTGGGGTATTATATTCGAGCCATTGATGGCACATGTATGTAATGACAGCCCGTTTCCACAAAGTGGAGGCACCTAGACCATTATCATATAAGCTAACGACGTATGAGTTCTAATATAGATCCCAATAATATGAATCTCAAATTTATTCTAATTTCTCTTAGTCCCTTTCAAAATTCAATCTCCATTTCATCAAATATAATCAATTCAAAGTTTTAAATTTATCAACCCTTGAAATGAATTTCTTAGAGAATGAAATCAGTATAAAGAGCATGTTTCCCAATTATTTAAATAAACAACTTTAAAATATATCAAGATAATTTAAAATAGTAATTATAAAAATATTTTAGATAGGTCACGATGACAGTTAAACCAGTCACTACGATGGATAGTTAACCAAACTGCTTCTCAACAAGTCCAAGAGAATCTTGCGAGGTAGAAACAAAAGATCTGAGCACCAACAAATATTTCCAACATTTTGAAATTTATTTGATGCTCTATTCATTATAGGTAACCCATAAGATCCCTAAAACTAGTGCCCAAGGTTCTAAAAATAATTCTACTTAAAGCTACCACATGCTAATAGCCTATTATTTAAATTACGAGTTGTGACTTCTGAGTATACCTCATATAGCCGAAATGAGCAACCCTTACGATATATATATGAACACTCTCCCTCCTTCCTCAGGTGAATTAGTAGGATTTTTGGGTTTCACCTTTCACTGAGTGTAAGGGATTTGAAGGGAAATGGAACATAAAGTAAAGGAAAGAGGATAAAAAGAAAAAAAATGGAACAGAGTGGGAGGGGGACGAAGCTCAGCAGAAGAAGAAAAGAAATGAAGCTGAAGCTTCTCGACAAAGCTTAAAACGCATTTAACTTTTTCCCCTTTTTTTAACATTAAAATGAAATGGTGTGTTTCATTAGGGGGATGGGTTACATGTGACGAGGGAAGGGGAGATGGAGAGGGGTTGGGAGGTGAGGATGGGATAATTAGGGAAATAAATAAAGATGAAAAAAACGGGGTGGAAAAAGTGAAAAATAGTGGTAGGAAGAAAAACAATCCATGTTTGGTAATTCTCTCCCTTATAACTTTTTTTCTTTTAACATTTTTTAATTAAAAATTTAAAATAGCAAATAACTAAACTAAGTGTATATATTTGAATGGAAGGAGTAGATACTCCGTTAGTTTTTTTCTCCAAACAAGGGGCCTATTAATATGTGTGAATTAAATAGGGAGAGATTTAATATTTTTCAAATAGCTAACTTATGAGAATGTAATAGTGGTATATGTTTGATTTCTCTTAATAAAGAACTTAGATTCGAGTCTAGCATATGAAAAAAACTAATCGCTAGAAGAGCTAACTCTACCATTATATAAATATTTTCGAGTAAACTAGCACTTTCGTCCTTGACTTTTACAGCGTCTTGCAATTTTACTTCTGACTTTTTCAAAATAGCACTTTAGTCCCTTATTTTATAAAAAAACACTTTAGTCCTTAAAGTTCATTTTTTTTAAATAAAGCCAAGGACTAAAGTGCATGTTTTTAAATAAAGTTAAGGACTAAAGTGCATATTGTAGGGATTAAAGTGTTATTTTGGAAAAGTCAGGAACGAAACTGCAAGACATTATAAAAAGAGAAAAGGGATTGTGCACTGACAGTGTAAAAAATTTTACACTGACGGTTTATCACAACCCTTGATTTATGGTGAGTTTATTGACTTTACTAATTAATATTTTAAAAGTCATATAAATGAAGAATCATGATTAAATGTCAGTGTAAAACTCTTTTACACACTATCAGTGCATACTAATTAAACTCTTATAAAAATCGAGAACGAAAGTGCTAATTTACTCAAATATTTTTCTGTTGGAGCAACATTCTCTCTCACAAAGAATATGTTTTATATATACTATAAATGTGTGATTTGAAAGTGTTTTTATTATTCCGCATAACTTTCAACGTCAAATTAATCAATTTCTCTCTCATTTTTCTTTTTATTGTCACATGCTTCAAAATTGTTAGTTACCCAAGCTTTACACAAACTCCACACTAATTGCTATATATGATTGCTATTTTTTGGTAGAGCTATATGTTGTCATCAAGAATGACGTCGGGTGAATAATATGTGGCGTAAGTTGAATTTAGATGTAGGCACATGATAATGTGTTTTTGTTTTTTCTTTAAAATATGTGTGTGAACTTCATTATTTTTAAATTAGCTAATCATGGATTGCTTTCACGCATCACACATTTGCTCTAATAATTCTAAATATCAAGGAGTTACTTTCTTGAGAGTGGGTTATCTCTTTTACCCATAGATATTCAGAAGGCAACCGAGTGTTTTATTTGGCAAAAATGGGGACTAATAACTCGGATTCTTTGAAGTTTCTTGTGGATCCCCCTAATTCTTTTATAGACAAGTTCCCTTCTAGAGGGTGTAATCCTTTTCTGTCTTTGCTTTTATTTTATCATCATGTACTAAAATGAGTTAGCTAATCATGAGTTTCAAATTTGATAATTTTTTAACATTAGTTTAAAATTATTAAATTGTACCACTTTTAGCTCAACAAATTATCAAAGTCACTATTTAATGATGATATATTAAAAGTTTGGAGCAACGAGGTTGGTTCAAGTGGTACATGCTTGATTCCCTTTAAGCAAGGTCTCAGGTTCGAGTCTTGTGGATGGAAAAATCCCCGTTGGGAGAGCTAGCCCCACCATGATGTGAATGTTCCCGGTTCGAACCGGATTGCCTCCCATGGAGGTTCGAGTCTTGTGGATGGAAAAATCCCCGTTGGGAGAGCTAGCCCCACCATGATGTGAATGTTCCCGGTTCGAACCGGATTGCCTCCCATGGAGGATACCCGTGGTTAAACCAAAAAAGTTTAGAGGAGAGAAACAGAAACAGTAAAAGTGTGGATCGCACAGTGACACAAAGTTGAGATAAATAGTTGGGCATAAAATCTAATTTCTTTTTTTATCAAATAAAATCTAATTTTTAGGGGCTTGGCCGCTTGGGGTTTGAGTTTTTAATTTTTTTATTTTCAAAGAATTTCAATTAAATTTTTATAATTTAAAATTAAAAATTAAAAATTACTTTTTTTTAATCACGGGAAAAGACCAACGAGGTTGGTTCAAGTGGTACATGCTTGATTTCCCTCAAACAAGGTCTCGGGTTCGAGTCTTGTGGATGAAAAAAATCTCTGCTGGGTTCAAGTGGAGGATACATGTGATTAAACAAAAAAAATCAGGGGAAAAGGTTTTTAGACGTGGGTAGTAGATCTTTATTGGGCCAAAGCTTCGTAAAAGCACATGAGCAATTAAATAAGGGTCTAATTCTTCAAACATATTACTACATTCTAGTTTCTGCCTATCCTTACATTTCTATTTTCGAATACACAGCGAGAGTAAAAGTATAGCTTTCAGAAATCTCGGATCACATCCATAAGTAGCCAATAAGGAAGAGGTAAAAGATTTACTTAGCTACTCTTAGGTAGTTGGTGAAATAATATCTTGATGTTGCTTTTCGAGCACGTTCCTCTTAGCTTGCTTAATTTGTAGCCCCGAAGAGGACCTCTACTTGCCATGGATAGAAGCTGAAATTAGTGAAATATCTAAGTAACTACATATATAAAGGGCATCTGGGGTTGGCCAATTTGTCATTGCAATCCAAATCTTCATCCTTTCGAGACATAATCATCGTTTTTTAATTCATCCCCACAATGTTGTCTATCTTTCGGCAATACACCTTTGATGACTCATTCGAACAAGTATTCGTCTCAAGTAAATTCCTGAAGGAATTCCAGATTGCTCTCACCTTCGCCACAGACTATGATGAGCATTGTGTTCCTACAAATGGAGTGTTCAGACCCACCTGGGACATTACAAAAGTAACCCCCGATTCAATCACTCGGTTTAAGAAGGATCACCCTGGCGTGAATGTCAAAGTGTACATCAGCATTGGCAATCGTGGCACTGAATTTCCCTTTTGTCCCCAAGAGAACAAGTCATGGATCGCCAATGCCACCGAATCGCTCACAAACATCATAAAAAATGAAGACTACAACCTCCAAGTTGATGGCATTGATGTCTTGTATGACCACATCGAGTCCTCACCCAAGGACTTTGTCGAGTGCGTGGGACAGGTAACTAGAGTAATTATTAAATTTATCGATAAATCTGAGCGTACCGTAAACCGTGCACTGTTTGTGGTTTTATATTAAAAAAAAAAAAGGACAAATCAAGTTATAGGTAGGGTGCCGTATATTTGGTGTATGTCCTGTTTATGGTACGTGAATCACGGTTCTAAATTTATACTTAATAATTCTTGTATTTCTTATATGATCATAGTATTTCTTATAATCATACTTAACCAAATTATACATACTTATAAAAATGGTTAAAATTAGTTAATTAATATTTTAGGTTTTAAAAAAATAGTTTAACTTTTTAATTTTACCCTTATTTAATATTATTCTCGTCCCACTTTACTTCTCTTTTGAGGTTTTTCACATAAATTAAGAAATGTAATTAATTCTCTTATTTTCATAATTTTTTAATTAATTTCCTATTATACCCTTTGTTACTCATTAATTAAGTTATTCCACTATAGTTTACTAAATGATTGACACCTTATTCTAAGTCACTCAAATAATAATTGTAGAGGATATATCTGATAAATAAAAAATAAATATTCCTTGAAATTGTCGAAGGACAAGTAAAATGTGATAAAAAAATTTCTCTAAAAGACAAGTAAAGTGGGACAGGAGAGTATCATTAACTAACTCCACTAGCATTTGATAGTTGGAAAGACGTCAAAGTTAATAAAGGTAAATAAAGAAAATGATAATAAATGTTGTCTTGAAATTATAAAGTGTCTTATGAAAATAAACATAGAAACTTATATGAAGTGCCTTATAAAAAAGGATCGGAGGGAATAATATATTATTAAAATACTCCTCTCGTTCCTATTTATTAGACACCTTTTAGGAGATTTTTGTGCTTCTTTTTATAAGTCATTTTACAATTATTACCATTTTTCTTATTTATCCTTATTAACTTTACTATCTTTCAAGTTATCTAATGATAATGAAGTTAGTTACTGGAATTAAATAAGGGTAAAACTAGAAAGTTAAATTATTTTTTAAAACCTCAATAAAATTAATTAATTTTAACTAATTTCATTGGTTTATGTGATTTGGTCAACTATGTCTTATAAATAGTAACACGAAGAGTAATTTTAATATTTATTTTTATTATTTTTAATATAATAATTTTGGACTTAATTAATTGCACTTTTAGTCATTCTAGTTTGGACTATGTACGATATTGGTCTCTCAAGTTTTTTTCAAGCAAAATAAACATCCCTTTACTTTCAAAATTAAATAAATTTGGTCCCTTCGTCAATTTTTTTCTACTTAAAACTCTGAAATTCTCACTTTTGTACTTGAAATATTTACAAATTGAATTGATTAAATCATTAAAATCTTCTTAAACTCAAAAGTCACCATTCACTTAAAATAAAAAAAAATCACAATTCCTTCTCTTATAAAATCCTTCAATTTTTATTATTTTTTTATTAAATTTTTTTACTAAACCTTTAAAATTATTTGATATTTCTAATGGATTTAATTTATATACATTGTCCGTGTAAAGAAATTTTACACAGACATCCAATAGTGTGTCGTCACATCATTTAATGAATGTTACACCTCACATGTTATTAAATTCAGAAAATGATGTGGCAACACATCATTCTGTATAAAATTTCTTTATAGTGACAGTGTACGTATATATATTAAACTCATTTCTAATATATCATAAACTCCAGAATATTTCAATTTTCAGGGTTTTAGATAGAAAATAATTCAAGAGAAATCAAATTTGCTTAATTTATTACAGTTTAAACTAGAGTAAAAAAAAATCAATTAAGCCTATATTTGAAGTCTCTGAATAATTAAATTTAGTGATTATTATAATATACTGGTGTAAGCATTATTGGACAGGTTATAAAGAACTTGAAGGAGGGTGGAGTGATTAGAGAAGCTTCCATTTCTCCATCCTTTGCTCTCAACGAAGAATTTTATCTCACCTTGTATAACAGTTATTCTTTCCTCATCGACTGGGTCGATTACCAGTTCCAAAATGAGGTTACTCCTGTGTTTGCGCCCAATACCTTGTTGGAACGCTACAATAAATTAGTCGCAAACTTCTATCCAAGAAGAAAGCTCTTTGCTGGATACAGTGCCGAGAACGAGGATTGGGCTACATTGTCACCAATTGTGTTCTTTTTGGGAGGCATGGACATTCTGAAGAAGAGAAGAGGTCCTGGTATCTCCATTCATTATCATAATTACTATAAGCCATTTGAAAGTAACTCCATATAATAAATGGCAAATGATGTATACTTTCCATTTATATTATGCTATGCTAAAGCCACTCTGCTATATATTATGTATTGTATTCTATAAAATAAGATCCATGGATGGTAAATTGGTAATAAAATCTTTTGGCCAAATTGTTTTTATGTCGCCTTCTCTTGAATCCATCACTCGGGTACCCACTCAAGTTTTTCTTTAGATTTTTATAATTTTACGCCACATGCATATAAATTTCGCTAAAAAAATATTGCTACGATACAACATTCAGGTTTGTTTAACAAACATTTTAAAATGGTGGTGTGGATCAACTTACTTTAGGAGTAACTCTGATAAAATTACTTCGATTAGTAACTTTTTATAAAAAGAAAATTTAATAAATCTAACCATTAATGAATAATGTGATATTAATATGATGATTATGCACACCAAATTTTAGATCAATTCGGGACGAGACATCACATAGACTAAAGAGGGTCGCCCCCTCCTTTTTTTTTCTTATATATATATAGTCACTAATTTATACATCAATTTTTTTCTATATCAAATTCTATTACATTATTTATCATATCTAATATTTTTTTGTCCTTTTCTCTCATTATTGTATAGTTTGATTGTAAAGATACGTTTTCTCATATATTTGGATAAAGTTATATAGTAGAAGCCTAATTAGAATTAAAAAGATATATTGCCTAACTAGAAATTAACTAGAGAGAAAATACTGAAGTATCATCCCATTATTTTTATTGAAAGAGAAATTAAAAAAAAAAGTTTAGTGTAGAGTCAATTATAAATAGATTTCGTGACATGAACAAACATAGAACTCTTATATAATACTTTCTCTGTTCTTTTTTATAAGGCACATTTTATAAGTTTGATGTATTCTTTTTTATAAGTCACTTTATAATTTTAAAGAAGCATTTATTACATTTTTCTTTATTTACCGCTATTAAATTTAATGTCTTTTCGACTATTAATTGATAATGTGTAAAATTAGAAAGTTATAAACTATTTTTAAAACCCCACTAAAATTAACCACTTTTATTGGTTTGTGTGATTCAGTTAAGTGTGTCTTATAAAAAGAACGGAGGGAGTAATATATTTTGTTAGAGCAAAATTTTATCCTACCATTTAGTTACTTTCAATTTATCTTATCTCACTACAAGAAATTAGCGATTTAGATGCAAACGGATAGAGTCGGCCACGACACCATCGCTAGTAGCATCGGCCTGGCCGACGCTAAGTTGAATTTTATTTTTTCTTTTACATTTTTTTATGTATCATCACCAACTTTATTAAATATTGACGACCTAGTTGACGCTAATGGTAAAATAGTTTTTTTTTTTTAATTTTTTTTATTTAGCGTCGGGCCGATGCTAAAGACAAAAAAAATTTTAGCGTCGACCTTCGTAAAGTTAGTGTCGGCCTGATCGACGCTAATTGTTATTTTTTTCACTGTGTATATAATAATTTGTACTATATATTTCTAGAAACAAACTTCGCCCGTAGGGATGGACCTCCCTCTAATGGACCTCCCTCTAATAGTTGGGACCTTTTTTGTCCACCTCTACCACGCACACAAGGCATATTTACCTAAATTTAATAGTGTTAAATTAAATATTAAACAACAAACCTATACATTACTAATTAATTACTACTAATAATTACTACTAAATAACTACCTATATAATTAAATGCCTATATATAAACAATTAAAACTAATTATAACTAAGCATATAAACAATTAAATACTTATATAATTAAATACCTATATATAAACAATTAAAACTAATTATAACTAATCATATAACTAATTAAAACTAATTATAACTAATCATATAACCAATTAAAACTAATTATAATTAATTATATAATCAATTAAATTAAACTAATTATAACTAATTAAAACTGTAAAACTTACTTGTAGATGGCAAAAGAGGACGCCAGAGGAGGTAGAAGGAAGTGCACAGGGAGCTAGGGGCAATTATTTCAGATTCTAATCGGTTCAAAATGAACCTATAAAGGAGGGCTAGTGTTTAATCGGTGAGATTTTGAAAATGAAAGAGAGAGAGGGACAAAAACAAGGATGGTCGGAGAGGAAGGAAAGAGGGGGAGGAGGAGGAGGAAGAAGAAGAAGAGGGGAGGGGGAAGGTTTTGTGCGCGGGTGTGTCAAGCGTAGCGACGACCCGACCGTCACTACGTTAAAAATGTTGGCGTGTCAACCCAAATTAAAAACGTAGCGATGTCGCCGCTACGTTTATTTTAAAATTTTCAGAAAAAATAATATTTTTTTTAGTGTTGCGACGGTCTGGTCGTCACTACAGTGCAAAACGTAGCGACGGCCAGACCGTCACAAAAAATTAATTGCACAGCTGCGCGTTGAGTTGTGTATTTAATGCTATAGTGACGCTTTAGCGACGGCTAGGTCGTCGCTTCCCTTTCGCGTCTAATTCAACGCATTCTTGTAGTGGCTTTTAGCGACGACTGGTGTTGCTAATTATGAAATAGCGATGGGTTTTCCCTAGTATGGACGACTTTTGGCCGTCGCTAAAAACCAATTTTCTTGTAGTGTCTTTTATAATAATTTTTATTCAGCAATAAAATAAATTTGATACTCTTATTTACAGTTGAGCAATGTATTCATGTTTCCCCCTAACATTAATTGTTGGCTTCTCTCGTGGATCAATTGGACAATCTTAGAGTAGACATTTATATTTTAAAAAGTATATGTGAAGTGATTTGATAGAATATCAAATAATTTTTAAATTTTATGAAATTTTATATGCTTGATCTAAATATTGAAAACTTTCAATATGAAGATTGGATTGACAAAATTCAACGTTTATAAAGAGTTATTAAGTGGAATAACTTTTTCAAGAGTTACTTTTGGAGTAAGTATTCCCACCCAGTTTTTAAAAAATATATCTTAAAAAATTAATGACAAAGATATTTGAGTAATAATTGTGTTATTCTTACTACATTTTCATATATATAAAATACGCCTTTTCTTTTTCTTTGGATATAAATGGTTAAATGACCCCAATTTGATACACAGTAAACTTCTATATTAAAAGGTTTTGTACATGATAAGGGGTTTTGATACTCTAATATAAGGTGATGAGAGACTGTTAAGACTATTATGCCAAAAAGGTTATTTTATCGTGGTTTCGGATGACTTTTCAACACGATTAATTATAATCGCTTCGTACCTCAGTGGAATAAGTGTGTGTTTGATTTATTCTAAAATCATGTTTTAAATGTGAATTTGGGCTAACGCTACAGAGAGTGGTTTGAATACATCGAAACGCTAAGCTGTTAACTATGAGTTTGTAGCCGAGTAAACTAGCACATTAGCCCCTAACTTTTTAGGCGTCGTGCAGTTTAATTCCTGACTTTTAAAAAACCCTTGGTTAGTTCCTACCGTTAGTATCCGTCATACACTTTTGTCCGAAGGCTTAACTTCCGTTAAGTGTGTGGTGACATGATACTTTAAAATAACACATAGGATTCTTAAGAGCTTTAACACGAAGACGTTCACTGACGTGGATTCTCCTAATTTGCTTAACCCTCGAGTTGTTTCTTTCATTTTTTTTGCTGCAATTACACTCTGCATCCTCTCTCTCTCTTTTTGACCACTCTCTCAAGTTTCAGGCTGCCAACTCATCTTCCAATTTATGTATCCCTCCTATCCTATACTTAATTTCCATAAAGTTAAGTGTTTGTCAATTAGAATAATTATTTTATTTAGCTTTAACCCATTAATCAACCTCATTAACCCCACACACACACATATATATATATATATATATATATATATATATTTATTCAAAATTAACCACTTTAGGTGGTATTTAAATTTTACCATTTTAGTTCCATTAATAACCGATTATATATGAAAATTTAACAATAAGTGCATACTACATCTTCTAATTGCAGTAAAAATTTTGCGGGCAACGGAAACTTGCCGTGTTCCTATCTGAATCTGAATGCACTGCAGTGCAAGGAATGCCACTTTATGTGGTATTTAAATTTTGCAGTGTGGTCTCATTTTACTACATCGACCCAAAGAATCCATCAAACAATAATCATCCTTATAATTATGTTAAATTGCAATAAAAGTTAAATGTTTGTCATTTTGAACAATTATTTAAAGTGATTTTGATGTTAACCAATTGAGTAACCCATTTAACTATATACAAACTCACACTTAACCACATTTTGTGTTCATTTTTATTAATTTATTTGGTAGAGTAAATATCCACAATATCCACAATTGTACGTAGACTTAACTATAAACATGTACTTTGCTATTTGTGATATATGATCTCAGTTTGACCCACCAGTCTGAAGACCCATCACATGACTCATTCTTTCATTCAATTGTAATGAAATTAAATGTTTGTCAAATTGACAATTATTTAAGATAATTTCAGCTTTAACCAATTAAACAACCTAACTAACCATAAATTTACTTCCAATTAATGATTTTCTATGATATTTACATCTAATCATTTTGGTTAAATATTTAAGCACTAATATATGCAAACTTAACCATAAGTGCATATTCCTCTTTTAACTACTAGTTGTGATATTTGATATATTTAATAAATAATATCATATATAATTATATATATTTATGTATTTTTAAAAATTATTATATATAATATTACAGATTAAAAATACATTTTTAAAACTACCTATTTTTATTTTTTCACTTTATAATATATGACTAATTATTAATAATCATTTTTTGTAAATCTTGGAAGTTTAAAATAGTGTGATGTGGAAGTATATTGTAATATTTAATAAAAGTTGAACAATGGATTATGTGTTGTGTTTTAGAACATTAACATATTGTATTTCGATTTAATTAAATTTTTTATGTCGTTGATATTTAATAATTATGTTTGAATGATTTTGGAGTAACTTTTCAATTGAGTTATAATTTTCTTAAATGAATACGACTTCTGTTCCTATTTAATTGCCCACTTTTGGAGAAAAATTTTGTTCCCATTATTTATCTGTCCATTTACAAACCCAATGGAGTATTAATTTCATTTTTCTCCATTTTACTCTTACATTAATTAATGACTCACTATTGGAAACTAACGAGATCTAATATAGATACTAAAATATATAAAAGAAAAAAATAGAAAGTTTAAAATTTATTTTCATGAAAGAGTAAGGATTACATTTGTTAATTTGTGTAATTTTTTTGTTTAGGTCTATAGTTACATCGAAGCGCACATGTTGTATTTTTTTATTGAATTGTTAATTTTTCACATAACTAAAGTGGGGGTAACGAATGGGAGTACATATATACAAGTGTTCAACGAATATGAGGATGAATATTGAAGTTGCTATCCAGGCACGCATAAATGCAAGTATGAACATTAATTTTTAAAAAATATACAGGTACAAGAAGGAATGGACAAAGATCCTATGCGATAACGGCAAAGAGACTTATATATATAAATTTGATTTATATATATTACGATGTTAAATTCTAAAATATGTGATTGTTTAATCTCTATATATGATATAGATATTAAATATGATTTCATGTGATGAAATTTTACGTTTTTTTTTCTTTCTAAAATATTTTGTATAAGATACATTTTATTTAAGAATATGTTAATTATTAATTTCAAGAAACGACCTGATTACCAGGGGACTTGAAATTAAGAGGATTAACAGGGAATTTCATAAAAATTAATTTTTCACTAAATGCCTAGACTACCTAGGGAGTGTAGAGATTAATTCTAATATACTTGTAGGAACGACCTGACAAACAGGGGGCTACTTGTTGTTTACTATTTTAAATGCATTTGTATGTGATACATTTATCTTAAAATGTGTATGATAAATGACTTGACAACCAAGTGTTTACTCATAATTTTAAGATATTTATTTTATATTTCCACTAAAAGAAATATGTTTTCTTAAAATTAGCTATCGCAGTAAGTGGGAGTATTTTGTTTGTGATATTTTTTAAATATGTACTGACATGTTTTTTTTTATTAGATATCTTGACATGTCTGCTTTGTCATTGCGTTCGATACTTGCTGATGGAAAGTTGCAAGGTGACAACTTTCTGGACTGGTATCGAAATCTGAGAATTGTTCTCATGCAAGAAAAACTTATCGATGTGATCGATAAACCTGCTGTGACTGAACTAAAAGACAAGGATGATGCTGAGACTTCTAGTACTTATCAGAAGTACTTAGAAGACTGCATGAATGTAAAATGCATCATTCTAGCATCCATGAGCCTAGAGCTCCAGAGACAACATGAGGATATGGATCCACCTGGTATCATCGCTCATCTTAAAAAGATGTACGGTGAGCAGAGTAGGACAGCTAGATACCAGTTGTCTAAGACTCTATTTAGGTCCACATTGAGTGTCAATGGGAAGGTGGGACCTCATGTTCTGCAGATGATCATTCTTATTGAACAACTTGAGAAGTTGGATTGCAAACTTGGGAAGGAGTTATCCCAAGATTTGATTTTGCAGTCACTCCCCGATTCATTCTCATAGTTCGTTGTTAATTTTAACATGAATAAGATGGATTGTGATTTGCTTCAGATGATGAATCTGTTAGTAGACTACCAGAATCAGATTGACTCTGGAAAGAACCAAGGATCTGTCTTGGTGGTTGGAAAGTCCAATAAGAACAAGGGCAAAGGAAAGTACAAGTCTCCAAAGAAGCCTTTTGTGGAAAAGGGTGGTGTGACCAAACCCAAGCACAAGAAAGACAATGTTGAGAAAAGCGATGCTGAGTGTTTCTTCTGTAAGGAGAAAGGACACTGGAAGAGGAATTGCCGCAAATATCTTGATTCTTTGAAAGAAAAGAAACAAGGTAAGACATTCATTATGAAAAATGTTTTCATGATTTCCTTAACTGTTACTGATTCTTCTACATGGGTATTAGATACTGGCAGTAGTTTTAACATCTGCAATTCGTTGCAGGGACTGCAAATAACTAGAAGGTTGAAGAAGGGAGAAGTCAGTTTCCAAGTGGGAAATGGAGCAAGTGTTGCAGCCAATGCTATAGGAACAGTCTCCTTAATAATGTCGACTGGCAATGTACTAGTCTTAGAGGATTGTTATTATGTTCCTAATTTCGTTTCGAACATTATTTCAATTTCTATGTTGGATTCTCGTGGTTTTCACACTGTTTTTAATAAAGGTGTTTGCTCAATTTATAATAGTAATGATAATGATCATTTATGTGCGAATGGGTATATCCAAAACGGCATCTATGTCTTACCTAAAGTGTGTTATAATCCGATTATGCACGTTTCTGGTCTTAAAAGAGAAAGAGATAATCAAGTAAATAAAACTTACCTTTGGCATTGTAGACTCAGTCATATTGGTGAGAAAAGAATTAGTAAGTTGCACAAGGAAGGTTACCTTGATGACTATGATTATGAATCATATACAACTTGCGAATCTTGTCTCAAAGGCAAAATGACAAAATCCCCATTTACAGGAAATGGAGAAAGAGCCTCTGAATTATTGGGACTAATTCATACAGATGTTTGTGGGCCCATGAGAATTCAAGCCAAAGGTGGATATTCTTATTTCATCACCTTCACTGATGATGTTTCACGATATGGTTTTCTATATCTAATGAAACATAAATCTGAATCATTTGAAATGTTCAAGAGATTTAGAAGTGAAGTTGAAAAACAAACTGGTAAAAGTATCAAGGTGCTTAGATCTGATAGAGGAGGAGAATATCTAAGTGCTGAATTTCTTGATTATTTGAAAGAAAATGAGATTCTCTCACAGTGGACACCTCCAGGAACACCACAACACAATGGTGTATCTGAAAGGAGGAACAAAACCTTATTAGATATGGTAAGATCCATGATGGGGTTCACTGATCTTCCAACAAGCTTATGGGGATATGCTTTGGAAGCGGCAAATTATTTGTTAAATAAAGTTCCCACTAAATCTGTCTCTACAACGCCATATGAGATATGGAAAGGCCGTAAACCAAGCCTTAAACACATTAAGGTTTGGGGATGCCCAACCTACGTTAAGAGATTACAAACGGATAAACTTGAAGCAAGGTCTGACAAGTGTAGGTTCATTGGATATCCTAAGGAAACAATGGGATACTATTTCTACCACTCTTCTGACCATAAAGTGTTTGTGGCAAGAGGAGGAACCTTTTTAGAAAGGGAATTTCTCGCAGAAGGAATTCATGGTAGAGAAGTAGAACTTGTTGAAGATCAACTAACCAATGAAACGTCAAATGCTCAAGGACATGAGATGTATATTAAGCATCCTTGCTTGGATAATTTAAGGTCAACACAAAGTTTACCATCTTCAAACGTTCCGATCCAAGACCCGGTTGTGGTTCAAGAACAAGTTACTGAACCAGTTCAAGAACAGATACAACAACCAACGAATCCAGAACAAGAGGATTCATTAGTACAGGTGCCTCCTAGAAGGTCTAGCAGATCACATCATGCACCAGATAGATTAAACTTGATGGTGCTAGATGACATAGCAAATGAGGATCATCATATTGATGATGACCCTAAAAGTTATGTAGAGGCTATGCAAAGCTTGGATCGTGAGAAGTGGCAAGAAGCCATGGAATCTGAAATGGAATCCATGAAGATTAACAAAGTATGGACTTTGGTTGAGGCTTCAAAGGATATAAAACCAATTGGTTGTAAATGGGTTTACAAGAAAAAGATTGGAGCAGATGGAAAGGTCGAGACTTATAAAGCTCGCCTTGTCGCCAAGGGATATCGTCAAAAGGAATGAATAGATTATGACGAGACTTACTCTCCTGTGGCAATGCTCAAATCAATTCGGATTCTACTTGCTATAGCAGCATACTATGATTATGAAATATGGCAGATGGATGTGAAAACAACTTTTCTTAATGGAGAGTTAAAAGAGGATGTGTACATGACACAACCTGAAGGTTTCACACCTATGTCTGATCATAACAAAGTTTGCAAGCTACAACGATCCATTTATGGATTGAAGCAAGCTTCTAGAAGTTGGAATATTCGCTTTAACAACACAATCAAAATGTTTGATTTTGTTAGATGTGAAGAAGAACCTTGTGTATACAAAAAGGTTAGTGGGAGCACAGTTATCTTCCTATTGTTATATGTTGATGACATATTGCTCATGGGGAATGATATTCCGGCATTGCAATCTACAAAGATTTGGTTGTCTAAACAGTTCTCCATGAAGGATATGGGAGAAGCAGCTTATATTCTAGGAATAAAGATCTATAGAGATAGATCCAAAAGGCTGCTTGGACTCTCTCAATCTATGTACATTGATACCATCTTAAAGAGGTATCACATGGATAACTCTAAAAGAGGCTATTTGCCTATAGGAACTGGAGTTACTCTTAGTAGAATGGATTGTCCTAAAACTGCTGAAGAGAGGGAACGCATGAATAGGGTACCATATGTTAGTGCAGTGGGAGCTATCATGTACACCATGACTTGTACACGGCCTGATGTCGCCTATGCACTGGGTGTAACTAGTCGATATCAAGCAAACCCAGGTGAGGAACATTGGAAAGTGGTTAAGACCATTCTTAAGTACTTAAGAAGGACTAAAGACCAATTCCTCATATATGGAGGTTCTGAACTCAAGTTAAAGGGTTATGCAGATGCAAGTTTTCAATCAGATATTGATGATACCAAATCTGTTTCTGGTTATGTCTTCACCTTAAATGGTGGTGCAGTCAGTTGGAAAAGTTCCAAGCAGGATAACACTGCTGATTCTACTACTGAATCAGAATACATAGCAGCAAGTGAAGCTGCTAAAGAAGCAGTGTGGATGAAAAATTTTCTAGCTGAACTTGGTGTAGTTCCTTCAATGGACGAACCAGTTACATTATTGTGTGACAATAACGGTGCAATTGCTCAAGTACAAGAGCCAAGATCGCATCAAAAGACAAAGCATTACTGCAGAAAATATCACATTCTTAGAGAGTTTGTCGAACGTGGTGACGTTAAACTACAAAAGGTTTCTGGTAAAAAGAACCCTGCAGACCCATTCACCAAAGCACTTGGTATAAAAGAATTTGATAGATACAAGTGGGAGCTGGGAATGAGGAACATGACCGATTGGCTCTAGTGCAAGTGGGAGATTGTTGGAATTGAGGTATGCACTGGATCCAATCTGCCATGTTAGTAATAATAATATTGTGTATATTGTTCATTTCATTGTCATATTTATTTAATTCATATGATAAGGTCCTCGATTAAAATTAGAGACTTGTTATTATAATAGAGATTATAATAATGAGAAATAAGTCTTATATAATTTTAATCTAAATTGTTCTTGATCATTGGATTATTGAGGATAGGACATCATTACTCCGGATATATCAATATATGTGTTGTAGTCTTTATAAGATAAATATTAATAGATCTCATTTATTAAATTACACATATAAATGGTGCATATAGAGATATGACCATTGAACTGACTCAAAGGAGAATTCCTAATGGTTAATATTACCCTTGAATTGTCAATAGGAAATTCTTTTGAAGAAATGTATAATTTCCTTAGACTTGAGATTAACATAAGTAATCAACAAGATATTTATTATACTTTGATATCGGACACCTAATGCTTTATGACATTAGTTGAAAGATTATCAGGTATGATTAAATACTTGTAGGATTAATGTTTAATCAAGAAAGAATCCATCAACTCTTGGTAATGAGTTTGAGCTCTATATAAATAAAGACCTTGGCCAGGGTATTATGAATGAAAAAAGAAAGGAGTTTCTTAAGTCATTCATCACACGTTAACTTAATAGAATTTGACAAAAATACCATATTCTAGAGTTAACATAGAGCTGAAAAAGATGGAAGGAAATATTATATTAATCTTCTAGTGGTTCTAAAGTAAAATATACTTCATACTATCCGGCCGTTAAGGAGTGTTGCTAGACGCCAACCTTAGTTAGTAAATTAATGAATTAATTTACTACCGGTTTAGTAATGAACCTACAGGGTCACACACTAACGAGTGTTCCAATCTTTGTTGGACGAGAAAATATTATTGGTCAAATTAAATAGTTTAATTTTATCGGATAAATATATTTTCTCAAAGTGGAATATTATTGTATTTTTTGCTAGCACAAAAAATACAAATAATATTTGAAACATCTGTAATTTAATTAAGTCAGACTTAATTAATATATTGTAAAAATATATATAGGAGGGGTTGCAACAGAATTGACCAAGTCATGGCACGTTGGCAACCATTAGCTTGCAACAACGCGTGTTGCTATTTGATAGCAACAAAATGCTTTTGATGAGGGAAGTAGTTCCTATAAAATAGGAATTTAAAAAATTGAAACTAAGAGACGTGCCTTTAATAGGCTACAGGTTAAAAAGCAAAAGACAAGGCATGCTTGACTACTTTCTCTTCTTAGTCAGTCTCCTGAGTTACAAATTCGCTAGTTTTGGTTCCACGTGTCAAGTGTTGACACAACAAAGTTGGTCTCGGTGTTGATACACGTGTAGAACCTTCATATTTTTGGAGGGGAAATTTTGTAGAGCCATCACAGTCTGCTGAGGTAAATATTTTAAATATTTTTTTTTTGCCTCACTGATACACAGTTTGCATATTTTGACACACATAGGTCCTCTATTTTCCGCTGCGCATGTTATGAACACGCTAATTTTTTTCCTTCAAATAGAATGTAAGAAAATGAAATATATTTTATTTTATGTAATGTATTTTTTCTTCTTCAATTTGAGAGTATGGAATATAATTAATTTTTACCCAATCTATCATAAAAATATCTAAATGATAGAATGATAACATTATCTTATTTCATTTTGTTTCACTTAATTTTATTTTATCATATTTCATTTCATTTTACTTCAAATTATTATTTAAGAAATATTATTTATATATATTTATATATAATATTTTCACTTATTCCAGAGTTATCCCGGTAATAAGGGATGCATTGATTAATGCCAAAAATATTTTTACTTATTTATAAAAGTTAATCTTAATGATATTGTGTTTTCAATATATATGTTTGGTTACATATTTTTCCCTCAAACTTTGTGTACGACCGTTTGGTTACACTTTCTTTCCTCAAGCGTGAATTGAATCTGTTGTAGTTAAACATGGATTCAAGTATTGATACAGATGTCTGAGACTCTCTTATAATGTGCATCACCCCCATCAACCACGAGTCAAATTTGATGCTCCTCTCGTTAGCTTATGGTTCTAGTTATAGTTGTAAATTCAAACTACTCAATACAACCCGACTTGATCTGGATAACGAGTTTTTGCAGGTCGAGCTAAAAAATCTGAGTTATTTGAACTTTTAAAATAATGGTTTAAGCCCCATATTTTTGTGGGTCTTTTTCAGGTAGCTCGAGTTTTTTCACGGGCTTTTATGAGTTTTCGTGGGATTTTGCGGGTAGCAGACCGAGTTAAAAAAATCAAGGAATTATTCTGGGTTCTAAAATAAAGACTCAAATCCTACATTTTTATGGGCCAACCCGACTCAACTCATTTTGTTAACTCTAGATCTAGTATACACTATCACGTATATAAAATTTTGCTATATCATTTTTTACACCCACTTCAATTTTCTACTCAGTAACGTTAAAGTGTTTTCAAACTTGTAACGTGATTTTTGTGTTGTCCAAACATGATAGTCCTAATTATATGCAAAACTTGTATTGCCTTAAAAATTGTCCACGTTTGTATACTTTTTTATTTAAATACTTTGTGTTTGATGGTTATGCTCATTTTATACTTTTGCCATCATTGCATTTAATTTTTAAGATTTTAATAAGATTATATGTATTTTATTTCAAAGGTTAAAATGGTATGTATATATTTTATTTTTAATATATTAAATTAACATCAATTAAAAAACTATTGTGGACCTATTTATATATATATATATATATACATGTATGAGTCAAAATAGTTAGTTATAAAAAATAAGTCTACATATTAAATTCCATTTGGTAATTACACACCCCAAAATCTATTTTGGATGAAAATACCCCAACAATATTCACTACTATATAAATCACTATTCTAATACTTATTATCCAAATAAAAATAACATGACTTCAAACTCACTTATACTCAAAATCAATTCTACAAAATTACATTGATTCAAACTCAATTCATCAATCCAAACATACACTTTAACTTAATCCAGTTATTTGATCAAATTTTGTTGTACATGAACCCCTATCCTACATTGAGTTTTCCATCTTGAGCTCATCAAATTAATATGTGACCCATCCTGGATTGATCTATTAGGTTTGGATTTGACCCTATCTTCTACAAGAAAAATAGCCAAATCAGGTCTCATTTGATGACGTGACATTGAGTCAAGCTCCAAGTTACCCGATCCATCATATATATGTGTGTATAATATTTATTATTTATAATTTCTTTTATCATTTAAAGACCTAACCTACTAACAGGAGTTGGTTCAAGTGGTACACGTTTGATTCCCCTTAAGCAAGGTCTCGGGTTCGAGTATTGTTAATGGAAAAAATCTTCACTAGGAGAGTTCGCCCCACATGATGCAGATCTTCCCGACTCGAGCATGATTGCCTCTCGTGGAAGATATATGTGATTTATACCAAAAAATTTGAAGTCTTAACCTTATTTTATTATTTTGATTAGGGTTTTTAAATTTAATTTTTTTCTATTTACCTTTAAAAATTTGTTTTAACTTTACCAACGTTACATTATCATTCTTTCATTAGTAATATCTTAAAATTTAAAGAATGTAATAAATAATGCATGTATTGAGAAATTATGATATATGCAGTATATTTACTAATTGTATGAACTATTTTCTTTTGACTATTATTATATGATCATTTCATGATTTTATGAATTTATATATTGGGTGAATCTAGTCTTGTCATACTTAGACTCGTGCAACATTAAGTCTCTTCAAATCTATGAACCGGTTCAAGTTTATGATATTAACCCAATAAAAAGTTATGCTCAGATAAGTGACAAGCAAAACTCATCTTAACTCGTCTCATAACATACACACTTTATTCAATGGATTTCTTGCTATCAACCGAGCACACGTTTGTACTTTTGACAATAGCCCGACCTTTTTTTTCATTTAGATAATGCTCCCTTCGAACTCAATTATAAGCAAAAAAACACCCACCTATAGTAGACTAAAATATAAGCAAAAGTTAACTAATTTCACCATATTAAATGATATCATCCCAACTTACCCTTTATTTAATTCATATATATTTTATTTTTCAACAACTCTATATAATAAATCATGTGCCAATAGAAAGAGAATATGTCCACTTGAAACAAGTTTCAATAAAATTGAATGTAGGGTAATTTAGACAATGTAATTACTTTTTAAATCAAATCAAGAAAATTAAATGAGTTTAACTAGCTTTTTTAATAAATGTGAATATGATTATTTTTTCTTATAAATTAATAATAAATTACGAGTAATTAACATAATAACTTTATTTATATAGAGAGAGATATCAACAACTTTTTATATTATAGACATAACTATTAAGTGGAGTGCTATCAATACACACTCTTCTCAACACATTCCATGTGGTTGGTTAAAATTCACATGGATCCCACTAAATTATGTGGGTCCTACTATCAATATGGTGGGAACCATGTGACTTTCAACCAATCACAAGGAATGTGTTGAAAAGAGTGTGTTGCTAACACTTTTCTAACTGTGTTAAACGAATATCCCAAACTAGAAGTGATAATTAAATAAAAATTTACTCATGATAGAGTGTTAGACTGAAGGTCCAACAGTGGAGGCTAGGGTTTGTTAGGGTAACAGTCAAGGGAAACTTCTAGAAATAGCAAATAAAAATAGGAATTAACTTTCTGAATTTCCATTACCTTTCACGTAAGAGAGGGGACTATTTAAACACTAAAAATAGTATCAGGTAGCCCAACAATTTGGAACATCTGATTTAGAGGAAAAATAAAAATAACATTGTAAATGGGCAGCCTAACACAATAGAAAAAGCCCAACACTTAAATAAAATCCTTAAGCCAACCAGGTTTTTGAGATTTTCTTTTAGGCCTACTGGAATTGCTATCAGTACCCCCTGGGTCACTTTGGACCTTGTCCTCAAGGTCCCTAATGAGAGGCACACGGATTGTGCTTTCAACTGGTGGTCCAGATCGCTCCTTGTGAAGATCGAACGGCTGGTGAGGCAAGGACAAGGGCACATGGATTGTGTTGGCGCTGAACGGTGGAGATGCATGGGCAGGATGATGGCAGCAATCCGATGGCTGAGATGGGTGCAGCAGGCGCCTTGTTGACCGCGCCTTGGAGGTCTCGCTGTCTGTATTGGGACGCAGCGATGCAGGCTGAAAAGGCGCGTCCTTGGGCAGAGTAGATCGCGCATCGGACGGATGAGGGCTCGCGCAAGATGTCCGTTGCAAATCCAACGGCTCCGGCAGATTGCGCGTGGGAGAGGCGTCCCCACCAACAGTTGAACGGTCAAGTGGTACGCTGACACGCGTCCCTGCACAGCTGACCACGTCTTTTGTACCCAGCTTTTGAATTAACGGTTCAAATGGGTCCATAGACATCTGATTTTTGAGTGGTAAATCCAACGGTGGAGAACTAACAGCTTGAGAAGAAAGTGGAGACTTATGTATCTCAAACTCATCAGATTCTTTAGTTTGAACCAGCTGAGAAAGAGAGGTTGGGTCTGTTTTCTCTCCTATGAGACCATCCTGAAACTGAGACGGTAGGGGAGTGAGGTGAGTCTGAGGGTTCCCACCATAAAATGGACGCAACAGAGAGACGTGAAATACAGGGTGAATCCTGGATCCGGGAGGGAGGTCCAGTTCATAGGCAACCAGGCCAATACGGCGACGTATTTCAAAGGGGCCAAAATATTTTTTTGCAAGCTTCTGAGAGAACCGTCTTTGAACCGAATGTTGCCTGTACGGCTGAAGACGGAGGAGGACCCAGTCTCCAACAACGAAGGTGATGTCTCGTCTGCCCTTGTTAGCCTGATCTTGCATGCTCTGGCAGTCTCGTTTGAGGTTCTCGCGAAGGGTCTGTAACACCTCTTGCCTCTGTTGAAGTGATGTGTCCAGTGCGGCGACCGATGGCGTACCTTTGACGTAGTCTGGAATTGTTGGAGGAGGCCTACCGTAGAGGGCCTGAAATGGAGACATCTTTATGGCAAAATGAAATGCTGAGTTATGCCAGAACTCAGCGAGGTGTAAGAACTTGTACCAGAGACGAGGGTGGTCGCTGGTGAAACAGCGAAGGTAAGCCTCTAAACTTCGATTTGTAACTTCTGTTTGTCCATCTGTTTCTGGATGGTAAGAAGAGTTGTATTTGAGTGTAGATCCTTGGAGCCGAAAGAGCTCGCGCCAGAACGTGCTTAGAAACAGAGGGTCCCGATCTGAAACAATAGACTTCGGAATCCCATGGAGGCGGCAGATCTCCACTGAGAAGCGGGCAGCCAAGTCCTGAGCAGTAAACTTGGTGGGCAGAGCCAATAAATGCGCAAACTTTGTCAAACGATCACAAATGACCCAGATTACCGAGTGACCGAAGGAGGTTGGGAGATGAGTAATAAAGTCCATACTGAGTTCGTCCCAAACCTGGCTTGGAATCGGTAATGGCTGCAAAAGGCCGTATTTTTTTGTTGGCATATATTTGTTCTGTTGACACACTGAACAACTTTGGATAAACAACTTGGCATCTTTGTATTGGCCAGGCCAGTAGAACGAGGCTGCAAGTCTAGCCAAGGTGGGCTTGAGACCAGAATGACCAGCGACGGGTGTAGCATGAAACTCATGAAGGAGAGTAAGCCGCAAGTTAGGTATGTCTGGAACATAAATTCTCTCTTTGAAATAAAGTAGACCTTTAGAGAAATGAAAAGAATCCTTCAACTTGCTGTCATTGAGGCATTGATGGACTACCTCTTTTCCTTCTTCCTTCTTGTGATAGTAATCCTGGAGCTGAGTAATAATGGAAGGGACTGGGGATGATATCATGGACAGCAGAACAACATCATCAGTGAATTGTCTGAAAAGTGCATCAGCCACCAAGTTATTTTTGTCAGGTTTGTAAAAAATTTCAAAGTTAAATCCCTGCAACCTTGTAGCCCATTTCTGTTGTTCTGGTGTTTGGAATGTCTGAGATAGCAAACATTTGAGGCTCTTCTGATCTGTAAAGATGTGAAAATGATGACCAATTAAGTATTGACGCCACTTTTTAACTGCTTCTGTGACAACATACATTTCTCGGATATAAACAGAAGCTGATTGCAACTTTGGACCAAGCTTTTTGCTGAAGAAGGCAATGGGGTGACCCCCTTGAGAGAGAACAGCTCCGATAGCCACTGCAGATGCATCCGTCTCAATGACAAAGGTCTTGGAGAAATCAGGGAGGGCAAGGACTGGCATTGAAGTCATTTGCTGTTTTAATTTTGTAAAAGCTTGCATTGCTTCTGTACCCCAATTAAACTTAGTGGAACGCAAGAGATCCGTGAGAGGAGCGGCGAGTGTGGCGTAGTGGCGAACAAATCGCCTATAGAAACCGGTGAGGCCCAAAAATCCCCTAAGAGCCGTGAGAGAACGTGGCTGATGCCAGTCTAGTATAACTTTTACTTTCTCCGGGTCTGGTGCAACGCCATCAACAGATATAACATGGCCCGGGTAATTAACAACAGAAGCCGTAAATACACATTTAGATAACTTAGCAACAAAGTGGTTAGTAAATAATAAATCCAAAATGATGCGTAAGTGAACTAAGTGATCTGCGAAGTTACAGCTATAAATAAGTATGTCATCAAAGAATACTAAAACAAATCGCCGTAGGTAGGGTCGCAGGAGGTCATTCATGGCTGACTGGAAGGTTGATGGGGCATTAGTGAGCCCAAATGGCATTACCAAGAATTCGTAGTGCCCATCTGAAGCGTGGAAAGCAGTCTTGTGAGTGTCTTCTGATACGACACGAATATAATGGTATCCAGAGCGCAAGTCTATTTTTGTAAAAACAGAAGCTGACCCTAACTCATCTAGAAGCTCATCAATAGTGGGGATAGGAAAACGATCCTTGACTGTCACAACATTTAGGGCGCGGTAGTCAACACAGAAACACCATGTGCCATCTTTTTTGCGCACTAGTAAAACTGGGGAGGAAAAGGGGCTGGTGCTAGGGACAATAATTCCCTCTTGGAGCATCTCTTGTATGAGGGAGGCCATAGCCTCTTTTTGGGAGTGGGGGTAGCGGTATGGTTTGACATTGATGGGTTTAGTGTTTGGTAGAAGTGGAATATGGTGGTCATGTGGTCTAGAGGGGGGTAAACCGTGGGGGGTTGGAAAACATATGGGTATCAAAGTAAGAGTGTTTGAATTTCAAGGGGAAGGGAGGGAAAGGTCTGTGGGGAAAAAGTGGGACTTGGTAAAATGGTGTCTGCAATTGTATTTTGGAAGGACAATAGATGAAGTGAGGCAATGGAATCTGTGTGGATTAATTGGAAAAACTGGTGAAATGTAGTGGGTTGGGGAAGGTTTGAAGTGTCCCCGGTGAGTGTGATGGCAGTGTTGTGATGGATGAAGGAAATGCACGGGATAGAGAGGTCTGCAAAGAGAGGGCCAAGGGTGCTTAACCAGTCCATTCCAAGGACCACATCGGCCCCTTCAATAGGTAAGAGGTAGAATGGAATACAAAAAGCATGATTCTGCATTAGGATTGGCACCGCTGGGCAAAGGCCAGCACAATGAATCCTAGCACCGTTGCCCACCATGACTGAAATGTGGGGTGCTGGTTGGGATGATAGTTGCAAGTGAGAGGCAATTTTGGGTTGGAGGATATTATGACTACTGCTTGTATCAATCAACACCATAACAGGGAGCCCAGCGATAAATCCTTGGGATCTAAGGTTTTGCGGGGATGGTTGACCTGTGAGAGCTTGAGTGGAGAGGTGCAAAAAAATGATGTCTGTTGGGGTAGAAGTATCAGGGACATCCACAAGAAAATCTGAGTGTATGTCATCAGTTTCCTAAGCTAAAAGTAATAGGAAACAAGTGGAGGAACACTTATGGCCAGGAATAAATTTGTCATCACAGTTATAGAAAAGGCCTTGAGCACGTCTTTCCTGCATTTGAGCAGGTGTGAGGCGCTTAATAGGAAGGGGGTAGGTGTTTTGGACGTAGAAGGAAAGGAAGGGCGGTGTATTGGGGCTGGGGGGTAACAATGCAGGGTTAGGAGAAGGTGAAGGGCGGGGGGGGTCTGGGTTTGTTGTCTTTGATTTTGGCTTCCAGCAGTTTAGCTAGACCAATGGCTTGTGATATGGAATATGGTTGAAGAATAGCAAGCTCTCGTCTAATTTCTGGGATTAAACCCGAAATGAAGCAATTAAGGATGACATCTGAGGAGAGGCCCAAAACCCTATTGCACAGGTTTTCAAAAGAAGCTTGATAGTCAGAAACTATACCATATTGGCGGAGTTTGAATAACTCTACTTGATGATTCTCATATGTAGAAGGCCCAAAGCGTAGTTCTAGGGACCTCGTGAAGGAAAACCAGTCAGACAATTGGTTATTCTGATACATCCATTTAAACCAGCTAAGACCCTCTCCTTTCATGTAAAAGGCAGCCATAGGTAATCTTTGGTCCGAGGGAACTTGGTAAAATTGAAAGAACTGTTCAACTTGAAACAACCAATCCAAAGGTTCAGAACCATCAAATGGGCTGAGTTCTAGTTTAGGAAGGCGAATAGGTGTGTTAGGGTTAGGATACAGGGTAGGTGGAATGTAATGGCCTGGTTGTGGACCAATGGTGGTGGTTGAAAAAAACGGAGGAATATGGGCGGTTGAAAAGGGTGGGGGTGGGGGAGGTGGAGGGGGAGGGCGAATGGATGAGAGAGATGTGGTAGAGAAAACAGGGGGAATGGGAGAGGAAGAAAGAGGGATGGATGGAGGGTTTAAGGGAAAGAGACCAGGTGGAAAAGAAGGTGAAGAAGGGGAACCAGAGCAAGTAGATGAAGTAATGGGTAGGGTGGTTACCTGGGAGGTAGAATGTTGAGTTTGAGTGGAAAATGCAGCCACCCTGTCTAATACACCAGCCATGATGGTGGTGAGAGCATCGTGTCTGGAATCCATGGTTTGTTGCAGTCTGGTATGCCTAGCATGCTCAAGTTCTTGATGATTCTCTAGTTGGGTGTGTAGAGCCCCAAGTTTATCGGTAATAGCATGGAGAATGTCATCAATATCTTTAGAAGAAGCTTTAGGAGGCATGGTGAGTAGGAGATGAAAGCACCAAATTGTTAGACTGAAGGTCCAACAGTGGAGGCTAGGGTTTGTTAAGATAACAGTCAAGGGAAACTTCTAGAAATAGCAAATAAAAATAGGAATTAACTTTCTGAATTTTCATTACCTTTCACGTAAGAGAGGGGACTATTTAAACACTAAAAATAGTATCAGGTAGCCCAACAATTTAGAACATCTGATTTAGAGGAAAAATAAAAATAACATTGTAAATGGGCAGCCTAACACAATAGAAAAAGCCCAACGCTTAAATAAAATCCTTAAGCCAACCAGGTTTTTGAGATTTTCTTTTGGGCCTACTGGGATTGCTATCATAGAGACTCTTAATTCGTACCCGTTATAAAATATTTGTTCTCTTTCGACCAAAAAAAAAAATATATTTGTTCTCATTTGTATTTTTTTTTCTTTGTCGTAGAAAACTAGTCAAAGTTGGCAACCAAGTGTCGTTGTAGTTGTGGACTTTGTGGAGTGTTACGTGTTATTTTGCGTCTCATCATCCATTGAAAGATTAAAGAATTGTTTCCGATGTCATGCTGATAGCAAAAACCAAAAGAAATACTTGGTTCTTTGGATGGTTTCATGACATAAAATTTGTAAAGCGAAAAGTTTAACTATACATGATTTTATTCTGTCTTCCACTGATAGTGGGTTTGGGTTTCCATTAGTAGTTAAACATAATCTACTGTTTAATTTAAAATTAAATAATTGCTCAAAATTATTCTAATTCATTTTTTTAAATTTTAATTATGCAGGTTACTATATTAATTGAGAGAAGTAGACAACTCAATACAATCATTTAGGCATTCCACTAAAAAGTTTAAGTATCAAACTAATTTACTCAATAATTTACATATATTTAACTAAAATTAATGATAAATTAGTTAAATACCTGATTAATCAAAACATAAGAACGAACTTCAATTTGAAATAGATAAAAAGCAAACATATGCATTAAACAAAAAGTTTCCTCAACTACTAACAAAGGTTCCATACTGTCAATAATGTTTATGAGGAAATTTACTAACAACTGAGTCCATCATCTACAACTCATTTCATGAAATGAAAAAGTTACTCTTCAATGTCAACGTGAAGCTCTAACTTATTCCATGGTTCATTGAAGGATGGACCACTCCATTAAAAGGATGAATGCCTAAAGCAATACGTGCTCCCTCAATCCCATGAAAATATTCTCAAGTTGCTTTAGAACCAATCGCCCTCTTAGCAAATGATGGCAAACAGAAAGCTGCTGTATGAATCTGAAATAAAAAGACATAACATAATATATAACCCAAAGTTAAGATAAGAATTAAGAGTGTAGTAAAGAACATGGTTGGTGTAGAATACATACCTCACGGTTGTAAAATTTCAATGGTCTTGCTGACTGCTGACTATCATTCTCATCTATAGGATTCACTGGATGCTTGAAATCAACAGAAGGTCCCTCAGTTGAGCAAAGCATAAAACCAATCATCCCACTGAAATGGAAAAAAATAAAACCAACATAAACATGGATATCCCTGAACAAAAAGCATGTTATATAGTAGAATATTGCATTCATGTGGGGTAGAATACACACCCTGCCCGACCCTCCTAGAGGATACAAATAACTAGGCCTGTTCAGGGTGATTGCGAGTTTTAAGTTTTTACAATAACTAGGGCCCATTCAGGGTGATTGCGAGTTTTCAGTTTTTTGTTTTTGAATATTATAAATCAAGTTTTTACAACTCGACCAAAAACTGAAAACCTCTTTCTGTGGCATTATGACTTTGCAGCTTCAGATAACCCTTTTTTTTTTAAGAATAAATTTAAGTACAACATGTAATCAATAGATAGGGGTATGTTTTGCCGACTGCAAATGGGAAAATTAAAAACAATTTTGAGAGAACATACCTTGGGTATGTAGGAACTGTGGTCCAAGCATAGTTGACAGAGCCTTTGAATATCTGGCGACAATTTGCAACAATGTCCTCAATGATATGCATATGGAGCCATATACTTTCTGCTTGAGTACACACAACTCCTCCTGGACGAAGAGCCCTTGAAACCGACTCAAAAAAAGGCTTTTCAAAAAGCTCTTGAGCAGGACCTTAAGGATATCAAATATAACCTCACTTAACCACAAATAATTATAGGGACCATAAAAATTATAAGGCATTACAGATATACCGTACCAATAGGGTCGGATGAATCCACTATAACTGCATCATAAGTTCCTTCTGGAGCTGCCTTCAAAAATGCCACTCCTAGACAATTGAAATTGAAAGACAAGACATCATCATGAGAAAAGTTATCCTGAAACACTAAAGTAATTAAGAAACATAAAAAAATGGAGAGTAGCTGATCATACCATCGCCAATATGAAGTGTCACGCGTGGATCATCAAAACCTACTGCTATATCGGGGAAAAATTGTTTGGAAACCTGCAAAGAATGAAAACTTCAAGTTTGGTATTGAGCATGTACTGTTGTACTACTAGAGGTCTTTGAGCATTAAAAAGTTTAATAGATTTTAGGCCATGTGATGGGAAAATAGCTTGGAAGTAACTAATTTTGTTAAGTAGAAAAACCTACTCAACTTAGATTTTGATTAAGGAATTATTTAGCTTTGATGAGAGACAAGAAAGAACCGAGTTTTAGTGTACTCACATCAACAACCATCTTGTCTATTTCGCAAATGTCTATCTTTTCAATTGAAGAATGGCGTGATACTTCCCGCAGGACTCCACCATCTCCTCCACCAATAACCAAAACCTAATAGACAATTGCAGTAAGTAAAGAACAATTAACTCCATATACTGAGAAAGTTATGCAGGGAAATCAGTCTAATATTCCCAAAAAAAATCCTGCTTTTAATCATCCCGCATTTCATCCTTGAGTGGTTCAGATAAGTCATATCTCAGATGCCTTTTACCAAACATACACCCTTCTACTTCTTTTCATAAAAGGAAAAAGCAACCTAAAACATAAATAATGGCCTGCAGATAAGTTTATGTTGCTATGCTAAATATAAACCAGTGCTGCAGCAGGAGTCAGCATGGATACATCAACATTCTGAGCAATCAAGATAGCCACTATTTTAACAAAGCCTTCTAAGCCTCCCTCTACATAAAATGATTAAAAACTATACACTGTCTTACAATTATCTTAAAATTCTTGTCAAACTACACAAAAAAATCGATGACAAAACAAGCAAACTGGACATAACTAAATTCCTGGAGGGATTTGAAGTATCAAAAGACCTTTTTGGGATTTGGAATAGAGCAAAGAGGAAGATGGGTGATCATCTCTTGGTAGGCACACTCATCCCTTTCTGTGAGCTGAATGACTCCATCCAAAACAAGAACCTTGCCATATGTTGATGACTGCCAAAAGAAATCACAGCATACATTAAAAATAGAACCAGGACCATGGAATGGGGGGGGGGGATAATATAACTTCGAGTTTGAAAGAAGCTACATGTACCTGGAAAACCATAACATTCTGATAATCAGACTTTCCTTGAAACAAAATCTTTTCCACCTTCAAGGAGTGTGCCTCCCCTGCAAATTACAGTCAGATTCCAACTCATTACTATTGTTACAAAGGATAAGTACAAGTGTTCTGAGTTATTAAAAAAACTACATTACTATGTGCAAATATTTCTACGGATTTGCTTTGCTTTTGTAAAACTTAATGCCTTAAAAGACAACAAAAACTCCAAGGTGATGAACTGATGGTCCTAGGGGCAGCATCCAAGACTCTAGAACATAAAAGACTTGATAAAAATCTTTGTTCTCCCTTTGTATGTACATTTTTCAGGGACAAAAGAATAGGTGCAACACAATTGCAGACCAATACCATTGATTTGAATATAAATAAATTCCCGTTTCTCATGAAATCAGAAAAAAATAACACTGACATAGCAAAAAAACTGGACAAGTTCAACCATATAGAGAACAGAGTGAAATGAATCGAAGCCTACAACCAAACAGTTAATAGCAAATCACTCTACCAATGAGCTACTTAGAGAACAAAGGGAAATTAAATCTTCAATTCCCACTTTCAACCTTTGACCAATATGAGATCAGTGTTTCTATCACAAATCATGGAACATCTTCGTATTGGCTCTACCCCACTCTCATTTAATAGGAAAAAGACCTCTAAGTGGCTCTATTTAATTAAATTCCAGACGTAAGCAAACACAAAATAACTAACAAGTGATCATAAAATTGTTCAAGCTGTGGATTTAACAGAAATCTGAGAAGCGCACATCTACAAAACCAATGATTGCCCAAACAACGAAATACAAACAATCTAGTCTACTCAGCCATTTAAGTCTCACGTGGATCTATGTCCATATATATATTCATGAAAATATATGAGAGCTCAAAGCAGAACCTCTAACTATGCTAAAGCAGCCAAGCCAATATTAAAAAACAAATAACAGGGCAAGAAGACTAAGTCCAACTCTTTTGGAACCACACCAATCATCAACCCCTACTTCTAGCATCCCTGAATACAAGAAAAAGGGGCTGGTAACTCTAGAATCTAATATAACAGAACCCAAAAAAAAAAAAAACTTGAAAGAACATAACAGTGATTTGCTGTTTGCAGTGATAGCATACAGTAACATTTTGTGCAAATGATAAAGAATAGCTAACAATCAAGTAAACCCTAAACCCTAAACAATAACTCCAAAAAAGAAAAAAATAATAAGACCCTGACCAACTGACCCACAAGAGGTGGAGCATATAAATCAAGAGGGGTTTGGTTTTCTATGATGATAGAAACAGCAAGTTTGAAAATTGCGGGTGTTGAGTGAGGAAAAAAGAGGAAAAGAGTGGGTTTTTGGGAGGAGGAAGAGAAGGGTATTGAGAGGAAACTAACCAGGCCACATTGGGCTAATTTCAGAGAACCAGCCAGGAATAACAGCTGATATACCCTGAGGTTGAGGGTCATTTAAGAGGGTAGAAGCATTCTCAGGGACCCCATTTTCATCGTCTTCTCTCTGCCTCTTCACGGGTAAATCAGCTACACTCTCTGCCGCCATCTTTGCACTGAGTAGGGAAGCCAAGCACTCTTTGCCCTTCACCCCCTTTTCTACCCTTTATATACCACACACACACGCACGGAGATTCATTTATTTTCAATCATGTTATAGTCATAATACAATCAATATCAAAGTTAAGATAAACATGAAATTAATGTTTTTTTTTTCAAATGTTAAGGAGTGTCCTACTCCTACCCCTAGAGATATCAGTCTTTAAATTAAATGTTATATTTTTCAATAAATTTTTGTTATTTGTTGATTTCTGTAACGATGTCTTGAAAATAAATATTTATTGATTCTAAATGATAAAAGAGATTATTATTTTTAAACAAAGTCTCATGTTTTTTTTTTGACGTCTACAAAGTCTCATGTTCAAACTTTATAAATGAAAAATAAATACAAATAAAATATTATCTTCTTAAATAATTCCACCTTAAAGTAATTTAAAAATCAATACATCAATTTTAATAACATTAGTTTTTAGGCGGAGAATGAGAAAAAAAATATTTAATACTTTAAAAACAAGTACAATAAATATTTTTGTTTTATAAAAAATTAGGTATTGTATTCTTATCCTAAACCCTAAGGATAATATTGTCAAAACCGTTAATATATTTTAATAGCTCAATAGATAGCTTTATATAATTAGTGTAAGGATTTAGCTACGGAATAGCTAGGAAATAGCTACCTTTATTAACTACGGAATAATTCCATAGCTATTGCCTAGCTACGGTAGCTAATCCTGCTACTTATTCATGATCTGGATCCACATCATTTCAATAATAATTTAATAATTATACATTATCAGTGCAAATAATTTAATAACTATACATTATCAATGTAAATAATTTAATAACTATACATTATTTTACACATTATAATGATACATGATGTGTCATCTATACTAATATATAAAGGTGATGCCTTTTTTTGGTGTCCACATTTTGTTTCCAATTATACTCCTAATTTATTTCAAAATTACTTTAAAAATTCATGACTTAAATGATAAGGATAATATTTTAAATTTAAATTAAGAAATAGGGATTAAAATTAGAATAGGAAAAAATAGAATCAATCAGGATTTGAATTTGAATTATAAAAATAAGGATTAGTGTTAAAAAAGCTATCATTAAAAAACAGAATTCAGTATATATCATCCAAATTTAAAGAAGGATTTGAATTTGAATTATTAATCTATACTTTTTAAAATTACTTTAAAAATTCACGACTTAAATGATAAGGATAATATTTTAAATTTAAATTAAGAAATAGGGATTAAAACTAGAATAGGAAAAAATAGAGTCAATCAAGATTTGAATTTGAATTGTACAAAAAAGGACTAGTGTTAAAAAAAAGTTATCATTAAAATAAACAGAATTCAGTATATCATCCAAATTTAAAGAAATTTTGAATTTGAATTATTAAACTATATTTTTCAAAATTACTTTAAAAATTCATGACTTAAATGATAAGGATAATATTTTAAATTTAAATTAAGAAATGGGGATTAAAACTAGAATAGGAAAAAATATAATCAATCAGGATTTGAATTTCATTTCACTTTGCTTAGCAAAAAAAAATCAGGATTTGAATTTGAATTGTAAAAATAAGGATTAGTGTTAAAAAAGTTATCATTAAAAAAACAGAATTCAATATATCATCCAAATTTAAAGAAGGATTTGAATTTAAAGTATTTGAAAATATACATGAGGTGTCATATTCATTAATGAATTTAATAGTACATGAGGTGTCATATTCATTAAATTACGTGACAAAACACCATTGGATGCCTGTGTAAAACTTTTTTTACACTGACGGTGTATAGTAATTAAACTCTAAAAAATATATCATTTCTTTCTCATCAATTTTTATTTAACCAAATAATAACTAACATCATTTATCTCTTATATTTTTCACTTATTTCTCATATATATATATATATATATATATATATATATATATATATATATATATATATACCAAACAATCTATAGATCACATTTATCTTATTTCTAATTCTCTCTTTTTATTTCTTTCTTTTTTATTTCTTTCATCTTTTTTTATATCATACATACTGTAAGTGTACTAAGGAAAAATTTTACTTAGTCATCGTATTAAAAATTTTAAGATGATATTGGTTACTATTTTATTAATTATATCTTTATTTTTATTTAATTAGTTAATAAAAAGGAGAATTGTTGATAAATAAAATATTAAGTAAATAAAAAACATGTTAGAAAATTACATAATAAATTTAATATATATGTACATGATAAAATTGATTATGTTAGTATATTTTTAATAATTTTGATGTCATGAATAGAGAAATGTTATTTGTATAACATAGCATATAATAAATTAAGAAAGAAAAATATATAAATAAAAGAGAAAAATATGAGATGTGATGGATTGATGGGTGATATGATAAAAAGAGAAAGAGATAATAAATATATTGTATAAATTATTGTATAAGTAAATTATATAAATACATGACTCAATATTATATACTCCTCCTACTACTCCAGGGTCAAAAAAACATAAAAATAACATGAGTGAATCAGAGGATGTGTTGAGTTTGAGCGCAGTAATAAAGGTAAGTGCAGTGGGTAGGGTACCTCGCAATTCGCAAAGTGAGAAAAGAATCTGCTTTTGGTGGATGCGGTTTGGTTGGAGAGTGTGCTCAGTTCAGTTGGCAACGGTGCTTTCGGCTGCGGTGCTTGTCTACCCAAACAATGCCTATATGCATTGCATGTCATGTTTCTTAACTTGAAAAGTACATGTGAAAATGATAGGGCTTTCAATTAGGGTTTCGTTGGGATTAGGGCGGCCATTTGACTACCTCCTTTTTGTTTTTGCTTTGCAATTGTCAGTGAGATACTGGAGGTATGTTTCACACAATATCTATCTCTCTCATAACTTACACTGTTGAGACGTTACCACGCCCTTTACTTCATATCATGTCATATATTATTAATTCATGATAAACCAAAAATAGCTGCCATCAGAAAATTAATCCCATGATCTCTGTAAGTTACATGAATTTTTCATAAGAAGCCTGGTCCAAATATGAGCTTAAAAATTCTGTGTTTTTTTTTTTATTTGACCAGAGTATCCACCACCGACAGCAATGATTAATACCCTCGCTGGTTTGTAGGCACCTCGATGGGTGGGACAGCTGGCCCTGAATTTTTTAAAAATTTTGTGTTTGGTGATCAATTAATTATTAGAATAATAGGTTTTCATAACACTGTGAAAAAGCTTTAGTTGGGTTGTTGGCGTGGATACCAATAGAGACGCGACTGCTATTGCCTCACTTATAATCCTAATAAGGTACGACCTTTCGTTTCAATACCTTTTTATGCCTTGATTCTTGTTTTCGCAAAACGATTATAACAAGGGAGGGAATCCATTTATTTCCGTTGCACTCTGACCACATGTTTGATTCCCTTCACCTTTGTCCCTAAAAGACTTATCACTGATAATGCTTTAGTGGCTTTTGATACTTTTCATTATATGAGAAAAAAAACAAAAGGAAGAACAGGTCACAGGCATATGATCATGCCATGAATCATAGGCATGAGGACAAATTGCTTCTCTTGGTGGCGAAACCTATAAGTATTGGCAAACCCATTCTACTTTACCCTTCTCTCATATTGCCAAGGTCTTCCTAATAGGATGTGTGAGGCTTCTAAGGGTATAACATCAAAGGTCATTTCATCTTTGTAGTCCCCAATATTAAACCTTAATCTCACTTGCCTATCCACCATAATTTCTTCCTCATCACTCACCCATTGAAGTGTATAAGGTTCTGGATGTGGGGTAGTAGGTAGGTTAAGCTTGTTAACTAACCTAAGGCTAGCTAGGTTGCTACTACTTCCACCATCTATGATCACTAAACAAAGCTTATCTACAATGTGACACCTAGTATGGAATAGGTTCTCTCTTTGGCTCTCTTTTTACCCCAAAGGTGTCTCTAAGGTTTTTCTAAGCATCATGGTTACCCTTTCCCCTTGCCCCCTTCCTTCCATACTCCTATTTTGATTTTAGTGAAATTTTTTATGGTCCTTTCCACTCACTAAGTGTTTACACTCAAAGAATGTATTCACTCGTGTATGTAACTCTTCTTGGCTTTTTTTTAAGATGAAGCACTCTTGCCTCTTCTACTTATGTTGTTGTCCCTTCTCTCGGTGGTTCTTCGACAGAGAGGTGTATATGTGTTCTTTCTGTTTCTATTTCTTCACCCATTTTCTTATTTTTCATGATTGTTTAACCTACTTTAAAATTTCCCAACCCCTAGTTTTCATAATCGGTGATGTGGTTGTTGCCATTCCTTTTTCAAGTGATTATTCGATAGAGAGATGTTTTGCTACAGTGAATGAATGTTGCCACTGATTGAAGTCGTTTATCTGTCGTGCCTTTTCGGTACATCAAAGGTCAATAATTTTTGTGTTCGTTGTTGTAGTGAATTTGTTTTTCGATTTTGATTCTTTTTATTTCATATATTTGTTTCCTTTATTTGATGGTTTAATTTGCTTGTGTTTAAGGTCTTCATAGTTGAAATTCATTTGATTTAGGGTTTACGGTTTGACTTTAAAGAGAAAATCAAAGGAAACTGTTTTTTTTCTTACAAATTGATTGTTCATTATGTAGAAGTCCATTATTTAGACTCCAATGTTCTCTCTACAAATACACCACAAACTTTAACCTATAGAAAAGTATATGTTCCCACTCCAAAAATGGGGTGTGTGGGGTGTAGGAAGAAGGAGGTAGAAAGGAAAAAAAAAGAAAATAAAGAGAGAGTAAGTGAAAGATGTGATAATTGATGTGATGGAAGTAGAGGAAAGAAAAAGAAAGAAAAAAATGAGGTGTAGAATAGAGTGTAAAAGTTTTGAGTGTGAAAGAATGATAACACTTAACCTGCATTCAAAGACCCTTATCAAATAACAAACAAAACATCAACACCTTAAAATCGAACAACTATTAGTCAATCTCATCCATCCATCCATTAAATCTAATCATTTATCAATGGCCTACATTATCTCGCATTGGTACATGATATTCCTTCCTATGAACCATAATGATACGAACCAGAAGCGTAAAAATAGGAACGTCTTGAAGATCAATTAACGGTAAATAACGGTAAATAACTGTAAGGAGCTTGACACAATCCAAGACTTATTGGAAGGACCAGAGCTATCAAAGATAGCAACTTGACACAATTCGTGACCTGCCGGAAGGACCAAAGTTATCAGATATAAGAACTTGACACAATCCATGACCTGCCGGAAGCACCAAAGTTATCAAGATATAAGCAACTAGAACCTGACCAAGACCTTCTGGTAGAACCTAAGTTATCAAGTAGTTCTTTAATCCAAGAACAAAGGATAAGCTCTCACAATGAGAAAACTCAAATTTTATTCATGTTAGATAAAAGGTAAAGTAAACATGAAAGGGCACAAGGTAGTTGTTAGAGTTCAGACTTCAGAGTTGACCAAGCTAGGCCATCTATTCACCTTATGAGATTGGCACTTTAAATTAATGAGTAAAGTTAGGGGGACATTAGACAATGGACATAGTTGAGCCAAAAAATAATGAGTGAGAGGACATTAGCCGAAATTAAATTTCAAAGTCAAATACAAATGATGAAGCCCAATCAATATTTTTCCCTACTAAGCATAACAAAAGTATACAGGTTATTGTCATTGGCATTCCCTTTATAACACTGCTTGTTTGTTCCAACTTCCAAGTGACAAATGCTTAAGTCCATCCCAATATGTCAACTGTGTTATTTTCCCTGCATGTGTTTCCTTTCTGTTAATTTATTTCCTTTCCTCACAACACAAATGATGATTATTCTGTTACATTCCTAATGGGTTCTTTTTCTTTTGTTTTCCTTTTTTGGCATGTATTGATCAATTAATTTATTTGCATATATCTTGTTGTCAATACTAAATAGCCATTAGATTAATACCAAATTGATGGCTCGGTGAGTGGTTAGGGGTGACTCAAAGATCATAATGGTAGGTGGGTTGTTGGTTTCGCTCAGAACCTATGAGCTTCTTATGTTCTAATGTTTGAACTGAGGGGAGTTTAAATAGTTATTGAGATTGCCTAGTGTCAGGGTATTCGCCATGTTTGGATTGAATGTGATTCTAAAATTGTTGTCCACCTTATCTAGCAGGGCACTTCAATTTGGCACCCTTAAGCATTTTATGATCCAGAAGATTCATGGTATTACTGGATCATAGAGATAAAGTGTAACAACTCTTTTGTGAAACTAAAATACATATTAGCCCAGGTGTTAATGCTTTAAAAATGGTCTTAATGTTTTTATATTAATGTTTTTATCTTTCATATACTTAAATTCATTTAGAAACTTCCAAGCTCAAATTTGGTCATGTCATGTCTGGTTACCAACTTGCCATACCAAGGAGCAGCATTGTGGTTATTGGGCTTAGTGTGCATACTACACCTGTGGAAATGCGTGAAAAACTTTCCATACCAGAAGCAGAATGGCCTAGGGCCATTGGGGAGCTTTGTGGTCTGAACCATATTGAAGAAGAAGCTGTTCTTAGCACCTGCAACCGAATGGTCATGTTCATTGTTTTGTAATTTACATAGATAGTAAGGAGTACTTTATCTTATTTCCTATCTCTATTTTCCATTTTATTGTGGTATGTTTTATCTTAATTGGTTTCAAAAAGAGAAGCACTGTTGGAACACACTGTCTTTTGATAATTCATGGCTTTTAGATGATTTCACAATTGATTAATAATATCTGGTCAGCTTGGTTATTTGTAATGTTATTGGTGTGAAACTTGAGAGATACATGCATCACAACCCATGCATCACCACAGGGGCAAATGAGTTAATCATGTTCTGTTTGGATGATCCTGGTGATGCTTTTCTGGTTCCAACCCCTATTATCCATTCCAGCGTATGTAACCTCCCTTTCATTGAACAGTGAATAATACTAAAATAGAATAATTAAATAGTGAATAAATATTGTTAAAGCTTAAGAAGATTGTAGGATTCTTAAGCATTTCTAACTATGCTAGTTTACCTCCTAGGCTGCTAGTACTGCCTAATTAGTCAACAAGCATGTGTTACCCATATTAAAATCCAAATTAGACAATTGATAAACCCTTTTTGAGTGGACAATTACTATTGACAAATTAGTTTTTATATCAGAGCATTTGTTGGCACTCAATTAATAAGTAAAGGATATGATTAATTACTAATGGAATAATGTCTACTGTTGTGTGTCATTACAGGACAAGTTTTGCTTCAGCACTCATAAATCTAGGTGAAATCAAGGTTTACAAGGTGGTTTGAGTTAATTTGGAGCTGCAGTGCAGTATTCATAGCTTCCCATTTCAAGTATTTTATTTTTTAATTCAATTGTTGTTTTTTTTGTATATTCTATGAATAATATGTTATCAGCAAGTAAGGCTATATAACTCATATGCATCATAGCAATAGAATTACCATGAAATATTATTCCTTGAAAACAAAAAAGAAATAATGACATGCATATCACTTCAGATATTTGACTACTCATTTTTATGTATCAGATCATTGAGCTTTGTGCCCTCAAGGGAGAGACTTTGAAAAAGGCCCACAATCCATAAGGAGGTTCAGTGGCATTAACTCAACAGCAGGATGTCCAAGGATGCCCACTGCTCGGTTGAACCCCACAGGTATGTCTTCAATCTTTCTTATATTTTTTTTGAGTGAATGTATTACTTACTTTCTAGATGTGACCAGACATTAAGGTAAGTGTTAAAACCATAAAAGGGTGCTATACAAGTGAAAGAACTTAAACATGTGTTATCCTATTCTATGTTGGTCAGCCTGTAGTTTAAAAGGTCTAACTTTTTATATATTTGTCCAAATTTAGTGAAACTGGTCCCAAATGAAAGATAATACTCAAATATAGATTTGATATAAATTTCATTCTGTTTGGATCTCTAGTTTTGCACCAGTTTTTATTTGAAGTTACCATTTCTTCTTTATGCTTAACTCCTGAACAATGTGTATTGCAGAAGGTACATCTCTTATTGTAGGTATCCAAATTTTGTGAAAATAATTTTCTTTGAAAGCTCACTCAGAGGAGTATCACACGAAAAATTTTCAAAATTTAATCTCAATCACATAATCCCCAATAAATTGTTTATTATAGCTGCCCTGTTATGGATTCTGATATAAACCAACCTAATTTAGCATATCATAACTTGAGTTGTATAAATCCTTTTTGAGTGAAACCAATTGATTTTGAAAGGTTACTTGTACTATTATTAGAATGCAAAGTTTAAGAATTGTTTGTTAACTGTGCAGTTCCCAGTAAATCTTTGAAGTTGTGTACTCTATTATGTTTACTTTGAGACTGCTAATTTTATATGCATATAACTTGAGTTGTAGAAATCTTTTTTGAATGGGACCAATTTCATTTGAAAGTCTAATTATACTAGATTCAAACTGCATAGTTTCATGATTTTTATATGACTTTTATGATTTTTTGTGAGTTCATGAAAAGCATGTCTTTGATCCACTTAGGCCAACAGTTAGGTTGCTTGGAAAGGATTGTAGCCATTTTCAGGTACTTACACTAGAGTGCAGGTTTCAACACAAAAGACACTTCAAGTCACCACTTTGATTAAATCAGGCTTTCTATTGGGTTTTTTGGGATTTTTAATATAACAGATAGGCATTAACTACGAAATAGCTACGATTTTTGGGATTTTTTACCGCGGTTCCCAAAGCCAACCGCGGTAAAAAAGTGTACCAAAATTTCTCGTTTCCAAGCTTTTTACCGCGGCTGATTTTCGGAACCGCGGTAAAAAACCAACACCAATTACCGCGGTTCCGAAAATCAACCGCGGTAAAAGGCTTTTATCCCACTGTGCTACACCGCGGTTCTACCCGCGGTAAAAAGCCCCTTTTAACCGCGGTAAAAGGGGTTTTTTGGCATAGTGTCCATCAGTGCTAAAACTCACTAACACCTTCCCACCACCATTATAATTTGAGCTTTGTGTGTTGTAGTAATTAATAAACTGAGACACAGTGGTACTTCTGTCATATGCATAAAATTGAAAATTAACATAATCTATGATGTTCCCATATTTCTTCCACAAGCCCAAGTAGTGACTCTGAACATCATCATTAGCAAATGGAGCAATGGAAGCAAAAGATATGACCTTATTGCTTTTGAGAGTTTTTATCAGCCGTCCGATGCACTCAGCAAAAGTATTAGAATCAGCCTTGAAATGCTCATAGTCAATGTCAATTCCATCCAAATGATAAGTCTTGATTATTTTTGTGAGTGAGGAAACGGCGTTAGAAACCCATGAATCAATTGAAGATGGATTGAAGTAAGCAGGACTACCTCTAACGCTGTCTCCTCCAAGACTAACGGCTACTCTGACATTTGAGTGTTGACTCTTGATGGAAGAAACTTCTGAAGGGCTGAGATTTTGGCTGTCCCAGAAGATGTTGAATTTTCCGTTGGTGGGAGAAGGAGAAGATGATGTGCCGTAGTCAATAGCGAAGGCCAAAATGAAGTGGAAATTGACATTTGGGTTAATAGGGACATCTGAAAATTTGACACCTTTGAACTCATCTCCAATGTATTCTGCGAATAACTTTGAGACTGCTTCAGCTTGGGTTGATGCAAGGAGAAAGAAGGATGCGTTTAGGATTAAAAGGGTAAAGCATAGGGCGGTGGGAGTGCGAAGTTTCATTGTGATGCCACTTAGAAAAGGATAGTTTCAGCAGTTGTTATGGTACAAGTAAGTGATGAAATAATATGCTCTTGTCTCAAATATAACAAAAAAAAAAAATTAATTCACGCTAATTAAGAAATGTTAGTTAATTTCATTAAATTTCTTTTATGTCATCTAGAAATGAATTGTATTCTCTAAATTGCTCTTCATAGTAGACTCCAATTTTATTGAAACTTGTTCCAAGTGGAAACACTATCTCTACATGGTTCATTAAATAGGGTCATTAATAGAACAATTTGAATTTAAGTAAATGATATTTTAGTTCAAGGTCATTAAATAAGGAAAAGTTAGTTGAAATTTGCTTATATTTTAGACCAACACAAATAGATTTTTTGTTGCTTATATTTGAGACCGGAGTAACTTGTTCCAAGTGGAAACACTATCTCTACATGGTTCATTAAATAGGGTCATTGAATAGAACAATTTGAATTTAAGTAAAGGATATTTTAGTTCAGGGTCATTAAATAAGGAAAAGTTAGTTGAAATTTGCTTATATTTTAGACCAACACAAATAGATTTTTTGTTGCTTATATTTGAGACCGGAGTAGTACCCCATCTCATCCTATTTATAAGTTTTAGTTACCAAATCACACATAACTACTTTTGAACTTTTCGTAGGACTCTCTTATTAATTTTATTTTGGTTAACATGTGTAGTTTTTAAGATTTAGTTAACGAGTGGAATTGAATAGAGTTAATTTTAAATAGTGGTAAATTCGGTAATTAGAATAGATTTTTTAAAATCAATGTATTAAAACCTATTTTTTTTAATAATGTGTGTTTATTATTGAGCATGTGAATCAGCTGATGAGAGATGTTTCATTTTAACTAGTGGTCTCGAGTTCGAGCTCTATATATGCAACTGTGTTAAATACTTGGCGAGAGAGCTTTGTCGCCCAAAGAGGTCCTACCGGGTCAAACAAGATTGCCTCTCGTGGATAATCTTGTACCAATAAATATGTGTGTTTGAGTCAAAGAGGATCTTATAAATAGGACCAAGGGGAGTTGTTAATTTTATTGGGGTTTGAAAATATAGTTTAATTTTCTAATTTTACCCTTTAACGGCCTCTACTATCATTTGATAGTTTAAAAGACATTAAAGTTAACAATGGTAAATTAGGAAAATAGTAATTGTTTTCCTGAAATTGTAAAATGAGTTATAAAAAGAACACAACAAAACTTCTAAAAAGTGTCTTATAAATAAGAATGAAGGTAAATAGTATGGGATAGAGAAAAGTAACTAAGAGGATTATTAGTGAAGCAATTTTAATTTTTTTTATATCTCACTCTTATGAGATCTATTATTAATTCATATATAATATCTCATACAACACATTTATTTTTCATATCTTTCTATCGTATCAACTATCATATTCTACACTTTTCTCTTTTTGATGTTATTCTACAAAAAATATTGTACATTTATAATTTCTCCTCTTTTATGTCCTCTTATAGACCATATTTTAAATTTTGCTTTCTTTCTCTCGTTCTCTTTTTCTTTTTATATATTTCTGCTCCTTACAACTATTAGATGTCAATGAAACATTTTTCTTAATAACAACCAGACATTTGGTAGCGTTGAGTGCCCTTCATCTGGTGCTTTATCTTGTTTCATTTACTCTATTAGTCTCTTCGAATTAAAATATAACAAATGATTTTCATACATTTTATAATTTTTATCTACTTTTTTACCTTATTTTTTTTTTACCCAAAATATGTTTTTGGTCCCTGGAAATATAGCGAGTTTTGCTTTTAGTCCCTATAAATTTTTTTTGTGTTAAAGCATCCTCCCAAAATTATTTATTTTGCAATTAGTTCTTCCCTTCAATTTACGTGTGTCAGGGGCTGACGTGGCACGTTTTCTCTCTCTTATGTGTCAATTAGTGTGTTTCTAGCGGTCTTAAACCGCCAGAAATAGCGCTCCTTTCTTCTCTTTGTTCCTGTCCTCCAATTCCTTCATCTCCCTGTACAAATTCTACATTACCACCAACCAATTCCTGCGCTTTCTTCAACCTCAGGACCCAAATCCAATCCTCCGCCGCTTCCACCAAAATTTTCACCCAAAGAAATAATACTTCTTTCACTTAACATTTTCAGTATGCTTAACATAAGTATGTAAATTTAGGCATACTGAAAAATGAAGTTTAGTTAAGCATGCAATCACCTATGGCAATTTCTTGTCTCTCACATAAAAGAGCAAACAGAAAAAATGAAAAATACAATAGCTAACACATAGAATATCAACTAGGGAAATAAATTAGGCATCATAAGTAGCTAGTCATGTTTTGTTAAACTTCAATAGACCAACAGAATATAACAGAGTAGGCTTGGTTAGGAAAAACTGATGCACTAAAAAGCTGAACAAGAAAATCATTTTTAACAAAAAATTGTTGATGCTAAATCCTTACATAGAGTCATTAATCAAGACCTTAAAAATTCAGCTAAACGGGTCAACAGAATGTCCAAAACAAAAAAAGATACATTCACCACACTTAACGGTATATAAGAAACTGCCAAAAAAAAAACAGAGTGGGAACAAAAAGGCATGAATGGGATTGGAAAAGTAAAGGTAAGAGTATCAATTGAAGACCTGCAAGACACTATTGCAATAACAAGTGTTGCCGAAATTCTCAAGGCCAAAGTAACGCTCTCCTTCTGGAAATTGGTCACCGAGAGCCTTTTCAAGCTTGGAACCCGCAACACCCATGAACGCGTCAACCGATTACCGAGAAAGTCATTTTCGTAGAAGGACTCTGCGATGGTGAGCAAAGAAGTATTTATTTTTTGGGTGAAAATATTGGTGGAAGCTGCAGAGGATTGGATTTGGGTCCTGAGGTTGGAGGGTAATGTAGAATTTGTAAAGGGAGAGGAAGGAATTGGAGGACAGGAACAAAGAGAAGAAAGGAGCGTTATTTCTAGCGGTTTAAGACCGCCAGAAACAGACTAATTGACACATAAGAGAGAGAAAATGTGCCACGTCAGCCGCTGACACACATAAATTGAAGGGAAGGACTAATTGCAAAAAAAAATAATAATTTTGGGATGACGCTTTAACACAAAAAAATTTTATAGGGACTAAAAGCAAAACTCGCTATATTTACAGGGACTAAAAACATATTTTACCCTTCTTTTTATTTATCTTTTCATTTCATATTACATTATTCATCATATTTTTATTTTCTCTCTTATCTCTATATATATGTGTATGTATGCATATAGACTATTCTAGGATGGACCAAACAAAATTTGGTTCACCTAGTCCAACTTACATTTTTTTCTTACAAAAAGTGAATGAATAATATTATTTTTTTATTAAATAGTCTTTATGTGACTATTTGAGTTTAATCTAATGGAAAATGTGGATTTACAATACAACCTAGCTATGCTAATTTCGTTGAGAATATATCAATTTAAAGTTGAATGGCAGAATTTTACATTACATGGTACTATTGATTTGAGTTTTTATTATTTTCAAGGAATACTTCATAAAAATAACTGGAAACTATTTTAATATCAATCATTAATAAAATGAGTGTTAAATTTAATAATTAGAAATTTAAATTACTATATTTCCACATTTTTGGACATGAGGATTTCTCTTCAGCACTCATATAATATTATCGATTCATATTGACACCTAATTATGCATGATTGATTTTTTTTATTCTATTTTTTTAAAAAAATAAAATAAACAATATTGACCATAAATAAGGTAGTTATTAGAAGGGAAAGTTGAGTTTTTAGTATATACTATATATAGAAGTATCGAAAATTTTCTCATATATATGTGTGTCTGTTATAAAATATAAACGAGAAATATGTTTGAAAATAGACGAAAAAAAATCACATATATGGATGAAATCAATTGGCATTTTTATCATTTCTTCTCTTCAATGTATGGTTATCAATTCTCACATTTCTACTTTAGATGATTGGTAAAAAAAAATCATTACGTTTTCGTTTGGTCATATTGTTGGGATTTGAATTTTAATTATTTCGAATTCTAAAAAATGACAAAAGTTTGATGTTATTTCGAATTTACGGAAAAGATCAAATTACCTTATTTCAAATTTGGACAAGTAGTCTATTAATTTTGAGGATCCTTGACTGAAATCAATGCAAAAGACTTTAGAGATTCGAAAGAAAGATAAGAGTAAATTCGAAATATGAATACATTAGCCCTGTGTTTGGATGAAGCAATTGAGAATTCCAGACAATTTAAATTTATAGGAATTTCAATTACTTCAATTAAAATTCCTTCATTTTTAAAATTTGTTGCTTGGATAAAGAAATTAAATTTCTTCCTTTTTAGAATTCTTTGTTTGGTTAAGAAATCAAATTCCCCCATTTACAAAATTCTTTATTTTTATTATTTTAAATTAAGTTAAATTATATTATTTTAAATAAATAACATAACAATAAAATTTAAATAATTTAAACAAAAAATTTATAATAAAATTTAAAAAAACTATTGTTTTTATAATTATTTTTAATATAATATATGTATAATTAAATGAAAAGAATAATTATATTATTTAAAAAAAATCATACCTATAAAATTATATAAAATACATATGATAATCTTTATAACTAATATATTAAAGAATGAAAAGAGTTTGGAATATCAGAATCTTAAAATCTACATTTGACAACTAAATCTAGGTGAAATTACCTTAACATCGAACTATGAAGACAAGGATCCCATATGATATTGATACAGATAGGAGAATTCATGGACATAGATTCTTAAGTTATAGCCACCGGTAAAAGTAGTGTTTTGGTATAATTATATAATTTTAATATTTTTAATGAAGTAATCAATTTTAGTATAAGTATAAAAGGGGAAGTGAATAAAGAGGAGTAAATGCATGGAAAATTTTCAATATGCTTGTACTTGTTCTAAGGTGGGAAATTTTCACAAAACTAGAGTTATAAGACTAATTAACAAACAAGTAGGGGACTAAGACTATGAGCAAACATGAGCAAATATGCATTAAATAGTGAATACATTGCTACTCAAACTCAATCTGTATGTAGGGATAGATTGAATAACTAATTATACCGTGTTAACTAGTGATAAGAACTAAAATATAAGCATAATCAATTATATATATATATATTAATTTCCAAACCTCCTCCCCTTTTAACAAATTCTGTATCAATTCAAACTCTATCATTTTTTACATATAAAAAAAATGAAATCATATATAAGTGCATAATTACAAAATAAAACTAAGTCTCGAATAGGATTGACCCTGGTAATAGAGGACAACTATGGTTTATACCAAAAAAAATAATTACAAAACAAAAGTTTATAATTATATACTAGAATGAATGAACCATACTCTATCAGATGCAGCTCTCAATTCGCAAATGTTGGAGTTTAAGGAAGATTGGGGAAACAGGGGACGCTGAAACAAAATCTGCCATTGTAACAATTTGAACAAGCAACGAAATCCATGAATAAGAAAGAGAAAATAGAAAATGAGAAAATCAAAATGCCATGAGAGGGACAGATTGGAGAATAGTGAGAAAGAAAATTTACCACGAAATAGAAGAGGGAGAGGGGGCTCTAGATCTTAGGAGCTTGAGAGAGAACCAATAGAGAGAAAAGCTTGAGGCATGAGAAGATTGAGATGGAGCAGAGTGTGATCGAGTGGGACTGGGAGATGCGGGTTCGCGAACGGGTCGAGACGAGAGCGAGAGTATGTACGGGAATTCAAATTCTTTCATTTGAGGTGGGATTTGAAATTCTTCAAATTTAGTTTAAAAAAATTACCCGACAAAATCCCATCATTTTTAAAATTATGTATATTCATTACCCAAACAAGATATTTTATCTCAAATCATTTTAATTTCTCTCTTAAAATACATTACTCTCTTAAAATGCTTTATCCAAACACAAGCTAGAGGTATTTCAAAAGGTATAAGGTAGTTCTTATATTTATCATTCCTAATTCGAATTACATTAGTTCGAATACAAAGGAAATGCATTAGAAATAAATACTATCCTAAGTGCCTAAAACATTAGAAAGGAAACTATCCTAAACTAGGATGAGTACTTGACTCATGCCTAACATGTCTCTTTATCATCATCCTCCCCCACAAGCTTTAATAGAGCCAACACAAAGAAGAATTCTTTCTTCAATCTGTTGAACCACCTTCGACTTGGGGAAGAAATCAAGGTCAGTATGGGGACTAATAAATAGATTCATTTATTATGTAAATGAACCTATATTTGGCTATTACGTACAACCCAAAAGAAAACTTTTCGAAAAGAAAGGTTAGAAAAGCTAATAGCTTTGGCTATTTCGTCAATCTCATCGAAATTGAAATCATTCCAGATTAGATTGTACGCAATAGCCAAAGGGATTAACTTCTTCATATTCTTTGAAGAGATTCTTTAGAAAATTTAGACAAGAAAGAAGAAAGGAATGAAGAATTATGAAAGGATTGTGTAAAGGCACTCCTATTTATAGGAGTAAAAAGAGTAAAAGCCAATTAATGTGCCATTGCTAACGTCCAATGAGAAAAGTCACATATGCAAATTGAAAGGACGGTGGCCGGTGGTCTTCACAATCTTTGGAATGACCAATTAAGATATGCTACATGGCATAAAGAAAAGTAAAGTCAAATCTCGAAGCAGTTTCTTTGAATTCGAGAAATTTGAAGATATAGTATCAAGATTAGAGATTTTCGAGAATGCAGCAGCAGAATTCGAGAAATCAGAAGTCAGAATTCTAAAGAAGATTTCGAACAATCAAAAAGAAGATTTCGAGAAACAGAAGATTCATTTTCGAAAAGACAGAAGACACCAAGACAACAATTATTAGAAGTTATAAAAGACCAAGACAGGTGTCATCTAGTTAGTGGTGGATTTCAAAGATTGTAAACAGTTTTATGGATAGTAGAAAACGTGGCAAGCATATACGCTGCCAACACATAAGGTTGCTGATGTGCCAAACATGCATTAATTAACCGTTAGGATTAGGAATCTATAAATAGTTGAACCCACAATGTAATAAGGGTTGGCAAATCACTCATACTCATACTCTGTGAAACACCTTATACGTCCGATCACACT